>CM053608.1:63251088-63304729 GCA_028646535.1 Procyon lotor | reverse complement strand
TATAGCTCTTCTTTGCTCCTTTTTAAAACAAATATGTTCCTATAATCTTTTTTTAAAAAGATTTATTTAGTTTTTTTTTTTTTTTTTTTTAAAGATTTTATTTATTTGACAGCGAGAAGCACAGCGAGAGAGGGGACACAAGCAGAGGGAATGGCAGCGGGAGAAGCAGGCTTCCCGCGGAGCAGGGAGCCCGATGCGGGGCTCGATCCCAGGACGCTGGGATCTGACCTGGGCCGAAGGCAGACGCTTAACGACTGAGCCACCCAGGCGCCCCAAGATTTATTTAGTTTTTGATAGTTTTTTTTTTTCTTTTAAGATTTTATTTCTTTGTCAGAGAGAGAGAGAGAGAGTGAGAGAGGACAAGCAGAGGACATGGCAGGCAGAGAGAGAAGAAGGTTCCCCACTGAGAAAGGAGCCCTATGTGGGGCTTGATCCCAGAACCCTGGGGATCATGGTCTGAGCTGAAGACAGATGCTTAACCGACTGAGCCACCAAGGGGCCCCTATTCATTTATTTTAGAGGGAGAGAGGGTGAGAGAGAGAGAGCATGAGTGGGAGGCTTGATCCCATGACCCTGAGATCATTACCTGAACCAAAGCCAAGAGTTGGACACTTAACCAACTGAGCCACCCAGGCACTTCTTCTCTTGACGCTTTTAAAATTCTCTCATTATTACTACTTTTTGCTGTTTTAATTACTACATGTCTTAGTGTGGACCACGTTGAGTTGGTTTGATTGGGGCTCTCTGCCTCTCAGCTCTAGATTTCTGTTTCATTCCCCAAATTCAGGAAGTTTTTAGTTATTTTTTCAAATACATTTTCTGCCCCCTTTTCTCTCTTCTCCTATGGGATCCCATAATGCAAATGTTATTATGCTTGATGATGTTGCTGAGTTTCCTAAGTCTATTTTAATTAAAAAAAATTTTTTTTCTTTCTCCTGTTCAGCTGGATTTCTTTTCTTTACTCTGTCCTCCAGGTTACTGATCCCTTCTTTTTCTTCCTCTTGTCTACTATTTATTCCATCCATTGCATTTTTTAAAAAAAGATTTTATTTATTTGAAAGAGAGAGAGCAAGATAGCAAGATAGAGTATGAGTGGGAGGTAGGGAGAGGGAGAAGCAGGCTCCCCACTGAACAGGGAGCCTGACATGGGGCTTTATCCCAGGACCCCAGAATCATGACTTGGGTTAAGGCAGACACTTAACCAACTGAGCCACCCAGGTGCCCCATCTATTGTATTTTTTTTTCATTTCTTGAGTTTTTAATCTCTGATTTTTTTTTTAATGTTTTCTCTCTGTTGAGGGTCTCACTGAGGTCCTGTACTCTTTTCTCCAGTCCAGTGGTCTTTATGACTATTTTTTTCAAGTCCTTATATCATTCATGTTACTTATCTCTGTTTTGTTTAGCTCTCTTGCTGTAATTTTGTCCTGTTCTTTCATTTGGGACATATTCCTCTTTCTCCTCATTTTGTCTAAATTTCTGTCTCCCCCTTGCACTCTTGCTTTCTATGTGTTAGGAAAGTCAGCTAGAGACATTGCTTTTGAAAGTAGTGGCCTTGTGAAGGAGAGGTTCGGTAGTGCCCTGCAGTGCAGTGTCCCCTGTTCACTGGCACCTAGTTCTTCAGGGGTGTCTTATGTGTATTACATGTGCCCTACTCTTATGGCTGAGCCACTCTCCTTTGGTCCTCTTGTCTACAAGGGCTCTCTTTGCCATTGTGGGGAGGGTTTGGTCCCTGTATTGTTAATGGGCCAGTCTGGGGCCACCTTGGGCTTGAGCTGAGTCAGATTAGGCATTTGCCAGAGATGCAGTAGCACTGAACTACAGGGTGCATTCCCTTTGTTGTCCCCTGAGAAGCTTTTGTTGTTGGGTAGGGACTGCTCTCAGACCAGATGTCTGCCCTAGCCCACTGCTGGGCCTGCACTCAGACTGCTGTGTGTGGTTATCTTGCCTCTTCCCGGGGCAGAAGTCAATTTGGATTGGTGTTCACCCCTGTCAGGGCTGCTTGCAAAATGTCAGACTTGTGACATTGTTTTGTGTGGGCTCTGGCCAAGGGAGTATTGGAGGGGGCAGGTCTACAAGAGAACATGGGGTTGGGGTGTGCTGTCAGCCAGCTAGGTGGAGAGCACTGGTGCCACATTTTTCCTCATAGGTGTCTGTGTATCTAGGCTGGTGGGCAGGAGGTGGAAATGGGGTCCACCAGCTCTTTTGTTCTTTGAGAAGTCTCCCAAGGCACATGATCTGAGATTAGTAAGCAAATCTCCCTCCTGTATACCTTAGGCATTTTCCAAACTGCTGCTTCTATGCTGTACCTCCATGGGGCTATTTGTTGTGCTATCTCTTCAAGGGTAGGGACTCAGTTCCTATCACCCCCCCAACCCCCACCTCAGCTCTCTCAGAGCCTACCGATTTTTAAAGTTTCAGGTGTTAAATCCCACTGATGGTTGGGCTTCTCTGGCTTTCAAAGTCAAATGTTGTAGGGATTCTTCTTCCTGTGTCGGTTTCCCATGCCTGGGGTATCTGGTATGAGGTTCTATTTCTTGCTCCCTCCATGTCCAGCATATTCCTCCCTTCCATGGACAGCCCCACAGGTCTGTCTGGGTCCCAACCTCATCTTTGCCCTTCCTACCCTCTTCAGTGTGACCTCTTTTCTACATTTAGCTGTGAAGAGTCTGTTCTGCTAGTCTTTGGGTTGTTTTCTGGGTTATTTACACTGATGAGGCTGTCATCTAGTTGTGTCCACAGATGAAGTGAGCTTAAGATCCTCTTACTCCACCATCTTATCTAGAATTAACAATTTTACAATCTAGAAAAGCACTTTCTTGAGTGACTTTACCTGATCTTGCTCTTCCAATTGAATAACACAACTTGGGACCCCAGTTATAGTGGCTATTTTGTCAAGCTGACTTACGTGTGACCAAGACTAAGTTTCTCTCCTTCAAATGATGAAATTCTCACTATTACAAGTATTGTTTTGGTTATATCTCTAGTTTGTCCTATAAAATAACTCTTAAAATTTTTGTTCATTATTTCTTACTTACTTGCTGTGTTACCTTTCTCTCAAGACTCAGTGCCTTTCAGTGGATGTTCTTGGCAAGTTTTTACATCATTTTATATAATCTCCAAAAAGTCAGTACAACCCAATCCAATAATTTATTACACCTGTAAACTTTGCTAAGTGGATGGCTTTATTTCAGGCAATGTTAGTATTTGCACACATTTCTATGAAGTTCATACGTTATTCATCTAATTCTAATCTTATTCCATGGGTAGGGCAGGCATTATTAAATTCTGTTATTTTTTTATTGTAGCCTGGCTCTCAGCCTCCAATAAACATTTATCATATTGCTTTAATTATAGTAGATAATCAGTAAATGATTCATGATGATGATGATGACACATAATACTTTATATTAATCAGAGCCTTTTAACACATGTTACCTGACATTAACATTGTGCAGTGGGTAAGACATATATTATCATTTCCATTAGAAACAAAGGGAAAATAGATACAAAAAAGGCAAGTGACTTATGTAAAGTTATCTGATAAGTTAATGGTTAAGCTATCTTCCCACACTTATAGAAATGTTTCTTCAAAGGGCTGACTGGTCCTTGCTCTCTTTTTTGGAGTTCAGGGGAGAGCAAATAATTTTTAATTTTTTTAAACAAATACACTAAAGAGGGATGCCTGAGTGGCTCAGTCGGTAAGTGTCTGACTCTTGATTCTGGTTCAGGTCATGATCTCAGGGTTGTGAGACAGAGCTCTGCACAGTGCTCCTCACTCAAGGGGGAGTCTGCTTGGGATTCTCTCCCTTCTTCCCTCCAACATACCCACCCCACTCACTTTCTTTCTCCTCTCCCCCTTGCACTCTTGCTCTTGCTCTCTAAATGAATGAATAAATGAATGAATGAATGTTTAAACACCAAAGAATCATGCAGTCCTGCCAGCATTAGATGCAATCCTGGGCCACGAGTCTGTACACTCCTTTGCAACTGGTCCTGTGATAGCAGAACCTTTCGTTTTGCCTTTATTCTTTACTATGACTCCCGTGTTATCTTGAAAATAGAGAAACACCTCATCTTTTCCAATATGGTTTTCATTGTGGAATTACCACTGCTGGATGTACCTTCTTTCTGAGCTCTGATTTGTTTCTTCACTGTGGCCATCACCCTGTCACCTACACCAGCAGCAGGAAGTCTGCTCAGTCGTCTCTTGATCCCCTTCACAGAGATGATAAACAGAGTTTTGGCTCCTGTGTCACATTTCCTACATGAAGACCCAGGGAAATCCAGAATTTCACACCAGGAGACTCACTACATCCTTACTTTGACATCTTTTCTTTTTTTTTTTTTTTTTTTAGATTTTCTTTCTTTATTTGTCAGAGAGAACACAAGTAGGGGAGCATCAGGCACAGGTAGAAGCAGGACCCTGGGACCATGATCTGAGCCGAAGGCAGGTGCTTAACTCATTGAGTCACCCAGGTATCCCATTTACTTTGACAATGTGAATGCTGGAAAGGGACAGAAAGCTTTCTGCTATCTTGACAAGAACTTACGGCTTACTGTATTTTATTTATTTATTTAAAAGAAAGAGCGAGAAAGAGAATGCATGAGCCAGGGAGGGGCAGGGAAAGAGGGACAAGCAGACCCCCTGCCAATCGGGGAGCCCAATGTGGGGCTTGATCCCAGGACCCTAAGATCACCGCCTGAGCTGATAAGTCAGATGCTTAACCAACTGAGCCACTGAGGTGCCCCCTGCTTATTATTTTATTTATTTGTTTATTTGTTTGTTTGTTTATTTTTTTATTTGAGAGAGAGAGAGAGAGAGAGAGAGAGAGAGAGATCACATGTATGCAGAGAGGCAGGCAGAGAAAGAAGGGGAAGCGGGCTCCCCGCTGAGCAGAGAGCCCGATTCGAGGCTCGATCCTAGGACCCCGAGATCACGACCTGAGCCCGCCGAAGGCAGAGGCTTTAACCCACTGAGCCACCCAGGCACACTCACCCCCCGCCCCCGGCTTATTTTTAAAGATTTTGTCATGTGTTTTCAGTTTTTTGCTTAAGGTCGTGACTTTAATAGCTGTGACTTGGTAAACATGTACCTATGCAAAGTAGTAGCCAGGACAGAAAACTTCCCAGGACAGAAAAAAGCCTAGGAAGTGAGGTTTAAGGATTATTCATTTTTTCACTAAATGAATCTGAACTTGGCAAAACTATAGGTACTCTTTTTTTTTTAAACCTGACTTGGATGAAAATGGACAACTATTTTAATTTCTTTCTCTATTTTCACGTTCTTTAGCTTCTTGTTGCCACCTAATACGGTGTGTAGGGTGGAGCAGAAGTTGCAGCTGGACTTTCATATATGGAGTCCAGGGCCCTTTTATCACTATCATGTTATTATAAATTTATGAAAAAAAACAAACAGCCCACATTGTTTTCATGACTTTAGTGTAGCAGTTTTTTTTTTTTTAATAGAAAAAAATGAGAAGAGAGAGTTTATGCCATAGGCTGCTTAATACATATGTCTTGCTTTAAACTTAAATTATACTGTCATTTTACTTATCAGAACTGCTTTATGACTAGGCTTTATCAAGGCTGCGCCCTTCCTGGCATGGATTGCTCTTCCTCCACATTTCTTCCTGACTTATTCCCTCACCTCTTATAGGTCCTAACCTAAATGTCACCTTGTCAGTATGGTTTTCCCAGTCCAGTCTATTCAGAATTGCAGCCCTGGCCCAACACTCCCCATCTGCCTTTTTCTTTTCTTTTCTTTTTTTTAATAGCACATATCACTTTCTAGTACATTATCTAACTTTTATGGTTTTTATTTTTTTTTATATCTCCCATAAAAAAATGTAAGCTCTACAAGACTAGGAAATTTTATCCGTTTTATTCTTGTTTTGGCTAAGAACAGAGTCTGGCACATAGCAGATGCTAAATAATTATTGATTAAATGATATGCGAATACATATTATGGGACTTTGGCTATTATTTTCTCTCATGGAATCCAAAGTAGGACAATTATATATCAAAATAATGCTAATCAATATGATAGTTACTGTGTGTAAACTTACTGTGTAAGTTCAAGGGAAAAATGGAAGGAGTTCATAGGAGGTACTTGAAAAATTTAACATTAATGTCAATTTGGGGCGCCTGGGTGGCTCAGTGGGTTAAAGCCTCTGCTTTCAGCTCAGGTCGTGATCTCAGGGTCCTGGGACTGAGACCCGCATCGGGCTCTCTGCTTAGCGGGGAGCCTGCTTCCCCCCCTCTGCCTGCCTCTCTTCCTACTTGTGATCTCTCCTTCTCTCTGTCAAATAAGTAAATAAAAATCTTAAAAAAAATTAATGTCAATTTAAAGAAACATTGGCCATTTATATTAGTTTTGGCTAGTTATATTCACAATTTCCTGGGTAATTAAAAAATGATTTTAAAAAATGAGGTAGAAGCCCTTTTATCTGATACTGTAGTTGGTCACATCACCATAAAAAGCTAGCTCAGACTTGTAAATGCACTCCTTTGGTGAGGATTCCAGACATTTTTTTATCTGTGTAAACCTTTTATACCAAATATTGATGTCAGTAATATAGAAATAGTGTAATTTTAGGGGTCAAAACTTTATGCAAATATTCACAGATAGCAGTGCCAAATGTTATGGTTTGATTTCCCCCTCCAGTTTTATTGAGCAATAATTGGGATACATCACTGTATAAATTTACCAGGATGATGGTTTAGTTTACATATGTTGTGAAATGATTACCACAATAAGTTCAGCTAACATCCATCTTCTTATATAGACACAATAAAAAGAAAAGAAGAATAAAGGAAAAACATCTATTCTTCACCCCCACCTCTGTTTAACCACAAGACTGATCTCTTGTGGTCAGGCATGAGGTGGTATCTCATTGTGGTTTTAATTTTCATTTCCCTAATGACTAGTAATGTTGAATACTTTTTCGTACACCTGTTGGCCTTTCATATATTATTTTTGGAAAAATATCTATTTATGTCTTTTGCCTGTTTTTTAACTGGATTATTACTTTTTTGCTCTTAAGTTGCAAGAGTTCTTTATATATTTTGGGTATTAACTCTTTATCAGATATATGGTTTGCAAATATTTTTTCTCATTCCATAGGTTGCCTTTTCACTTTGCTGATGGTTTCTTTTGCTGTGCAAAAGCTTTCTAGTTTGCTTAGTCCCAATTGTTTATTTTTGATTTTGTTGCTTATGCTTAGGTGTCATATCCAAAAAGTCACCACCAACACCCCTGTAAAGGAGCTTTGTTCTTATATTTTCTTCAAAGAATTTCATGGTATCATGTCTTACATTTAAGTATTTAATCCATTTCAAGTTAATTTTTGTAAGTGGTACAAGATACAGGTCCAGTTACATTCTTTTACATAAGAATATCCAATTACCCCAGCACCATTGTTGAAAAGATTGTCTTTATTCCATTGAGTATCCTTGACTCCCTTGTCAAATATTAGTTGGCCATATGTTTGGGTTTATTTCTCAGCTCCCGATTTTGTTCCATTGGCCTATTTGGTTCTGTTTTATGCTAGTATTTTTTTTTTTTTTTTAAAGATTTTATTTATTTATTTGACAGAGAGAGAGATCATAAGTAGGCAGTCAGGCAGAGAGTGAGACAGAGAGAGAGAGAGAGAGAGAGAGAGAAGTAGGCTCCCTGCTGAGCAGAGAGCCCGATGGGCTCAATCCCAGGTCTGAGATCATGACCTGAGCCGAAGGCAGTGGCTTTAACCCACTGAGCCACCCAGGCGCCCCTGTTTTATGCTACTATTGTACAGTTTTGGTGACTATAGCTTTATAGTATAGCTTGAAATCAAGAAGAGTGATACTTCCTGCTTTGTTCTTTCTTAGGATTTCTTTGGCTTTTCAAGTTCTTTTATGGCTCCATGTGAATTTTAGGAGCATTTTGTCCACTTCTGTAAAAAAAAAAAAAATGCCATTGGAATCTTGATGGAGATTGTACTGAATCTCTAAATGGCTTTCAGTAGTACTGACATTTTAACAATATCAATCCATCTAATCCAAGAACACAGGCTAGCTTTCCATTTACTTGTATTTTCTTCAATTTACTTCATCAATGTCTTGTTTTCAGCATAGAGATATTTTACCTCCTTAGTTAAATGTATTACTATGTATTTTACTATTTTTGATGCTATTGTAAATAGGATTGATTTATTTCTTTTTCAGAAATTTCATTTTTAGTGTATGGAAACACCACTGATTGTTGTATGTTAATTTTATGTCTCATAATTTTACTGAATTCATTAATTAGGTTTAACAGTTTTTTGGTTGAATCTTTAGGATTTTCTTTTTCTTTTTTTTAAGATTTTTAAAATTTATTTGACAGAGAGAGAGATCACAAGTAGGCAGAGAGGCAGGCAGAGAGGGGGTGAGGAAGTAGGCTCCCCACTGAGCAGAGAGCCTGACACGGGGCTTGATCCCAGGACCCTGAGATCATGACCTGAGCCAAAGGCAGAGGCTTTAACCTACTGAGCCACCCAGGCACCCCTTTAGGATTTTCTATATTATACGTCATCTTCAAATCAAGGCAATTTTACTTCTTCCTTTCTTATTCTGATCATTTCTTTTCTTGCCTGACTGCTCTAGCTAGGACTTCCAGTACTATGTTGAATAGTAGTGGCGAGAGTGGGCACCTTTGTCTTGTTCCTGATCTTAAAGTTTTCATCCTTTTACCATTGAGTACAGTGTTAGCTATGGACTTGTCATATATGGCCTTTCTTATGTTAAGATATATTCCTTCTACGCCTAATTTTTAAGTTTTCATTGATTATGGATAGATGCTGAATTTTACCAAGTGCTTTTTCGGCATCTATTGAGATGATCATGATTCTTTTCTTTCATTCTATTAATGTAATATATCATATTGATTGATATGCACATGTTGAACCATCCTTGCAGCCCAGGGATAAATCCCACTTGATCATGGTGATTAATCCTTTTAATATGCTGTGGAATTTATTTTGTGATATTTAATGAGAGAGAGATTTCCTATATTTCAGGCCCACAAACCCAAATTCATTTTAAAATTTGGCCAAATTCGTATTCCATATAAGTTTTAATCTAAATATATATAAAATATGACCATTTGGGAAAAAAATCCTTCAGACTCAGTAAGTCAAAACATTTGATTAAAATAGAAAATTATTGGGGTGCCAAGGTGGCTCAGTTGGTTAATCTTCTGCCTTTGGCTTGGGTCATGATCCCAGGGTCCTGGGATCGAGTCCCACATCAGGCTTCTTACTCAGTGAGGAACTTGCTTCTTCCTCTACCTGCTGCTCCCCCTGTTCATGCTCTCTCTTTCTCCCACTCTGTCTGACAAATAAACAAAAACTAAAAAAAAAAAAGTCATTCAAAAAGATACTATGTACCTAAAATATTTTATTTTAGTATAAAATGTAAAAATGAATATTATACCAGTCTTTTGAATTTAGGCCAAAGCCTTTTTTTTTTTTTTTTAAGATTTTATTTATTTGATGGAGCACAAACAGGCAGAGCAGCAGGCAGAAGGAGATGGAGAAGGAAAGGCAGGCTCCCCGCTGGGATCATAACCTGAGCGGAAGGCAGATGCTTACCTGACTGAGCCACCCAGGCACCCCTAGTCCAAATCTTTTATCAGAAGTTATTTTTTAAGTAGTCTGCTGATGTTTTGATGCTGTTGGTTTTAGAATTCCTTTAGGTTTTTATGACTTCTATTCTTAATTTTTTTTATAGTTTCATACTCATGTACAATTTCAAAGTTTTTTCTTTTTTTAAATATTTTATTTATTTATTTGACAGAGAGAGAGAGATAACAAGTAGGCAGAGAGGCAGGTAGAGAGAGGGGGAAGCAGGCTCCCTGCTAAGCAGAGAGCCCGATGTGGGGCCTTGATCCCAGGACCCTGAGATCATGACCTGAGCCAAAGGCAGAGGCTTTAACCCACTGAGTCACCCAGGCACCCCTTAAAGTTTTTTCTTGAATACCTTTTCTGAAGTCATTCCAAAGCATCCCACTTAGTTATCTTTTTACCTAGTAACACTTCCTTTTTCTTCTAATAAAACATTTTGCATATTATTTAATTTAATTATGTAATTTGAATAGAAGTACAGTTGACATAAATAGGTTCAGGATCAAACAATGACCCTTAGAAAGTAAACACCTCACCCGGTGAGAGCTAGACAGTGGAGGCATTAGTGGAACCTACCTGCTTGGTCCTGAGACTCTCGTTCTGGGAGCCTGTCTAGTCTCTAGGCAGGAATGGAGAACATTGTGAGACAATTAAATGAAGATTTGTTGAAAGAGCTTCTGTTATATTCAGCTTTTGTTGTAGCTATAAGAACAATTGAAGGAATGGAATTTTAGTGTGACTTATTCATATTGTCTATTGATATTAGCCAAGTTCTTCAGGTACTTGTCCTCCCCACTTTTAAAAATACTGAAACAAGTTGGCCTAAAGGGCATTTTGTGTTTGTGAGATGATTTGGTTCAAATTATTTCATAGACAATTGAAAAATACTTACAAATACATTTAAATGCCTATTCTATCACAAGAGGGCACTCATGCCCCATTCTTTATATCAAGAGCTGTTTCAGGCACTGATTCGAGAGGAATTATGGCTGAAATAAAATTTCAACCTACAAATTGAATTTCAAGTCCAGTAAACTGTTATCTGTCAGAACTGGGGATTAGTGATAATGTTTACGTAAAAACAGATTCTTAATACATTAACATTATATAAGAATTTTCACACACAGAGTATAAAAATATGCAAAACTTGCTATGGTAAACAATATTTCATTTTTTGGTGAGTCATACCAAGGTCTTTATTATTTTAAAATGTAATTATTATTTTTGTTAATTATTGAATTATTAAAATGAGGTTTCCAATCACCTATCATGCAGTCAACATACTAAGCATCTACTCTTTGTTATTTATCTTTTTTGGACAACAGATTTACTGTATTTTAGAGAATGTATCAGGTATTGCATCAGTTTATTTAAATTGCAGCTTTAATAGTTTTAGCATGTATTAATTATCTGTCACTGACTATTTACCCCAAAACTTGGTAGCTTAAAGTAATAATCATTTATTATCTCATAGTTTCTGAGGGTTAGGAATCTGGGAACGGTTTAGCAGGGTACCTTTTGCTCAGGGTCTCTCACAAGATGGCAGTCAAGCTCCTCACCAAGATTGTAGTCATCTCAAGGCTCAGTTGGAACTGAAAAATTTGTTTCCAAGCTTACTTTCATGGGCCTCTCAACAGAGCAGCCTTACAATGTAACTGACTACCCCCCTGGCCAGCTGATCTAGATGGAAGAAAGATAGAGTCCTTAAAATGGAGGCCACAATCTTTTTATAACCTAATCTCTGAAGTGACATCCTTCTGCTATATTTTGTTAGAAATGAGTCTAAATCCATCTATACTAAATGGGAAGGGATTATACAAGGATGTGAATACAGGAGATTTGGGGTCATTGGAAACCAGCACAGAGACTGCGACTATATATATGTAGTTAAATAAGTACGAGCCATGTAAAAACAGAAATCTCCCCCGGGAGTTAGAACAAGGGATTATTACTTTGTCAGTGGGTGAATTTGGACATGACAGACTTGTGATACTCAAAATTTTAACCAGAATGGGAGTAAAACAAATATCTGAATTTGTAATCAAAGTTTGAAAAGATTTCTTTATTAACTGAAGATTGTGTCTGGCATAAACAAACAAATAAGGAAAATGACTGAAAATTTGCTAAAATTGGGGAAAAAAATTGAATCTAAAATGTTGGATTTGGAGGGGTACATGAGTGGCTCAGTTGGTTAAGTGTCCATCTTATGATTTCTGCTCAGATAATGGTCTTAAGCGTTGTGAGATCAAGCCCCATGTTGTCTGCTTAAGATTCTCTCCCTCTACCCCTCCTCCCATTCATGTGTGCTTTCTCTCTCTCTCTTTCAAATAAAACATAAATTTTTTAAAAAAAATGTAGGATTTGGAGTTGACAATATGGTGGGACCAAGTGGTACTGGAACTGGGTTTTGAGTCCATGTTCTCTAGCCAGAGCTAACCCTGGGCTATGGTGTGATATGGAAAGGGCAAAGGTCAGTGACCACTCAGTTTTGTGGTACTGATAGTTGATATTCAATTATTTAGGTATTAGTTTCATGTTAATTTTTAACTTTCCCAAATAAGGATTAAAATATGCTGCTCACCTGTCTTATTTTTCTATTTATTTTATTTTGAATGTTTATTTTAAGATGTTCATTTTATTTTAAAAATAAGTGATCCAGTGACTTAGCATGCAATTCAGAAGCTTTCAGGAGAGTGTAATCTAAAAGTCTTCCTCTCACTTTTATTTCTCAGTCCCCAAGTTCCTTCCAATTTATCCATGTTTAGGATATCCTTCCTGAGCTATTAAATATATATGTAAGAATTGTATGTACAGATAAAAGTTTTTTTCTTTTCTTTAGGCAAACAAGAGTATTCCATACATGCTGTTTCATTCCTTTCTTTTTTCATTTAACAATATATCTTGGCATTCTTGTCATATCAGCATATATAGTACTTCCTCATTCTTATTTAAAGACTGTGTAATATTCCATTGTATAGATGTACCATAATTTATTTATCCTGTTCTCTATTGACAGACTTGAGGTCTCCAATTTTTGCTATTTAAACAATGTAATGGGTGCTTAGGGGGTTCAGTTGGTTAAGCATCTGCCTTGGGCTTAGGTCATGATTGCAGGATCCTGGGATGGAGCTCCAGGCCAGGCTCCTTGCTCAAGGGTGGGGGGCCTGCTTCTGCCTCTCCCTCTGCTGCTCCCCCTGCTTGTTCTCTCTTTCTCTGTCAAATAAAAAATAAATAAATAAATAAATAAAATATTTAAACAATGTTACAAAAACCAAACTTGTTTATTAATTTTACTTTTATTTTTAGAATTTAAATATCATTAATTTTTGGTGATTCAGGAGGTATATTTAAAGATTTTATAGTGTATAATGGTTATTATTATCTTATCGTTTAACAGTGTACACATTATAGATATAAAAGCCATAAATATTGGGGTACCTAGGTGGCTTAGTTAAGCCTTTGACTTTGGGTCAGGTCATGATCTCAGGGTCCTTGGATTGAGCCCTGCTATGGGCTCCACCCTTAGTGGGGAGTCTGCTTGTCCTTTTTCCTCTTTCTGTGCCCCTCTCCCAGCTCATGATCTCTCTCTCTCTCTCAAATAAGGAAATAAAATCTTAAAAAAAAACCAAACCGTGAGAATTAGCCTAAATTTTTAAAAAAGATTTATTTATTTGTGAGAGAGAGAAAGTGGGAGAGTAGAGGGGCAGACGGAGAGGGAAGGAGAGAATCTCAGCCAGACTCCCTGCTGAATGCTGAGCTAAACATGGGGGTTGATCCCACAACCCTGAGATCATGACCTGAGTCAAATCAAGAGTCGGACACTTAACCAACTGAGCCACCCAGGCACCCCAGCCTAGATTTTTAGTAACTATAATACTTTAAATTTTGTCATTTTTCTACTGTTTATTATGAAAAATTTAAATTATACAGAAAAGTTGAAGTAATAGTATAATGAAAACCTATATATCTATCATTTAGATTTAAAATTTGTTCATATTTGCCTGATTTTTTAATCCACAGAAAATCTCCACATATACAAACTTTGACAAAGCATAGAGTATAAAATAAATGAGAGAAAATTTTGACTATTTGAATTTTTACTTGTTCCTTTTAAAAGAAGTAAGCTTTATTATACTTGTTCTTAGCAAAAGATTTACTGAAGTATCCAGGACTTATAATGTTCTCAGCTAAATAATGTTTAGCATTGTACCAAGTGTAAATTATATGAGCCCAAGGAACTGAATGCAATGGGTTTAGGGACAAAGGAGCCCTGTGTCCAGATGTCCCACAGAATATGTACCTTCTCAGCCTTCCTTCCTTCCATCCATTCTCCCTATTATTTTTTTTTTTGAAAGATTTTATTTATTTATTTGATAGAGAGAGCACAAGCTGGGGGAGTGGAAGGCAAAGGGAGAGGGAGAAGCAAGCTCCCTGCTGAGCAGAGAGCCCAATGTGGAACTTGATCCCAGGACTCTGGGATCATGACTTGAGCCAAAGCAGATGCTTAACTGACTGAGCCATCCAGGTACCCCTCCCTGTGTATTATTATTTTGACAGTAATAATTGCAGGAAGCACTTATTGATCAGTTTTCCCATACCAAGCATTTCTCTAATTAACTTGTACATATTAACTCATTTAATCCTTACAATAAATCTGTGAGCTAGGCATTATTATTATTATTATTACCCCAATTTTACAGATGAGGAAGAAATGGAAGCTCATTTCCATGGGAAAATGGCAGGAAAAGTCATGTCATGAGATTCCATTTTTGCATCTACTTTTAAATAATTCTTTAACAGTAACCTAGATTCAATTTTTGAATCTCTATTTTTGGCATTTGTTGAAGAAGAGAGAAGAACTAAAAAGAAGCGTAATAACTTATGTTATCTGGGATTCACATAGACTCTGATGAGTGAAATTAGGGGACATGCCTTTTCGCCCCTAAATCACTTATATAAGTTAAGTTCCTTCTAGGGAACAGATGTGAAACCTGGTGTTTTGGTTCTACCCACAGTAGAATGCTTTCTGTGGTGCCTGAGTGGCACAGTCCTATGAGCAGCCCACTCTGTGTTGGGCTCTGTGCTCAGCGTGGAGTCTGCTTAAGACCCTCTCTGCCCTTCCCTCCTACACACATATTCCCACTCTCTCAAATAAATAAATAAATCTTAAAAAAAAAAAAAAAGAAAGAAAGAATGATTACCTAGTCTTGGGCACTGGTGTTGGGAGAAGAGTTCCATCTCAGAATCATGCCTCTGAGAGACTGCTGAGGTTTGAGGCTGTGGGTTCGTGGCCTGGCCATCTGCGGTGGTTAATCATAAATCAGGACTGACCCACTGGCTAGTGAAAGCATCCCTGATTTTCCTGGACATTCTTGAGGAGAAATGATTTCCTTCCGGGAGTTAAGAAAATGAGGACATGTACATTTGGCATTCTTTTTATACTTTTATGTCAAAGTTACAGTCTCACTGGCAGGTAGATAAAGGATATGATCTTGATAGAGACAGATCGGTATCACTATAAAATATGTTGCTCGTCAGAACACGTCCTTCTGGTGGCCAGAACCACTAGGGCTTCAGGGTAACAGGAGAGCAGAATATTTGGCTCATAGGTTTTTAGAGGAGGCATTGTTAACCCCATGGGTGTCCACCCAATGTGAGTCAGGTAGTTCGCAGTCTAAGTCTGATTCAGATAGGGACACCCTCACAAAGACTTTATTGAACTGGTATGATAATATCTTCTAAGTGGTTTTCCAGTCCCCATTATCTTGGAAACCTTACAAAGGGGCAGCAAGAGAGATTATGCTATTATTTGCAGGATTGTTGTTGTTTTGAGGATTTATTTATTTATTTATTTGACCCGGGGGGGCGGGGCACGACACACAAGCAGGGGAGTGGGAGAGGCAGAAGCAGGCTTCCTATAGAAGCCTAGATCCCCTAGATCACCCTAGATCGGGAGCCCGATGTGGGCCTAGATCCCAGGACTCTGAGATCCTGACCTGCGCCGAAGGCAGACGCTTAATGACTGAGCCACCAGGTACCCCGCAGGGGTTTTGTTTTATCTTTTAATATTCTAAATAGGTCATTATGAGAAAACTTACTAAATTACTGAGCTTTTATATATCAGATAGAGGACACCGTCTTTCCTAATCTACGTGATCATTCACAAGGAAGAGTCTGTAACCAGCCCCAGCAAGGACACCTTCGGACTCTGGCAGATGGACTCTAAACTGATTAGCTGGAAATGAAAAAATCGATAGCAGATGCATTATGTAAATATGGGCCATTCAAAATTACCTTGAAGAGAAAAAGTTAGATACTTAGCAGAGAGGGGGAAGGGTGGGAGCAAATGGGAGGTTCATTTAGATTATATTTTGATATCAGTCCTCCTTGTCATTAACATCTAGCCTCTGCGACTAAAAATTGTAACTATTCCACAGGTATTATACTGAGTTTTCAATTGATTTTAAAAGTCTGATTTATATATGGCCACAGTGCAGGTAATGTATGAGACATTATTGATTGATTATAAACTAAGCAGAATTATTATTTTGTAGAAAGTGTATGGTTTGTTGAAGGTCCCTGCAGAGTCACTGGAGTATTTCTATATTTTTCTTTGAAGATCATTTGAAAATAAGTAAATAAGTAAATCTAAATTTGAAATTAAGTAAATCTAAAAAAAATTGAAAATAAGTAAATCTAAATAAGTAAATTCTATAATGAGATTACTTGATTAGCTTTGAACACTTTCATTTTATAACATTAAAGTGAGTCTTTTTTTTGTGATGACTTTGTAATGTGTTGACTGCAGTGAACTGTATTTCCCAGAATTTCCTTTCCTGTGAATTTCCTGTTAGGGTAGGCCACAAGCGATATTCTCTCTCGTGCAAGATTAGTAGGGTGGAAATGAAGCAGTAATTACTTTGTAGCTTACACACTTGGCCACTTATTTGCTGGTTCACATTGTTGAAACTGTAACCACTCCACCTTCCCCAGGTCCTTTTTCAGTTTCTCTGTCTCTTCACCAGACCTGTGTTCACTTTATACTTGCTCCACCCCGCTATACCTTCATCTTCCCTTCCTGACTGCCTGCCCTGGGGACTTCACGCTCCTTCATCAGATTTGGGGACACTGGCCTGTACAGAGCCTGCTTAACTAACTCTTTCAATCTCTGTTTCAAATCCCTTCACAAGAGTGGTTCTCCATGGAGAGCAATGTTGAACCCCATGGGACATTTGGTGATCTCTGGAGACAGTTTTGATTATCTTGATGGGAATGAGGGCGTGAGAGGAATAGTGGTGCAGGCATGAGGGTTGCTGTTGGCATCTTGTTGGCAGAATTCCAATATATGGCTAAATATCCTGTAATGTGCAAGTCAGCATGCCCCACCCTGGTCCAAAAATGTTCTGTTTGGAGATTAAGAAACTTGGAGGATTTTGGACTGGATAGTTCTTTGTTATGGGATGGGGGTAGAGAGGCTGTGGTTCTGCTTTTCAGATTGAACCCTGACTGACAGTAATATTTTGAGCACTGGGTGTTATATGTAAGTGATGAATCACTAAATTCTGCTCCTGAAACCAATATTAGGCTATACGTTAACTAACTTGAGTCTAATTAAAAACTTGAAAACAAACATAAATATTTTAGCACTTTCTTCCTTGTCAGAGAAGTTATATTTTCATTAAAGACCAAAAAGATAGGGCGCCTGGGTGGCTCAGTTAGTTAAGCCTCTGCCTTGGGCTCTGATCTTGATCGCAGGGTCCTGGGATAGAGTCCTCTGTCCACTCTCTGCTCTACAGAGGAGTCTGCTTCTTCCTCTGCCCCTCCCCTCACCTCCTCTCCCAGCCCCTGCTCCTGCTCAAGGGCATGCGCTCTCTCTCTCTCTCTCTCACACACACACAAAAATAAATAAATAAATAAAATCTTAAAAAAAAAAAAAAGGACCAAAAAGATAAAAATTTTTGATGAACATACACAACTGACAACTCTCAATTTATGGTGATATATTTATAGCTAGAGAGCATGGTCAGATGCTAATCTTTATGAAACACATACTGTATAGTAAAAGCCCCAAAAGTTCTCTGTTAAAGTTTTTTTTTAATTAATAGATTTTCTTTTCTTTTTTTCTTTTTTTTCACCAGCAGCTGTTGGGTTTACAGAAAAATAGAGCAAAAGGTACAGGGTTTTCATATATCCCCCACCCCTCAATAAGGTTTTACTATTATTATTATTTTTATTAGTTTGGTTGCTTTGCCCTAACAAAATATGACAGATGGATGGCTTGATGGTTTAAACAACAAAAATTTATGTGCTTACAGTTCTGGAGGCTGAAAGTCTAATAAGATCAAAGTCCAGTAGGATTCAGTTTCTGGGGAGATCTCCCTTCCTGACTTGTAAACAGTCACCTTCTCACTCTGCCCACATGGCCTTTCCTCTGTGTTCAAGCACAGAGATAGAAACATAGAAAGGTGGAGACACAGAGAGAGACAGAGACAGGGACAGACAGACACACACACACACACACACACACACACACACACACACACACAGCCCCCTGGTGTCTCTTTTAATAAGGATACTAGTCCTATCCTATCTGTGCACTACCTGTATGACTTCATTTAACCATAATTACCTCCTTAGGTGTCCTCTCTCCAAAAATAGTCACATTGGGGGTTAGGGGTTCAACATGTGAATTTTGTAAGTGACAATATAGTTCATTGTAGTGGTGTACACTTCCATGGTTTTGACAAATGGTAACGTCATGTGTCTAGCATTACAATGTCTTAGAGAATAGTTTCATTGTCCTAAACATCTTCTGTGCTCCACCTATTCACCCCTCTCTACAACTTTGGCAATCACATGTCTTTTTTTTTTTTTTTTTTAAGATTTTATTTATTCATTATTCATTTGAGGGAGAGAGAAAGAGCACAAGCAGAGGGGAGAGGTGGAGGGAGAAGGAGAAGCAGACTCCCCACTGAGTAGGGATCCTGAAGCAGGTATAATCCCAGGACATGGAGATCATTACCTGAGGGGAAGGTAGACACTTAACTCCAAGCCACCCAGGTGCCCCACAATCACTAATCTTTTTACTCTCTGGAATTTTGCTTTTTCTAGAATTCTATTTCTTTCTTTTTCTTTCTTTCTTTCTCTCTGACCAGTGTGGGGTTTGAACTCATGATCCTGAGATCGAGTCAAATACTTTACCAACTGAACCAGCCAGGTACCCTTAGAATACCATATAATAAAAATCATATAGTATTTACCTTTTTCAGACAGGCTTCTTTACTTAGAAAATGTATTTATGTCTCCTCCCTGTCTTTTTATGGTTTGATGGCTCATTTATTTTTACTGCTCAGTTATATTCCAGTATATGGATGTGCTACAGTTTATCCATTCGTCTACTGAAGGACATCTTGGTTGCTTCCACATTTTGGAATTATGAATAAAGCTGCCATAAATATTTGTGTGCAGATTTTGTTGTGTGGATATACATCTTCAATCATTTGTGTAAATATCCAGGAATGTGATTGCTGGATTGTATGTTAAGAGTATGTTACATTTGTAGGAAACTCTTGGTATTGGGTTTTCTTCCAAAGTTGCTGTACCATTTTGCATTCCCATCATCAATAAAGGAGGGTTCATGTTGCTCCACATTCTTGCCAGCATTTGATGTTGTTTTTTTGAACTTCAGCCAGTCACTGGTGTGTAGTGATTTCTCATTTTTAATTTTCAATTCCCTAATGACATGGGCTTTTTCTGTGCTTATTTGCCTTATGTCTATTTTTAAAAAAAGATGTTATTTATTTATTTGAGATAGACAGTGAGCGAGAGAGAAAGCACAAGCAGGGGCAGTGGCAGCGACAGAGGGAGAAGCAGGCTCCCCACTAAGCAGGGAGTCTGATGTGGGGCTTGATCCCAGGACCCCAGGATCATGACCTGAGCTTAAGGCAGATACTAACCAACTGAGCCACCCAGGCACCCCTACCTTCTGTATATCTTTGTTGAGGTGTCTGTCTCAGATATTTTGCCTACTTTTAAACCAGGTTTTATGTTCTCTTATTGCTGATTTTTAACAGTTCTTTATATATTTTGGATATAAGTACTTAATCAGATGTGTTTTATAAACATCTGTGGCTTGTCTTTTCATTCTCTCTTTTTTTTCTCTTGTAAACTGCGTATTTTATTTATTTATTTTTACAAGAGTACATAATGTTATTTCAGTAATTTTTTCCCCAAATACTTTTATTTTTTCAGTGTTACAAGATTAATTGGTCTTGCACCACACTCAGTGCTCCATGCAATATGTGCCCTCCTCAATACCCCGCACCAGGATTACCCAACCCCCCATCCCCTCTCCTCCCAACCCTCAGTTTGTTGCTCAGAGTCCACAATCTCTCATGGTTCATCTCCCCCTCCGATTTCTGCCTATTCACCCCTTCCTTCTCACAATGCCCTCCATGTTTTTCCTTATGCTTCACACATAAGTGAGACCATATGATAATTGACTCTGCTTGACTTATTTCACTCTGCATAATCTCTTCCAGTCCCGTCCATGTTGATACAAAAGTTGGGTATTCATCCTTTCTGATGGAGGCATAATATTCCATTGTATATATGGACCATATCTTCTTTATCCATTCATCTGTTGAAGGGCATCTTGACTCTTTTCGCAGTTTGGCAATTGTGGCCATTGCTGCTATGAACATTGGGGTACATATGGCCCTTCTTTTCACTGCATCTGCTTCTTTGGGGTAAATACCCAGGAGTGCAATTGCAGGGTCACAGGGTAGCTCTGTTTTTAATTGTTTGAGGAATCTCCACACTGTTTTCCAAAGTGGCTGTACCAACTTGCATTCCCACCAACAGTGTAAGAGGGTTCCCCTTTCTCCACACCCTCTCCAACATTTGTTGTTTACTGTCCTATTGATTTTGGCCATTCTAACTGGTGAAAGGTGGTGTCTCAGTGTGGTTTTGATTTGAATCTCCCTGATGGCTAAAGATGAAGAACATTTTTTCATGTGTCTGTTAGCCATTTGTATGTCTTCTTTGGAGAAGTGTCTGTTCATGTCTTCTGCCCATTTTTTTTTGTGTGATTATCTGTTTTGTGAGTGTTGAGTTTGAGGAGTTCTTTATAGATCTCAGATATCAGACCTTTGTCTGTAGTGTTATTTGTGAATATCTTCTCCCATTCTGTGGGTTGCCTGTTTGTTTTGTTGACTGTCTTTTCATTCTCTTAACAGTGTCTTTCACAGGAAACAAGATTTTCCCTTTTAATGAATTTTTCTCTCATGAATTCTACTTTTGATGTTGTATCTGAAAACTCATTGCCAAATTGAAGATCACCTAGATTGTTTTTGATGTTATCTTCTAGAAATTTTATAGTTATGTATTTTACATTTAGGTCTAGGATCCCTTTTGAATTAACTTTGATAATTTGCAAAGCTTGTGTCTAGATTCCTTCTTTCTTTTTCTTTTTCTTTTTTTTTTTTTTTGACATGTGAATATGCAGGTATTCCAGCACTATTTGTTAAAAAGACTGGTGTTAATAGGCTGAATTGTGTCCCCCCACAATTTGTATGTTGAAGCCCTAATCCCCTAATTAGAATGTGATTATCTCTAGAGATAGATATAGGTAATTAAGTTAAAATGGGTTTTATTTGCCCTAATCCAATATGACTGGTATCCTTATAAAAGAGGAAGTTAGAGACACCAGAGACCAAGATGTGACCATATGAGGACATAGTGAGAAAGTGCCCATTTGCAAGCCAAGGAACGAGGCCTCAAATAACATTAAACCCATCAACACTTTGGTCTTGGACATCTAACCTCCAGAACTGTGAGAAAAGAAATCTGTTCTTTAAGGCACCCAATTGGTGACATTTTATTTTAGCAGCTCTAGCAAACTAATACAACTGTCCTTTCTCCATTGAATTGCCTTTAGTCCTTTGTCAAAGATCAGTTGACTATATTTGTGTGGGTCTATTTCTGTGCTCTCTATTCTGTTCCATTGAACAGAATATTTGTCCATTAAACTTTAAAAAAATTATTTTTAATATATAATGTATTATTTGTTTCAGGGGTACAGGTCTGTGATTCATCAGTCTTACATAATACACAGTGCTCACCACAGCACATAACCTCCCCAGTGTCCATCACCCAGCCACCCCCTCCACCCACCCCTTCCCCTCCAACAACTCTCAGTTTGTTTCCTGAGATTAAGCGTCTCTTATGGTCTGTCTCCCTCTCTGATTTCATCAGTTTCAGTTTTTCTTCTCTTCCCCCATGATCTTATGTCTTGTTTTTCAAATTCCACGTAGGAGTGAGATCATATGATAATTGTCTTTCTCTGACTGACTTATTTTGCTTAGCATAATACCCCCTTTCCATCTACCTCCTTGCAAATGGCAAAATTTCGTATTTTGATGGCTACATAATATTCATTGTATATATATATTTATATACCACATGTTCTTTATCTATTCATCTGTCGGTGAACATCTGGGCTCTTTCCATAGTTTGGCTATTGTGGATGTTGCTGCTTTAAACATTGGGGTGCATGTGCCCCTACCACTCTCCTTCTTGTTCCTCATAGTTCATAGTTCCACTGAATTGACTCTTTTGGTTTCTCAGATATGCCTTAGATGTATGCCTTAATTCTGCCTCAGAGACATCACACTTACATTTTTCTTTGCAGATCTTTGCAGCTGGATGCCCTCACTTTTTAGGTCTCTGCTTTCCATTCTCCTTTTCAAAATAGTCATGTCACTTCACAGTAACTCACTATCCAATAACCCCATTTTTGTTTTATCACAGTACTCATCTCTGAGCTCCACAAAGATAGGTATCATGTCCATCTTATTCATCATAGTGTTCTCAGCATCAACAACTGTTTGACAAATAGTTAGTGCTCAATAACTATTTGTGCAGTGATTGTATGAACCAGATAAAATTCCTTCTCTTTGGGATAGATTACAGATGCAAGTAAATAGCTTTAATACAAGATAGCAAGTGGCAAAATTTTGTAGGAAATGTAGATATAAAATGCTGTGAGTAGTATATGGCGAGAGCAAAGATATCTTCAAGGAGCAGGTCAAATTTCTGTATAGGTTTATATAGAGAGGACACTTTAGAGATAGAGAGGTAAAGGCTTTTTTTTTTTTAAGTAAGCGCCATGCCCATTGGGGAGCTCTCAAAGCAGAGCTAAATCTCACGACTCTGATATCAAGACCTGAGCTGATAGAGCTCCTAGGTGGCTCAGTGGGTTAAGTATCTGCCTTTGGCTCAGGTCATAATCTCAGGGTCCTGGATGAAGCCCCAAATCAGCTTCCCTGCTCAGTGGGGAGTCTGCTTCACCCTCTCTATTTGTCCCTCCCCCTGCTCGTGCCTTCTCCTCTCTGTCTGTCCCTCAAAATAAATAAATAAAATCTTTATAGAAAGCCCAAAACAAACCTGAGCTGAGATCAAGAGTTGGATGCTTAACCAACTAAGCCACCCACACACCCCAAGAGGGAAAGGCATTTTAAGTAACAGGGTATTATAAGCAAAAGTCTAGAGGTGAAAGCTTAGATTGCATGTAGAAAAGAGAAAGTATTTTTTTTTTTAAAGATTTTATTTATTTATTTGACAGAGAGAGAGATCACAAGTAGGCAGAGGCAGGCAGAGAGAGGGAGAGCCTAGCAGGGAGCCTGCTAGGCAGAGAGCCCGATGTGGGGCTCGATCCCAGGACCCTGAGTTCAGGACCTGAGCCGAAGGCAGAGGCTTTAACCCACTGAGCCACCCAGGTGCCCCAAGAGAAAGTATTTTTTTTTAAAAAGATTTTATTTATTTATTTGTCGGAGAGAAGGAGAGCACAGGCAGGCAGAGTGTCAGGCAGAGGAAGAAGCAGGCTCCCCACTGAGCAAGAAGCCCTATGTGGGACTCAATCCCAAGACGCCAGGATCATGACCTGAGCCAAAGGCAGCTACTCAACCGACTGAGCCACCCAGGCATCCCTGAGAAAGTAGTTTTGAATGAAGGATCTGGGAAGAGGAAATGTGGAAAACAAGGTTGAGATTTCTAATAGGGCCAGTTCATGGAGTGTCTGTGTGATAGACTGAAGAACATGCCATTCATTCTGCAAGCAATGGAAAGTCATGAAAGGTTCTCTGTAGGGGAGTGATAAACTTGGAGCAGTGTGGCTCTGGAAGGTTCCTGGGAATTTTCTGGGAGTTATGTATTAATGGATTGTAGCCGTGAGAGAGGTTGTAGGCAGTATGTTGGGAGAATCACTTGAGGTTAGTGCACTTTTCCAGAAGGGCAGTTTTGAGACTCTGGACCCCAAGTGAGAGAGGGCAGAAGGAATGGAGAGAAAGGCAGGAGTGTGGTAGAGTTGATGAGGGCTGAATCACCGGGACTTGGCAACTAATTGGTCTGACAAACCGTGGTATTTCCTTCAAGCTTTCCATGTTAATATTTATCTCACTGCTAATTGTTATTAGCTGTGGCATGAATCTTAGTAATTGCAATTATTTTAATATTTGATAAAAGCTATTAATGTTCACAATTTTGTAATCAGTTTTGTCATAATTCTTAAAAGCTAAGTAGCACATGCCTGCTTTCAGAGGATGATAATGGATCACCACATGCTAGATATAATTATGAACTTAAAATTGCTCTCATTCTGTGCATTTACAAAGACAATAATCCCTCAGGATGCTATTTAAAATACACAGAGCCAAATTCCATCTGTAGCTGAAAGCATGAGTCTCTTGAACTGTGAATACCTGTCCATTGGCAGAATTTAAATTCCATTAAATTCAGCAGAAGACTTTCTATGTACATTATATTTTTTCCATGAGAAATATATTATATTATACTATGCTATATTATTATATTATATTAATTATATTAATTATATTATATTATATTATATTATATTATATTATATTATATTATAATCATTGACCTCTGTGTGTGTTTTTGGATGGATTTATACACAGTGATATATCTCTCATATAGTAACTTCTGATATTATATCATTGCTAAGTGTTGAGGCATGTAGTTTAACTTATAGTGTAATTAAGCACATCTTTTTTTTTTTTTTTTCTTTTTTTAGTAGGCTCCATACTCAGGCTCACGACCCTGAGATCTTAACCTGAGGTGCGATCAAGAGTCAGACATTTAACTAACTGAGCCAGCTAGGCACCCTTAAACACATCTTTTTCCCACAATTTTATTGAGATATAATCAACATAAATCACTTTGATTTTCAGGTTAAGTTAAAGAGTTAACTTACGTATACTGTGAAATATTACCATAACAAGTTTATTTAATATCCATCATCTCATATGGTTACAATAAAAAGAAGCGGAAAAAGAAAATAAAAATTCTCCTTGTAATGAGAACTCTTGGAATTTACTCACTTAACAACTTTCCTGTGTATCATATAGCAGTGTTGGCTATAGGCATCATGTTGTATGTTCCATCCCTGGTACTTACTTATCTTGGAACCTTTGGACCACCTTCATCCAGTTGCCCTTCTCTACATTCCCCACCTCCGATAACCACCAATCTGATTTTTTTCTTAAGATTTTATTTATTTATTTGACAGAAAGAGATGAAGCACAAGCGGGGGAAGCTGTAGGGAGTGGAAGAGGGAGAAGCAGGCTTCCCACTGAGCAGGGAGCCCAATGGGGGCTCGATCCTAGGACTCTAAGATCATGACCTGAGTGGAAGGCAGACATTTAACTGTCCGAGCCCCCAATCTGATTTTTTGTAAATTTTTTTTTTAAAGATTCCACATATAAGTAAGATCATATAGTATTTGCTTTTCTTTGTCTGACTTATCTTACTTGGTGTAATGGCCCCCAGGTCCACCCACATCTTTGCAAATGGCAAGATTTCCTTTCTGTTTTTTTTTTTTTTCCTTTCTGTTTTTTTAAATGACTGAATAATATTCTTTTGTGTATATACACCACAATTTCTTTATCCATTCATCTGTCAATAGACACTTAGGTTGTTTCCATGTCTTAACTATTGTGAATAATGCTCTACGAACATGAGGTGCACATACCTTTTTGAGTTAGTGTTTTTGTTTCCTTTGGATATATTCTCAGAAGTGGCATTGCTAGATCATACAGTAGATCTATTTTTAACTTTCTGAAGATCATCTGTATTGTTTTCCATAGTGACTGCCCCAATTTGCATTCCCACCAACAGTGCACAAGTGTTCCCTTTTCTCTATATCCTTGCCAGCATTTGTTTTCTCTTCTCTTTTTCATGATGGCCATTCTAATAGGCATGAGGTGATATCTCATTGTAGTTTTGATTTGCATTTCCCTAATGATTAGTGTTGTCAGACATCTTTTCATGTACCTGTTGGCCGTTTTTACATCTTTTCCCCAAAAATATCTATTCAGGTCTGTTTTGTTTTTTGCTATTGAATTTGTAGGAGTTTGTTTTTGCTACTGTTTGTTGTTTTGTGTTTTTTTTTTGCCATTGAACTGTGTGAGTTTTTTCTTTTAAAGATTTCATCCATTTATTTGAGAGAGAGAGAAAGAGAATATGAGCAGTGAGGAGGGGCAGAGAGGGAGAAGCAGACTCCCTGCTGAGCAGGGAGCCCAATGTAGGGCGCTATTCCAAGACTCCAAGATTATGACCTGATCCAGGGGCAGTGTTTAATTGATTGAGCCACCCAGGTACCCCGTATGAGTTCTTTATATATTTTGGATATTAATCCCTTATCAGATACATGTCTGAATGAATTATGTTATAAGGAGGTTCTATTCCTTTGAAATTCTTGCCTTCTTTATAGATAAAAGTCAGGTGAGTTGTCAGCATTTTTAGAAGAGTAATGAATCATAAACATCTTAAAATGTGTGATTTTATTTAATGTGTCCTTAAGCCAATGCATATATTAATTCTGATATCCTAGTCACTTGATTGCATAAGCTAATAAGAAAATTTCAGTCCTTGGGGCACCTGGGTGGCTCAGTGGGTTAAAGCCTCTGCCTTCGGCTCAGGTCAGGATCACAGGGTCCTGGGATCGAGCCCTGCATCCGGCTCTCTGCTCAGCGAGGATCCTGCTTCCCCCTCCCTTTCTCTGCTTGCCTCTCTGTCTACTTGTGATCTCTCTTTCTTTATTTATCTCCAAATCCTTCTAGTATTTTCTGCCTTGAGGCATTATGTCTTGATATAATGCCTTGACATTATGACTGTATTTGTATGATGTGGGTATCACTCTTATAAATAGTAGGTAAAAGTCTGCAACTCACTAACTACCGCTGAGTATCTATTATAAACATAATAGGCAAATAATATCTAATTTTGGACTGTTAAATAATGACACATTTAATTTTTCTTTGTAACATTAACTTTGTTTCCAACTACAATTAGCAGTTGCACCAACTATATCCCAATAATTTGAAAGATTTGATAAAATGTATTATTTTAATGATCGCAATTCAATTATTAGTCAATATTTGTCCGAGACTCAGAATAAAAAGTAGAAGGGAGAAAACTTTTCCTTTTTCTTCAACCCTGATTTTATTTTTTTTGATTTATTTTTTTTTAAAGATTTTATTTATTTGACAGAGAGAAACACAGCGAGAGAGGGAACACAAGCGGAGGGAATGGTAGCGGGAGAAGCAGACTCCCTGCCGAGCAAGGAGCCTGATGCGGGGCTCGATCCCAGGACCCTGGGATCATGACCTGAGCCGAAGGCAGACGCTTAACGACTGAGCCACCCAGGCGCCCCTGATTTTCTTATATTTTAGAAAAGAAGAAGAAAACACAAAGCAAAGTCAAGAAGCCAAAGCTAGTATACCATTCATTCCTGTGAAACTACTGTCATTTCCAGACACTTTCAAGTTTTTGTCTTCCTTTAGTGGCAAACTGCTCAAATGAATGGTTTATATATCTTGAACCCATTAAATCTACTTGATCTCATTTACACTTTGTTTTCATCCCCATTTTGTACTATGTCAGCTCTCAACAAAAACGAGGGTGTTCTTTTCTCAAATCCTTGGATATATCCTCACTGTCTTCCCATCCTTGCCAATAATAGGTCTTCCTTATGCCTAGCACTTGGGTTTCACCTCTTCCTCTTTTTTCTTTTCTCTTACTGAACTTATTATTTTGGAGACATTATCTATATTTTTTACTTTAATTATGTGGTTGCAATCCACATTCTTTATCATTAGCTCTGACTTTTTCCATTTCCTAGGAGACATCTCAAGAGCTGTCATAACAATATACCACAGATTTAATGGCTTAAAAAAACAGAAATGTACTCTCTCACAGTTCTGGAGGCTGCAGGTCCAAAATCAAGATGTCAGCAGGGCTTCACTCCCTCAGAAGGCTCAAGAGGAGAACACGCCCATGTCTTCTGCCACTTCTGATAGCTGTCAGCATTCCTTGGTTTCCTTGGATTGTGGCCATATCATTCCAAACTCTGCCCCTGTCTTCACATTGCCTTCTCTGTGTGTATGTCTTCTCCTCTTCTGTTTGTCTCCTCTATGTATCTCTCTTAAAAAGACACTTAGCATTGGATTTTGGGCCCACCTGGATAATCCAGGATATCTCTTCATCTCAAATTTTTAAATCTGCAAAGGCCCTTTTACTAAAAAGGGTGATGTACATGTTCTGGGAATTAGGACACAGTCAATATCTTTCTGGGGGCTATCATTCAACTCACTATACTAGGTGTAAGAAAAACACTATATAATCAGATGACCAATGACAACTAAAACCAAATTTAGGTGTTGGGTATTAGCTGGGGAGGAGGGGAGTAGAAAACCAGAGCACATGTGTCCTGTCAAAAGTGGCTAGCCCCTTTTCTGTTGACATGGGGACATGCAGACCCATAGTTGCCAGTTCTTCTGATATCATCAGAGAAGCTAGAAATTCAGATTTTTATGTGCTAGGAAGTAATTAAAATTAAAAAAAATTACTACTTAAGCAGTAATACTGTGGGAAGACCAAACCTATTTATGGTCAGATGTGGCAGACTGCCTGCTTATGACCTGTTGTCGTAGTCTGATGCTCAGAGAGCAGCTCTGATGAGAAGGGCAGAGAACTCTCACCCCAGAGGTGAGAGAGGTGATGAATCTAATGCCAACTGAGATAGGAAGAAAGATGCTAATATTACCTTTGACTTGCCACTCTTTGCTGTTTACTTCAATGAAAAACTCAAAAATAATTTCCAAACCTGTAAGGTCAGTTTCTTGTTGATGTTCTTTTCTTCTTCTTCTTCTTTTTTTTTTTTTTTAGAATTAAAAAAAAAAAAAGATTTATTTATTTATTTGACAGAAAGAGATCACAAGTAGGCAGAGAGGCAGGCAGAGGGAGAGGGGGAAGCAGGCTCGCTGCTGAGCAGAGAGCCCGATGCAGGGCTTGATCCCAGAACCCTGAGATCATGACCTTAGCTGAAGGCGGAGGCTTTAACCCACTGAGCCACTCAGGCGCCTCCCAGAAGTCGATTTTAAATGAATTGTAGAAGTTACTATCTAAAGCAACTTTCACAATATCTATCAAAATTATGAATGAGTATAACTTTTGGTTCAGCAATCCCATTTCTGGGACTTTATTTTATAGATAATACTTGCAAAATGGTAGATGTACAAGGTTATTCTTTGCAGCATTGTTTGTCGTAGAAGAAAACTAATGAGGCTTCTCTGGGAGTCTTAAGTGCTATCCCTCAGATACTTCCATTTCTTCCCCCTTGATAGACTTGCTTTTCCTGATTCCCTTGTGTTTGGGTAGAGCCATGTAATGAGCTATGAATAGAAGTGATATATTTTATTTCAAGTCCAGAGCATTTAGTAGCCAATGTGGAACCCTAAAGAGCTTTATTCCCTCTACCACACTGACTGGCAATGTTTGGGATGGAGACTGCTCCATCAGCCTGGATCATATATAAGAAGATATAGGAGAGAGCATGTGGCCAAGCTATAATTGACATAGCATGAGTTAAAAAAAAAAATTTTTTTTTTTAGTTTTTATTTATTTATTTTATTTCTTATTTTTTTTAAAGATTTTTTATTTATTTGACAGAGAGAAACACAGCGAGAGAGGGAACACAAGCAGAGGGAATGGTAGCAGGAGAAGCAGGTTTCCCGCCAAGCAGAGAGCCCGATGTGGGGCTCCATCCCAGGACCCTGGGATCATGACCTGAGCCGAAGGCAGACGCTTAACGACTGAGCCACCCAGGCGCCCCAAGATCTTTAGTTTTTAAAAACTACAAAAATTTTTATTACCACGGTAAAGCTTCAGAACCCTTTGTGAACTCAAAAATGGCAGCTTCTTAATGAGGAGTGTGCAGAGATTATGGCAGAAAGTTGGAAAGAAACCTTTAGTTGGGATGGGCTTTCCAAGTACAATTTAAACAATTCACAGTTAGGTTATTAATATGGTCATGATAAAATGTGAAGCCTGGAAGCTTTTTACCACCTATCAAATTCTAATTTGAGCTAAATCTAGAATTTTTTAAAATGTAGAGCAAGTTGTATTAATTTATGGTTTTTTTTAAAGATTTTATTTATTTATTTGAGAGAGAGAGAAGGACACACATGAGTGTCGGGGGTGGGGAGGAGCAGAGGGGGGTGGGGAGGGGAAAGAATCTCAAGCAGACTACAGGCTGAGTGTGGAGCCGTTATGGGGTTCAGTCCCACCACTGTGAGATCATGACCCAAGCTGAAGCCAAGAGCTGGACACCAAACCACCTGAGCAACCCAGGTGTCCCTAATTTATGTTCTTTGTAATCTGAAGTTATTTCAATAGAACAATTATTACCAGAATGTATTTTTCATTTTTAAATAGTCGTGGATATTGTGGCATACATGTCTCTTACCGCTTTTATACACTATGTAACATCAATTGATGGATAAAAACTGGGCAGATAAGCAATTGATCTTACAAATTTAGTGAGATGTTTGACATACTCATGTAGAAGCGTGATAGAATATACACTCTAATGTGTAAGAATTTTTTTTATCTTTAAATAAATGTTCCTTAGATGGTTAAATTTAGAGTTATCTTTTTTAGAATATTGGAAACCATTATGCTATGAAAGGAGTGAACATTTCCCACTTAGTAACTCACATTTATATATATATTAATCATTACCCAAGAAATGGTCAATTACTAGCCCTATTCTTTTTCCCAGCTCATTAACTCTGAGGCTTATTTTTTTCTGGATTCTGAATATTAATCATGTTCAAATCAACTTTATGCTGCTTTCCCTGAATTAATTTTTTTTAAAGATTTTATTTATTTGACACAGAGAGAGAGACAGTGAGAGAGGGAACACAAGCAGGGGGAGAGGGAGAAGAAGGCTCCCCATTGAGCAGATAGCCTGATGCGGAGCTTGATCCCAGGACCCTGAGATCATGACCTGAGCTGAAGGCAGATGCTTAACGACTGAGACACCCAGGTGTGCTCCCCCTGCCCCCAAATCATTTTTTATTTTAGTTTGAGCTTTTGAACTCTTCTCTCATGCCTGGCATTAATTTTTTCCCCCCAAACAGAAATGCTGTTATTGAAAATATTAGAAATTACTGTTGAGCCAAACCCATTTTCCTCTGCAGGCTCTTCCTGCTCTAAATTTTAGTTAGCAGTATCATAGGTCCACTGCTTTCAGTGATCATCAAACTGGTCCTTTTCTTTCCCTTAGAACTCTCATCAGGAGTGAGGATTGCAGTGGATTCCTACCTGGAAATTCCAGCTGTATAATGCATACCGTATAAAGTAGGGCATCAGCACCTCTTGTAGCTCCTCCCTGTTTTCCTTGATTAAAAGTCATTTTCAACTGGGTCAGTGGGTATATAGTCAAGTGGCACACAAAGGATTTCTTAAAGATATAGAAAAATAACTTTAAAAACTGTAACAACAACATCAAAATATTACACCAATATGCAGTTTGTTAAATCAAATGTACAATTAGAAATCAATATTAATTTTTGAGGAATCAACCGTTCTTAAAAAATACTGTTGTCGGGTACCTGGGTGGCTCAGTGGGTTAGGCCTCTGCTTTCAGCTCAGGTCATGGTCTCAGGGTCCTGGGATCGAGCCCCGCATCGGGCTCTCTGCTCAGTGGGGAGCCTGCTTCCTGCCCCACTCTCTGCCTGCCTCTCTGCCTATTGTCAAATAAATAAATAAAATCTTAAAAAAAAATACCGTTGTTTTTATCTATGCTGTAGTGTCTCCTTTGTATTACTGAGTTATCAAATTTACCAGAAGGAATCCTATTTTTTACCAGAAGGAATCCCATCTCTATTCTTTGTTCTGAAAATGGAAATATGTTAGGTGCAGAGATTCTATTATCCATTTTCTATTTACTAACATTTAATTTGGACTTTATCTTACTCTGTTGATGGTTAATTTTTTTTTCTGGCCACCTCTAGGGGGCAACTTAACCTAAATTATCCTTTGGTTGCATGCTACAGACCACTGTACTAGAAAAATTATGTTGACATTATGTTGACGTAAATGACATTACGCAGTTAGAATGATTATTGTCTAATGCAGGTTTGGTAGAATTTACTTCTGTTCATGGAATCAACTTGAGTGTAGTTGTAATTCATGATTTCAGGCTCTCAAGATCTGTAGGGGCATAAAATTGTGATGCTTGTGCAGAGGCAGAGAAGATGAAGAGGGCACAGATTCACCTTATTTAATGAATGCTGCATTCTCAAGTTTTTCATCTGCTCTCAGGCCGTAGCTGGGCATTTGGGAAGATGCAAAGCAAAAGTCACAAGTTCAATATTTCCTATACCTATACCTGGTTATCTTGCTCAGTGTGCAAGGACTCCAGTTTACTTCATCTTAAATAAGAAACAAGGTTAGCACATTCAACTTGACATCACCTTAGTAAACGTCTAGTTCTGTTTCCAAATCTGGTCAAATTTTTCTTCATGGATTTGGTTCATTTCTTACCTAAATTATCATCTCAGGTCTTCGTTGTCTTATTTTTCTTAATGTCAAGGTTATCTTCCATATTCTCTGCTTTGAATCAGCAAACTATAAGGAAACTTATTCCATTCTTCAGTATCAGGTGCACCTATGTCTTGTATAGATATAAGGTGGATTGTGATGTATTCTGACATAATTAGCTGGTTGAAACCATAAAGTATGGGCACATTCTGGCAGGTAAAATGTCTTATTGTTATTAAGGCAAATAGTATATTCTCAATGGAGGGCAGTATGCAAGGAAGGCAAAACTACAGCAGGCAGGGGAGGGATTTTGAGATTTCAAGGTGAGTAGATATCTAGACATGAACTTTTTAAAGGTGGAGGTGGGGTGGGGAATGGGGACAGATAGTGAGAAGGATCACTGAACTCTTACTCACCATAGGACCCAGAATGCACTGGGTTCTGCAGGCTCTGGAGAGGAGACTCATGTCTTGTAAGTTAGGTTTTCTAGTTTATTTCTTGTTATATCTGAGTTATTACTGAAGCTTCATTCTAGACTTTTCATAGCTGAACTACAGTGTCCAGCTTGGGCCAGTTTTCTAGAGGAAGTAATATCCCCTTGAGACCAGCACCCATTCCTAAAAGGGTTGGTAAATTTGGTGGGGGGGAAAAAGAGGTTTTATACCTTTCCTACTTCTTCCCACCACACCTGGAAGATTCATAATTAGCAGCTCCTCCACTAAACAGTGAGCTCTGGAGGAGGCCAGAGCACACATCCTTTTTTCCATAAAGTCCACTGTATTTCTATCTACTATATCACCAGCTGCTGATGCTGTATGTATTAAAGCAGGTAAAGAATTGGGGTATCTTCTCTTTAGAATGCCTTCCATTTCCTTAACCTTTTAAAATATTTTTGCATATATGTAAGGTCACAAATATATTAAAATTAAGCAGTTTGATGTATAAATTTAGATTATGCTCTATTAGTCATGTCTAGATTTCAAAGAGCTATTTATTTATTTATTTTTATTTTAATTTTTTAAAATAAATTTTAAAGATTTTATTTATTTGACAGAGAGAAACACAGCGAGAGAGGGAACACAAGCAGAGGGAATGGTAGCGGGAGAAGCAGGCTTCCCGTCGAGCAGGGAGCCCGATGCGGGGCTCGATCCCAGGACCCTGGGATCATGACCTGAGCCGAAGGCAGACGCTTAACGACTGAGCCACCCAGGCGCCCCTCAAAGAGCTATTTATATCACATCTTAAGACTGAACCAAATGCACAAAAGCGCAGGTTAATTTCAAATTTTATATATCTAGATTATCTGATTTTAAATTCTATAGTATAATGTCTAGTACTGGTTAATTTATAGAAATCCTCTTACATTTATTTGAAATAGATCTTGGGACTTTCTATTGTACTAGTAGTAGCCAGTCTTTCTGAGGACAATGCCCCAATTTCTGTGGGCCTTCGCACTGTTCTTTCTTACAGAAAGACCATAAAATATGTTATTGTTTAATAGACCAAATGAAAAGTTGTCTTTTGTGAAGTTTTCATTAAATATTATCTAATCCTCCTTGCTTTCTAATCGAAAGAAGTAACTTTAAGATAGATCAATTGCAAAAAAAAAGATCAATTGCTTTTGGAGGGGGACATCTGTAGGAGGGATGAGGTCGGGTGGAGATTGTTGCAGGTAGGGGCAGGTGCTTAGGAAGCTATGTGTTCATTGCAAAAATTCTGTATGTTGATGTGCATATAAGTCATTGTTCAATCAATAGATAGTATAAAATAAACTTTGTTTGACTCTGCCCTAGCTCTTGGCTATCTCTCAAGTCTTTGTGATTGTTTAAGCAGCTTATTTTATTTTTAATAACTCCCACTAGTTGAGGGTGTGCCAAGACCAGTCAGTGTGTCTCAAAGGGGAAGATCTCAGTCACCACTTTGATTCAGGCTGATTGGAAGCCAGACCCTCACGAAGCAGCTTTTAAAGAATGCAAATATGTATAGTTTTATGGGCCTGCAAGTGTAAGTCCTGCTAGCCCTCAGAGACAGGTGATCTGGAGGTGTCCCCTGTAGCCGTCATAAAAATCTGAGCTCCAGAGAAGTGTAGAGGCTCCTTTCAATAAGCTGTAGTGAGGCAGAGGGAGCATGCAACAGTGGCACCCCCCCCCCCCTCCACCCAGCCTACATTTCCTGAAAGTACTTCTGTAGCATCTAGATCTGGGCCAAACCTGAGGCCCAGATCTAGATTTTCATTCATAGCCTTTCACTGAAAGGCTGGGGCAGGGGGCTATGTTTCAGTCTGTTCTTTATGCAGTGCTCTAGGGGTAGTAACCCAAGAACTATCTCTCTGATTGGCATGGTCCCACGGGATCCAAGAATACAAAAATACAAGCCAGTCTGGCCATTAGAGCCAGGAAATTAAGGAATATTCCCTAGGCAGCAGCTGTAAAAACCAGGTCATCAAATGCAAAAATAGGTTACCAGACACGTAGGAGCGCTCATCTGAGAGATGCTGGCTCTCTGTAGTAGGGCAGAGGGTTAGGGCAAAGTTAGTGTCTGCCCTCTGAGTTCTTAGGAAAGGTTTACAGTCAGTCCTTAATGTGTGTTTAATTAGAAGCCTGCCCCTCAGGCTACAGCTATGTTGATAAGTCAAGAGATCTCTGTCATAAAAAGATTGAATTCCTGAGTCTGTTGCCTCTTACTGTGTCCTGGAGGTGGTAACTGTTTAAGAGCTCTTTCTCCATTGGTTAGTATCCCGTGGGACCTGTGAGTATAAGCCTTGCTGAGCATTAGAGCCAGGTGATGTACAGGTACGCCCGGTGGCAGTCAAAGAAATTGGGTCACTAGACAGGGTATAAATAAGCTTCTTTCTGGAATATACCAGAAAATGAGCTGCAGTGAGGCAGGAGAGCACAATGATTGTGTCCTGTTCTGTGAGAGCACATCCGTAGTTGATTCTGTTCTGTGAGAGCAAATCTGTAGGCTTCTGTAAGTGCTAAACCAGAAGCCTGTCGTTTAGGCTAAAGCTCTTGGCCAGGAAAACAGACCTCTTTCTCAGAATTGCTGGGGGTGTGTTTCAGTCTGCTATCTGCACTGGGCCCTGGCAGCAGTATTCTGCAAAGAACTGTCTAATTGTTGTAGTCCTGTGGAGTCCCCAAACATAGTCCCCTTTGGCCTCCAGAGCCAGGCAATCAAGAAGCATCCCCTGGGTGGCAGCCAGAAAAACTGGGTCACTAGCTGTAAAAACCAGAGCCCCAGATGTGTGTAGAAGTTCTATTCTGGGAGATCCTGGTACTTTGGAGTGCCAGAGGGAGAGTACAAAGGGGGCATAAAAGATGGTACCTGCAAAGAAAAGGGTCAGGGAAGGGAAAAAGAAAAGAGAAATAAAGATGGCACTCTCCTTTGGTTTTAGCAAGGCAGAGGAAGAACAAACAAGATGGGAACGGAAACAAAACAAACAAACAACATGGTGCCTGACGTCTGTAGCCAGTCAGAGGAGAGAAGGAAGATGGCTCTCACCAGTCTCACCCTGAGAGTATCCCAGCAGGCCCCTGCCCCTCAGACCAATGCTTTAAAATTGGGAAATGAGTCTCTTTCATATAAAGGCTGGGTATTTTTAAAAGGATGCTTCTCTACTGGGGCCTGGGGTGGGAGAGTCTGTATGTGGGCCCATTAGGAAGTGTTCCACAGTCGGCCACAGCCCTGTGGGTCTCTTGGATGTGATCCCCATTGATCTTCAAAGTCAAATGTTTTGAAGGCTTGTCTCTCAGGTGTCAGTCTTAAAAGTGGGGATGCCTACTGAGGATACAAACCCTTCACTCTTTAGGGAAAAGCTCCAGGCTTTGAGTTCCCTCTCAATTGGGGGGCTGATGAGGCTGGGGTTTATTGCAAGATCATGTCGCAGCCTTTCCTACCCACTTCAATGTGGTTTCTTTCTTGTTTGCCAGATGTGAGGGGGTTGTTCCACCTGTTTTCAGGTTTCTTGCAGAAGAAATCATTCCAGATATAGCTATAGATGTGGTGTGTCTGTGGGAAGAGGTGAGTTCTAGATTTTCTATGTTGCCATCTTGAATGGGACCTGGGATTGTTTTCTTAATTTCTATTTCTAATGTGATTTCTATTTATAATGCAATTTCTAAATGTAACTGATTTTGGGATATTGATTTTGTATTATGCAACCTTATTGAATTTGTTGGTTAGTTCTAACAGTTTTTTGGTGGAGTCTTTAGGGTTTTCTATATGTAATATTATGTCATCTGCAAATAGTGACATTTTAACTATTTTTTGATAATATTTATGTGTGAGATAACGTATACTTCAATTTTTGCTTCTTGTTTAATAAAAATTTCATGTAATTAATGAATAGTAAATGAATATTAAGTTGCTAAAATTTAAGAAAAAAGTGACAAATTGCTTAAATGTTAGGATGTGAAAGGACTAATTGTTATACAAACAGGAAAGATAAAATCTGGCTAAATTCTAACTCCAGATGCCACACATGAAACAGCACTGCTGGTTCACAAACAGCAATGTGGATAATTGAGGTGTGTTCCCTATGTTAGATACGCTACTTTCAGGACTATGGAAAAAAGTGAAGAATATAAGAAGTGCCTTCCTACAAAGCAATCTATGGCATTAGATTGCATCATCTAAGCATATATCCAGATGACATGTTGTGTGACATTAGGGTCAGTTATTGGACATTCAGGTGATTAAGTGTAAATTTATCTTGAATTTATTCAACACCTGAAATCTTCCATACCAAGCTTCCCAACTATTTTTAGGGCAATATATCGATTTCCTATTGAAAGGAAATATTCAAAACTAAATTCCCGAATTTGACATTGGTGTAATTTTTATCGTCAAAAGAGTAAAAATTATTTTAAAATAAATTTTATTTAAACATTTAAACAGAAGTTAAACATGGAGCTATTTTTTAGGATCAAAATATTTGTACTGACACAAAGACCATCTGAAATCATTTGGAAATTTACCGTATGTGAAGAATTTAGGATTCTGTATTTAGAGATGAGTTTTTCATGGTCTTATTGCATTTGTTTACCTCACTGCAAATATATATTATGTGTGTTTAACTCTTGCCTTCTTAAGAATGTGACTTCAGACCGTGATGCTGAGTCAAAATTTTAGTGAATTTGAGTGTTACTTTGCTACGTTTCTGGAAAGAATTATCTGTGTTTGAGATGGAAAGACAGATGAGATGGGAAAGGGAAATACAAGAAGACACAGGGCTGGCAGGTGAAATAAAGGGGGGCTCTTTGAAGAGTAGCTTCCAGGAACACTCTCAGATCCCATGGCCCAGCAAACTTCTAAGTCAGAATTATGAAGATCAAACTAAATTGCTTGAAAAAAAAATGGCAGAATTGATAGCTGTTAGATTCTGAGAAAATAAGATCTGGGCCTACTCTGGAAAAAGGTATGGAGGTTCCTCAAAAAGTTGAAAATAGAGCTACTCTGCGACCCAGCAATTGCACTACTGGTTATTTATCCTAAAGATAAAAATGTAGTGATCCGAAGGGGCACATGCACCCGAATGTTTAAAAAGCAGCAATGTCCACAAGAGCCAAACTATGGAAAGAACCTAGATGTCCATCAACAGATGAATGGATAAAGAAGATGTGAGATACACACACACACACTGGAATACTATGCAGCCACCAAGAGAAATGAAATCTTGCCATTTGCAACGACATGGATGGAACTAGAGGGTATTATGCTAAGTGAAATAAGTCAGTCAGAGAAAGACAATTATGACATGATCTCTCTGATATGAAGAATCTGAGAGGCAGGGTGGGGGTGGGGGGGGTGGGGGAGGGAAATGAAACACGATGGGATCGGGAAGGAGACAAACCATAAGAGACTCCTAAACTCACAAAACAAACTGAGGGTGGCTGGGGGTAGGGATAAGGTGGCTGGGTTATGGACATTGGGGAGGGTATGTGCTATGGTAAGTGCTGTGAAATGTGTAAGCCTGATGATTCACAGACATGTACCCTGGGGCAAAGAATACAGTGTATGTTAATGGAAAAAAAAAAGAAGATCCAGGCTTAAGGTGAAATAGAGGAGGGGAAACAATGACAAAAGAATAGTATTTCTTCAGTGCACCTTGGGCACCTTCTGTTAACATTTAAATTCTTTTGAAAGAATCCTTCATCTCCACAAAGAGATGAAGGACTGGGTGCTGCATTCTTACCATCTGAGTGAGTGTGGAAATGGGACCCAGGTTAAAGTGTCCTGGTATTTTGCTGGGCTCTAAGAATTATCCTGGGGGGCATCCAAAACTCTAACTCTGTGCACTGAGGAGAGTGTTGGAGAAGTCCTTTACCATGAATAAAATTTTTCCACTTGTCTTTTAAAAAATTGATCTGTGTCAATAAATGTTTTATATTTATTTCCTATGGATACTGTTCACACTGTGCATATCTGCTTACAGCTACACTGAGAGTTGGTGGTAAACTACCACCTTTCTGCATGCCTAGTTCTAAAGTCTAATCTATTTAAGAACGTCATTATTAGGTAATAGCTTTTGAGAATTGCAAACAAATCCCATGGGTTGCTACTTCATGTCTGCTAAAGTGATTTCATGCTAGCAACAACATTCAGAATCTCCTTTTGATGTCTGCATTAGGTATCTGGGAGACTATTTGGTCTGTGCTAATTATTTTGACTGTAGAAAAGAAATCCCAATCTTCTTCAATTAGCAGAGTCACTAGTTTGACCTTGAAGCTACTGGTTTAAGCTGGCAAATCACCAATACTTTCTAGTCTACTGTTTTCCTCTTTTCAAAGGAGTAAAAAGGAGTTGGGAAAATTATGTAGACATTTAGAATGGATTGTACCAATCCATATACAAAATAATATAATTAAGACTATCTGAAGAAAAACTTGCCTCTTTTTTCTGTTCTAATTTTATCTTCCATACATTTTAATACTTTTGTAACAGCATATAGAAAATAACATGCACATTCAAAAGTCTGATTTTTGACGTGTAGTTCTGCTGGAGTAAAACTGTATCCTCTAATAGCTTTTAGAAGAAAATATTTATTCATAATTAAGTACAAAGTACATATTTTTCTTTCCTTTCTAATGCTTGTAGAGGGAAAAGGATGAACCTGGGGGGTGGGTAAAATATAGTTGGAAGGCAGACCCTAATAGTTGCTGACCCAATAGCTTTTCTTCCCCATGTGCTATGGTAGATAGAATAATGCCCCACTTCTCTCAAGATGTACCCTTCTCTAATCCTCAGGACCTTTGAATATGTTACTTTTATGGCAAAAGGGACTTTGCAGATATGATTAAGTCAAGAATCTTGAGAAGAGATTATTGTGGACTATCTGGATGGCCCCAATGTAATCAAAAGTTCTTTGTAAGAGAAAGAGGGAGGCAGGAGAGTCAGGGAAAGAGATATGATGATAGAAGCAGAGGCTGGAGTAATGCAAGGAAGGGGTCATGAACCAAGAAATGCAGGAGGCCTCTAGAAGCTGGAGAATGCAAAGAAATTCCCCCTTAGAGCCTTCAGAAGGAGCTCAGTTCTTCCAGTACCTTAGTTGTATGTAGCTCTGTGATACGCCTTTCAGATTTCTGACTTTCAAAACTATAGGAAAATATCTCACATACCAAATGTGAGATAATTAACTGTTAATATTGCTTATGCTGTATTACATATGGAATCCAACCTAACATATATTTAGTATGTGTGATGTGATAGATATAGTAGTTAATGAAAAACTGACTCAATCTTTTTGATAAAGCTCTTCAGATTTATCCTATTCTTCATTTTGAAAAAACTGATTTCACCACTAGACTTTTTTTTTAAAATTTTATTTATTTATTTGACAGAGAGAGATCACAAATAGGCAGAGAGGCAGGCAGAGAGAAGGGGAAGCAGGCTCCCTGCTGAGCAGAGAGCCCGATGTGGGGCTTGATCCCAGGACCCTGAGATCATGACCTGAGCTGAAGGCAGAGGCTTTAACCCACTGAGCCACCCAGGCGCCCTGTTACCACTAGACTGTTGAAGGGCACTGCATCAACTAGAAGAATATTTACTTTGAGGGCAATTCTGATCAAAGCATGCATTTTTCCAGAACTGGGGAGGAAAATATGAACTATACCAATTTGTTGGCTTTGTTTGCAAGGTAAAAAATTAAAAACTAAACAGACAAACTCATTTTGGTGGCAAAATAAAAACCTGGCTGACATTCCACTGATTAGAGACCCAGGCAACTAATGAATACAAAAAGTAATTGGGATATTATAATATGTGAAATACTTAATGTAGTTCAAATTAGGCAGAAAGGCATTAATTACCAGCTTTGATAAATGGTCTTCTGGCTTTACCCTCCATGCTTTTCTCTATAACTATTGTAGCAGTTGAAAAAGGAGTTGTATTTAAATAATTTCAAGTAAAAGAAAAACAACATTGTGCAGCAAAAATATTTAATTTATACCCTGAGATACATGAAATTATATATGAGGAAATTTAAAAAAATAATCTTTAATTAATAATATCCAAATCCCTTGATTTTCTTTGACTAAGAAAGAAAACTCAGGTATTCTCTTTGACGAGAATACCTGAGTTTACAGCTATAATTGCAAATTTGAACTGATTTTTCTTCCCCTCTAGATAAATAGCTCAATGTGTTTATAAAGTGAATAACAGACCATTTAGAGTTAGGATTTTGACATTTTTCTCCTCTTTCCTTTCTCTATGGATTTATGAAGTCTTCATCCTGTTAACATTTTTGGAAAAGAAAATGTTACAAGTCTAAGCCGTTGGCAGACTATGTGCTACGTCTCCCTATTTATTCTTTTTTTTTTAATTATTATTTTTTTATTAACATATAATGTATTATTTGCCCCAGGGTACATGTCTGTGAATCGTCAGGCTTACACATTTCATAGTACTTACCATAGCACATACCCTCCCCAATGTCCATAACCCAGCCACCCTATCCTTACCCCTCCGCCTCCCGGCCACCCTCAGTTCGTTTTGTGAGTTTAGGAGTCTCTTATGGATTCCATCTTGTTTAATTTCTCTCCCCCACACCCCAACAAACCCCCGCCTTGCCTCTCAAATTCTTCATATCAGAGAGATCATGTCATAATTGTCTTTTTCTGACTGATTTATTTCGCTTAGCATAATACCCTACAGTTCCATCCATGTCGTTGCAAATGGCAAGATTTCGTTTCCCTTGATGGCTGCATAGTATTCCATCGTGTATATATATATATATATACATATATATATATATATATATATATATATACCACATCTTCTTTATCCATTCATCTATTGATAGACGTCTAGGTTCTTTACATAGTTTGGCTATTGTGGACATTGCTGCTATAAACATTCCTCCCTATTTATTCTTAAACTCCATTCCACAAGCTCTTTATCCCCTTTCTTAGGTCATGTTGAAAGGGCCAGTTCATTTGAGTTATTCCTGAGTTATTTCAACTAGGCATGACTTCTTACCTTCAAAAATAACCAAGAGATTATTCTTCCTAATTCCTTGGAGTGACCCCAAGTTTACCTGAAGTTGTTTTCAGACACTACAAGGTTTAGACCATATTAATTACTTCAATTTCTTTTGCATGGTTGTTTTCTCATATGCTGGGAACTTCTCAAGAGAAACAGCCACATCTTTTATCCATGTAGATAACAAGTTTGGCTCAGTGCCTCAATATTGATTGAAAAAATATAGGAAAAATAGATGAATGTAGAAAGGGTATTTATCAGGGATATAAATTTGACCTTACCACATGTCTGCCTATAGAATCATACAGCTGATACTACCTGTTCTCAGTTCTTGAACAAATGATTGGAACTTATATAAAGTTTTGAAATATGTTTTTCTCTTGTGTTTTGATAATTAGAAAGTTAGTATATGGAGAACCAAAATTTGGGATGAATAACTGTTGTTGCCTAACTGCTGCTCTGTTCTACTAATTTTACCATGCATTATTAATAAGAATCCTTCAATAAAAGTTAAAAATTCTACCATTTTAAAATACAAGAAAATCATTATCTCACAAAGCAGGAAGTCCAAAGACAGTGCTGATTGTCTTCAGGACTGGTTAGTTTAGTGGTTCATTGATGTCATCCAGGATTTAGGTGTTCCCAGAATTTTGCTTTTTTACCTTCAGTGTATGGACTTGCACTCCTCCTGGGAATGGCAGCAGTGGTTTAAGACCTGGTGTCGAGAGCAAGTGTCTAGAGTTGGAAAAAGGGGAGGGGCATCTCTTTTTAATATCATTCTCTTTTAAAAAAAAATTACTTAAGTTATATATGTTGGGTTGAGTAGTTCACCAACATTTGTTGCGTAAATAACAAGTTCATCCCGACAATTGTTCCCTTCCCCCAAAGTCTACCACACTTTGATCTCTTTATTGATTACTATTTTAATCTTTACCTCCACATCTCCAAATAACATGTTTGTATCACGTACATGCACCCTTGATTTTTCAGTTTTTAGATATTATCTGTTGATTTCTCAAAATGGAAAATGAGGCATTAACTCTTCCTCCCCCTCAGCTCCCACCCTCAATAACTTCCTCCCTCTATGTCTGGCATAAGTTTTCCAGTATAAGGGTATCTTAGGGAATCCATTTGCATTTATTTATTTATTTATTTATTTATTTATTTATTTATTTAATTGCTATTGACTACTTACTTTATCTCTTGGAATGCCCTTTCCTATTTAGCGGAGTCCTTTTAGTTAGTTTTCTGAGAAAAGGCACTGGGGAGATTAATTTTTGAAACTTTGAATGTCTTTATTCTGCTTTACACTTAAGTGTCAATTTGATTAGATATAGGTTGGAAATAACTTCCTTGAGACTTTTGAAGGCTTTTCTTTCTGGCTTCTAGCTTCTTTATGAAGCCATTGTTTCCTGATCCTTTGTAGGTCGTCTTTTCTTTCCCAATCCCTGGAGGCTTGTTTTTGTTCCTAGTGTCCTGAAATTTCATGATGATTTCTTTTTCTTTCTTTCTTCTTTCTTTTCTTTTTGGTATGGTTCCATTTTTATCCATTGTGTTGGGTAGTTTGTGGGTCATTTCAATCCGTAAACTTAGTTTTCACTTTTGGCAACTTTTCTTGTATTCTTCCTTTGACGATTTACTCCCTCTCTTCTCTTTTTTCAGGGATTTTTATTATTTGAGTGTTAAACCTGTGTCATAACCAGCCTCCATGATGGCCCCCAATGATTCTTGAGTCTTAGTATTCATGCTCTTGTGCAGTCCATTCCCACACTGACAGGCAGACCTGTATATCCAAAAGGATACTATGAAAATGATGAAGTATGATTTCAGAGATAAGGTTATAAAAGGTAGCTTCCATGTTGCTCCCTCCAGAATCATTTGCCAACTTTCATGTTGGGAGGATACTCAACCAATGCGGAAAGATAATCGCAGTAAGGGACTGAAGCCCCTTGCCAACAGCTAATATTAGCATGCCAGATATGTGAATGAGCCACACTGGAAACAGATCCTTCAGCCAGCCCCAGTGAAGCCTCAAGATGATTGAACTTCAGCAGACATCCTGACTGCAACCTCATGAGACCTTGAACTAGGGCCACTCAATTTAAGCTACCCCTGGTTCTCTGACCCATGGAAGCTGTATGTAATAGTAAACATTTATAGTTTTAAGTTGGCATAGTTTGTTTCACAGCAATAGTTAATTAATGTGATCTTGTTCAATCCTTAAATTTTCTTATTTAATGCTGGCTGTCAGCTTGGGGCCTTGGCTTCTTTCCACGTGGCCTCTCTTTGTGGACTAGTTGAGGGCTTCCCCACAGTATGTTAGCCAGGTCTCAGGAGGAAAGCTGCATCACTTTTGTCCCAACTCATCTCAGTCATTGAGGCCGTACCAAAGTCCTGCCCAGATTTAGGAGAGTGGCAAGGTCTGAGAGAGTGTGTGGGACTGGAAGTGTTGCTGTGGCCATTTTTGAAAACATATTCTGCCTATACTGAACTGTCTATACTGAAACATTTGATTAGGATGTAGAACTTAACTTCATGCAACATTTTGACAACATTTGGGGGAACATTTACATTTTGGACGATCTCAACTTTTGTTATTAAAAATTAAAAAAACAATACTACTTACATAATAACTATTGAAAGACAAACTTCCCTTTCTATCTTCAACCTCCCTCTTTTCTCTAGCCCTCAGTGACTGTTACTTCCTTAATACAATATTGGTTAATTTAAACTATGGTATAATTTTGGCTTATTCTTTATGGTTTTTTTGTTGTTGTCTTTTTTTTTTTAATATTTTATTTATTTATTTGACACAGAGAGAGAGATCACAAGTAGGCAGAGAGAGAGGGAGAAGCAGGCTCCCCGCTGAGCAGAGAGCCCGATGTGGGGCTCGATCCCAGGACCCTAAGATCATGACCTGAGCCGAAGGCAGAGGCTTTAACCCACTGAGCCACCCAGGCACTCCTGTTTTTTGTTTTTAATTTGGGTGTATTAACTGATGTACCAGCAGTGGTCTTTGAATATAATGATGTTCTCAGCATTGAATTGCCCTCATTTCTCTTTTATGTTATTTTTCTCTGACTTATGGGGAAAGTGTAAAACTTGTAACTTGATGGCTTTTTCCTTGATTGTTTAGAACTTTGTTGTTGAGCTGTCTAACCCCATTTGCATGCTTGCACAGCAGGATCTCTGTCCCAGCAACTGAGCTCAGCTTCTCTAGGCTGGCAGGTCCATGATGTCAATGTCATCCTTTATCTTTATGAAGAAACAGCTCTAAATTGTTTCTTCAGCAGTGCTCTTTCCAAATCTTCAACAAATGGGATTGGCTTTATAATTAGAACTGACAATCAGGTGGCTAGATTGAAGTTTTAAGGTTGCTTGGGAAAATAAAGTCTTATGAAGAATCTGACTTATTTAAAGAAAAATGAAGATAACACTAAGCATATATACTCAGAAATTTCAGGTGTTGCATAACAGTCTGCTTTAGGAATGTATTAAAAAACATTCTCAGGGCACTTGGGTGGCACAGTCATTTAAGTGTCCAACTCTTGATTTAGGCTCAGGTCATGATCTCAGGTTCCTGAGATTGAGCCCCACATCGGGCCTTGTGCTGGGCATGGAGCCTGTTTAAGACTGTCTCTCTCCCTCTGCCTCTGCCCCCCCATCTCCTCCCTTGTGTGTGTGCACGTGCATGTGCTCTCTCTCTCTCTCTCTAAAATAAAAAAACAAGAAACCCCCAAAGACACACACACACACACACAAATTCTCAAAGACTGAGACAAAATAACTTTAAATGTAGCATTTTTATGATTTAAAATAACTTCTAGACCTGTATTTTGGCTGACCTGGACTTTTGAATGAACTAAACATTTTCATTAATTAAAAATACATGTTATATTATCAATAAAATACTTGTTTTTCCCAAATGGAAGACTTCTACCACCCCACTCTCCAAAGTTACAGTTAAAATTCTAAGATTCAGAAAAGACTTAATGAGTATAATTTAAATATTCACAAATAGTTTTCTTTAAAATAGTTTCAAAGGTTTTTTTTTTTTCTTTTCTTATGAAAGAGGAAAAATGAAGAGGATACACTGATACAAATCAGTTTTCTAGTCCTAGCTTGAGGACTAGGAGGACTTGAGGACTTGAGGACTTGAGGACTCAAGTCCTCAACTTGAGGACTATTCATTTATTGAGACCCTACATAGGCCAAACACTGAAGAAGGTGTGGGAAACAGTTTTGTAAACAAATTCTTTCAAACTAGTGTAATAGGTGCTTTCATAAAGATAGAAATATTGAAAAATGGGAGTTTAGACAAGGGGGCAAATAGTTTATCTAGGGAGTTGGAAAAACTCCATAAAAGAGGGACAAATGAATGGATTGTGAAAACTGAAAATAACTTACATAATTGGAGAAGGCATTTCAGAGAGAGAGGGCAGTCTGCAACTGTAAAGGGCATTAAAAAGACATTGAGATTAAAAAGGTGGTGAGGGTTTTATGTAGACAATAAGAGAACACTGAATGATTTTAAGCAGAGAAATCATAACAGTCCACATTTAGGTAAGGTAAATACTGGGATGGTGATTGGATGATGGGTAGACTGACAATTAAGAGAGGTAATCAGGAGTTGCAACAGGAAGGAGGAATCAGAAGGAAACTGATGCGGAGTTCAAGGGCAGGATCCCCTTAATATCTAAAATAAAAAGGTGAATTTATTGCTTGTTAAAAAAGAGTTTGCTATGCTTGTACTGCAGTTTCCTTGAGCAAACTGCTTTTAAGAAGCTTGGAGATTGCTCATTTTTGAACTTCCATTGGCAGGAATTTTAGGGATTGGATGTCTCTTAGCCATGGAAACAGTTACTGGGGTGAGTCTGTTGTTGATTGGGGGCCGTGAGAAGCTGTCACTGAATCCTCAACATCTGGAGGTGTGGTTTCCCAAATGACGTTGTCATTCAGTGATTGGGATATGTTTAAAACTGATTCTGATGATTACCTCTTCCTTTGCTCAAAATACAACCTATCTTTTCCTTTCCTGAATTGAGAGAAGAGGAACATTTATTTTTAGGGGTTAAAATGGAAGAAATAAAGGTCACCTTTAGCTTTTGCTTGATGGAAAGGAGAACCAGTGTGGGATACAGATGAGAGAAGGGCAGAGTAGACAGCAAGATGTTAGGATCTGGGTGTGTCAACGTGTCTGTAAGGCATCTAGTGAGTAGTTGGAGATATGCAGAACTTGAGAAAATGGTTGGTCTTCATGAGTCGTCGGCATATGGGAAGGTGTGGAAACCATGAATGAAATAAAGTGGCTCAGGAAAGGCGTGTAGAGTAAATGTAGAAATTGCGCCATGATAAAACTGAGAAACATTTGTAAATGATAGAAGACCCAGGAGACGTTTTGGAGAAAAGAGGAGGAAAGAGTTTCAGTAAGACTGAACTGTCAACAGCAGGGAATTTATGTGTAAAAAAAATCTAACGAGGCCATTGTTGTCTTCAGCAAGAGCGATTTCAGTATAATTCTAGAACTGAAAATCAGATTTAAGGGGTTCCTAAACATTTGACTGTCAACTTCTGATATAATGCTTCAAATTTTATTTATGTATCTTAGCTACTCATGAATCTTATCAATGTTTTTATGTTAGAAATACTCAACTCAGTAACTACTTGTAAGCACTTGTTAATCTGACTACTTTGTGAATTTTTAGTTTGGAACAGTTACTGAACTTTCTGACAGATCACATCAAGTCATTATAGCACATGCATTTTGGCAATGGGAAGTTTAATTTTATACTATCATTAACTTGATAAGCAAAGATGAACTTTTAGTTCTTGTTAAAAGGTGATCTGTGCAGTACAGTGGTATACTATTCTGGCTTTTAAAAATCAACAAATTGAGTCATATAATAAATTATTCCTAAATCATATATATTAACATATGAACTAGATACAAAATAGTTATTATATTATTAACCTTATCCGTAGGGCAGAATTTTATCATATTTGGTATTATGCTATCACTGTTGCACTCCTGAAGACTTTAATTATGCTTCCTTATTTATACTTGTTTCAGTATGAAGTGCCTGTCTTGATTCCTAACTTCGTCATGCTTTTTACATAGTGTACCTATCTTTAATTTTATATTTTGCGGCCTTTCAGAATATCTGAATCCTCAGAAGTTGCTCAACAAATATTTGGCAATTGATAATCTGCCCCATAAAGGGGACCCTGGGTGGCTCAGTCAGTTCAGTGTTTTAATCTTGATTTCTGTTCAGGTCGTGATCTCAGGTTCCTGGGATGGAGCCCTGTGTCAGACTGCGTGCTCTGTGGGGAGTCTGCTTGAGGATTTCTCTCCCTCTCCCTCTGCTCCTACCCCTGTTCTTTCTTCCTTGTGTGAGGTGGCCACAATTTCCAGGTAGCTGGGAATGGTTCTATTCTGTACTCTCAACTCTTCCCATGAAGTTTTAAAATATGAACTTGAGGTTTTGGAGTGCTTGATGTGAGTATAAATTCACAATGGCTTAATAAGGTTATTTATCAAATCTAAGACACTGTTAATTGCAAGATGCTTCATTTTTTTATTTGCCATGAAGAAAAGAAATGTTGCTAGTTAAACCATGGTGTGCTGTTTTGTTACTTAGAATTTTTATCTTATGCTTGTTGCAAGGGTCTTTTAGACATACTTAGCATGGATTTTTCTCATAATCACTCATTGTATAATTATAAAAAGAAAAATATGAGGAAAATAAGTTGGTTAAAGTATTCCTTAAACTTCTTCACATTAAAAGCTAGACTGGGCACCTGGGTGGCTCAGATGGTTAAGCATCTGCCTCCGGCTCAGGTCATGAACCCAGGGTCCTGGGATTGAGTCCTGTATCAGGCTCCCTGCTCCTTGTTACTCCCTCTGCCTCTGCCTCTCTCTCTCATGAATAAATAAATAAAATCTTTTTTTTTTTTAAGATTTTATTTATTTGACAAAGAAAAGAGAGCACAAGTAGGCAGAGCAGCAGGCAGGGGGAGAGGGAGAAGCAGGCTCCCCGCTGAGCACGGAGCCCAATTTGGGGCTCAATCCTAAGACCCTGGGATCATGAGCTGAAGGCAGCCGCTTAATGGTGTGAGCCACCCAGGTGCCCCATAAATAAATAAAATCTTTAAAAAAAAAAATAAAAGCTGGACTGTTTGAGTCATATTTCACCTGAGTTCTCAGTGTCTGTGATTTGCCACACACTTTTCCTTTGTGCCAACAACAGTGGTGACCCAACATTTCTTAAAGATTGCTTTACTCTTATCAGGATCCTCTGCTAAGCCACTGATACACTTTCTGCAAACACTGACGTGCAGGAGTTGTGGCTGGCCAACAGCAATTCCAAACACATCATTTCAGATTTGTCAAAATATGAAAAAAAAATATGATTCTTACAATGGATGAAATATATAGTGTTTCCATTGTGCCCACACATTCTTTTCACTTTTCAGTACCCAACACCCTAAGAAAACCTAGTTAGGAAATCACTGCTTAGCCAATAGATTTTCAGTCTTGATTTTAGACCTAGGTAGTTCACACTAATCAGTCATCTGTTTTCAGGTGCAAGGATAGTTGCTAAAGTATGGTTTTAGCTGCAGACTGAAGTAGCTGCAAAGCAGGCTGGGTGATGATTTGGGGTGGTGTGCCCAGAGAGTCATGTGGTTCTCGTGATGAGGCATACTCCATAGGTCAATACTCTATCATATTGGCTCCTCCAGGAACACTGTGTCTGAGGTTGGTGTTTGGCCAATGAATTTAGGTAGGATGTTATTTTTATTGCTGGAAGAGGCCTTAAAAACCATCTAATTCAACTTTTCATTTTAAATATGAAAAAACGAGTTCTGGAGAATTTAAGTTCTTTGCATAAAATAACATTGTCAGTGAGTAGTGGAAATGGGAGCTGCAACTAACTGCCTTTGGTGAATTGCCCTGCATTCAGCTCTATTTGTAAATAGGACTTTATCTTTGTGGTGTATGTTTGTTTGGAAAATTCAAAGCAGAGGAGATTAAGAAGAAATCCTTGGGTTTTCATTTGTTTAATGAATGTTTCTCTGAAAATCACAAAGTAACATTTCTTAAGAAGTGGTATAGTGCAGTCTGAATAAATGACCTCAGAAAAACCATATTTGAGATGCATAATTTGGAATATTTGAAGGAGAGTAAGCTAGGAGGAAAGAAACTGGGACCATATTCTCTCACCTTTTCTATGATACCCTCATCTACACTCCTTGTCTCACTTATAGTTCTCCCCCCGCCCTTGAACATACTCCTAGTCAAAAATATCACAGTTCATGACAAACTAAAGAGTTCTGAGTGCCTGCAATCCCCTTGTCTTGAAAAATAGTCTCCAGCACTTCCATTCTGTGGGCTAGGATACTCTCTGGCATCAGCTCCAGGATTTATTAAGGCAAATTCCAGAGGGAATCTTTTTCTTCGCTGTAGATTTAATTATTTCCTAGAGCTTCCCAAGATTGGTTAAGACTCATTTGGTTGAAGTAATAAACTCTTTCAACTACCGTAAGTAAGAAAGGTGCTTCATGGATCACAAGAGGAGGGCTGCACTCCAGCCTTAGGATAGAACTAGAACCCGAAATCAAAAATGCTAGGAGCTTTCTTTCTCTGCTCCTCTCTGCCAGACTGCCTCCTTCTTCTGTCTTGTTGCTGACTGACTTCTTCTGCTTCTCTGGTCCAGATGAAAAACGAAAATATGGCTGCTGATAGCACCCAAATATATATTACAGTTCAAGTCTTCTGCCTCTAGAAAGAGCAGCTTCTTCTCTTTCTTTCTACAATTTCAAGTTGTTGGGGATAGGACTTGCATTGTTCATACTTCGGGTCAGTTGCCCCGTCGTAGTCCAATCAGTAAGGCTAAGGGAGGAACGTATTACTCGAAATGGATTCTGGGTCTCTACAACTGCATGTTGTAGAGAGAAAGGCATTTACAAGAGGAGGAGAAATCACTGCAAACTGAGCGGTCACTTCAGCCAAGTGAATATTCTGAGGCTGTTTACACTTCCGTCCCCCCAGTTGCAGGCAGAGTACTATGCTTGCCTAGCAAGACTGGAGTGATTTACGCTTCAGTTGAGTGTCAGGAGCATCCAGCACTGAAAGAGGACCAAAGGAGGGCATTAATGGAGAGGAAATCCAATTCCTTGAGGTTCCTACAGGTCTCATAAAGACAAGCCCCAATAAGTAACTCTTGGCAATGCTGGACACCTAGTAGCATCTGTTTTCTTGAAATGTATTCTTTCCTTAGTTTTCATGATGCCATATCCTGTTTTTATCTCCAAGGTTAATACCAACAGGGAACACTTACTTACTTCTTTCTCTCTGTTAGAGAATGTGCTAGATATTTACACAAATATTTAAATTAAATGTTTATCATCCAGCTTAATCCCTAGAATACTTTATAACCTAGAGATGATTGTTTTCTCCATTTAATGGATGAGGACACTGAGGCTTAGGAGGTGAGCAGCTTTCTTGTGCTCCAGATATTTATTTTTCTGTGGGCTCTCTTTTGTCCCATGTATACACTTCTCTGAGGCTATCACCCTGTCTCATAGCTTTAATTAGTGTCTATATGCTTTTCACCTCCAGAATCTCCATCTTTGTTTAGATTTCTCCTCTTAGCTCAATACCTATGTATCTAACTTCCTACTGGACATTACATTTTGGAAGTCTCAATGCCACCTGAAACTCAACATAACCACTCTTAAATTCATCATCTTCTGCTAAGCTGCTCATCCTCCATTTTGAACTCATTGTTCCAGGATGGAAACTTGTGAATCATTCTTGATTTCTCTCTCACACTCACTCTAGTCTGGCACCAATTTCCATAAATTCTGCCTATTATAAATATCTTTATCTCCATCGCTTTATCCTGGTCCATGACACAATTATTTCTTTCCTGGATTACTTCAGTAACTTCTCAGCTGACTGTAGTTAATTTTTCACCCAACATCCAGAGGGATCTTAAAATCATACAAATCTGATAATGCTATGATCCTACTTAAAACTATGGCTTTCATTCCTCTTAAAAATTTCAAACTCATTCAAATGGTCTGGCAAAGTAAATAGCTATCTACTAAAAATTCATAATACCCTTTCCTAGTGTAGAGTTGTTGATAAGAAGAGCTGTCTGTTTAAGAACTATGTTTCCTGGCCCCTTTGTAGTGAAGCATAGCTATGAAATGTGAAAGAGACTTACGTGTTCCAGTCTCAGGGACAGACTTAGATGGAGGAAGCCTGATCTTTTGGAACATGCCCTTACCAACCAGGAACACCTGCATGGGATTATTTAGTGAGAAAAGATTCAGTTTTATTGTCCTAGGCTACTAAAATTTGGGGTTTCTATATTACAATTTTGGAGTTATCTTTAATACAGATGGCTTACTTGATATAATCCAGTACTTGACACTCCCCACTCTTCCTCACACTCTTCACTTTAATCATACCTAAGTTCTTTTTTATGATTATTGCTTCTCTCTTCTACCACATGGTTGTCTCTGTCTACCATGTCATCCCTTTCTCATCTCTCTTTCCCATGGCTAAATTGCACTCATGCTTTGAGCCTCTGAAGGGCCTTTTCTGTCCTGATTGTGGCAGTCCCCTCTGCCCTGTCCTTTCTATAGCTTTCTGTGCTGTCGCACTAGAACACTCATCATGTTTATTGTTCATGACTTCTTTGTCTGCCTCCTCTAGACTGTAAGCTTCTCAAGGCCATGGATCATGTCTATCTTTTCAATGTTGTGTCTCTAGCACCAAACACAGTCTCTGGAATATAGCTGGTGTCATTAAATATTTACTGAATGATTGAATGAATGAAAGGATCATCCTGGCCTTCCATTCCTGTGACCCATTACATTCTTTGTCCTTATGCTAGTAAGGGTAGGTTGGAGCACATTTGTTGGTCCTGAATATTTGATTAATAAGGAATTGCTATTGTTATTGTTGTTATTCTTATATTGTTAAACACCTTATACCAATATGCAGAATAGCTTTAGTAAAATGTTTTCAATTAATTAAATTTACTATTGAAGTGAAAAGAAATAAGGGACATTGTGGAAATAAGCTGAAAAATGGGAAACATTTCATTGAATAACAGAATTGGAAAGGATGGCTATGTGTAATGAACTCTAGTCTCTAGTTGAGGAGGTAGGCTTGAAAAATAATAGAATATTGCAGAGTAGAGTGTTGCTATAGGAACAGTTACCTAAAGATCTAATCAGTGTCTTGTTGAGTGAAAGGATTTTCTCTTTAGTATGAAGCCTTTCAGCAAGTGCTAAAAATAGTTTTTTAAAAGCCCCACGATCTCTCTGTCCCCAAATCTCCAGCTTGTTCCTAAGATTTTAAAAGAAAAACAAGAAAAATAATCAGAACTATATAATGAGCATGTTGCTTGATTTTGATAAATGTGACTAGGTTAAACCCATATGTTTATTACACTATTTATTTAGTTAGAAGGGCCAAATGTTCCATACAAATTTTAGGATTGTTTGTTCCAGGCCTTTGAAAAAAACCAGTGGAATTTTGATCGGGATGGCATTGAAAGTATAGATTGCTTTGGGCAGTATAGACATTTTAACAATGTTTATTC
>CM053608.1:63171511-63250588 GCA_028646535.1 Procyon lotor | reverse complement strand
AGAGATTATGCAGAGTGAAATAAGTCAAGCAGAGAGAGTCAATTATCTTATGATCTCACTTATGTGCTGAGCATAAAAAAAGACATGGAGGGCATTGTGAGAAGGAAGGGAAGGGGGAATGGGGGGAAATTAGAGGGGGAGATGAACCATGAGAGACTATGGACTCTGAGCAACTAACTGAGGGTTTTGGAGGGGTGGGGGTGGGGGGGTTGGGCGAGCCTGGTGGTGGGTATTAGGGAGGGCATGTACTGCATGGAGCACTGGGTGTGATGCATGAACAATAAATTTTGTAACACTGAAAAAATAAAATAAGCATATTTGGGGAAAAAAAAAGAAAAAAAAAGAAAAAAAAAAAAGAAGGGCCAAATGTATCAAAGTTTAGGTTCTCCAAAAGTGGAGCTTGAGGAAAGAACCTGGGGGAGAGAGGTAGTTTATTCGAAGGCCATTCAGCAAGCAGGTGTGAGAAAGTAGTATTTAAGGCAGGGAAGGAGAATTGCCCCCCTTAAGATGGAGGCCAGGACATTTATCCACTAGTTCCATTCCCCATTGAATGAAGATTGCCCCCTAGTGTGTTAGCTTCTCAGCTGCCTTAGAGAGGACCATGTGACCTCTGGCAGCCTGAGAGAAGGCCCTGGGGCAGAATGTGGAAAGATGTGAAGCCCTGGTTTGAGGCAGGATGCTGGCAGTAGAATTGAGTCTAAAGCCGCACAGAGGTGATGTGACACAAGTGCCAGTGATGTCTACTGCTGCCTAATCCCAGGATAGCAGTTCTCTGACCTCTCCTTATACCCAAGTCTCCTTTTTCCTTTCCTTTTTTTTTTTTTTTTAATGGCACATTACTTTATTTTCCAGCACCATGACTCTCTCTGCATTAGTTTCTTTGCATCTAAAATTGGGATAATCATATTACTTACACAGAAGGTTGTGGTGGGGATTAAATGCATCAATACCTATATGCAGTTACAACATGTTCAGTCCTTGTCAAGTACTGGAAAGAGGTTAGTCATCATTGCCATTATTAATAGGAGTAGTAATGAACTACCGCTCCTACTATTGGCGAAAAGGTCTGTGGTTGTAATGAATAGCTCATAATATCAGTAACTTCATTGCAGAGTGATTTCCAGTTTATTTCACACACGTTATCTGATTTGTTCCTCTCTGCAGTTCTTATGAAGCATCTGACACCTTGAATTCTGAAATTATCTCTGAGACAAAAAATTATGGGCTAATTTTAGAACAACTGTGAATAATGTAATCCCTGTCAAGTTTATTTAATATGTTTCAAACTTGTCTAAAGCTGGTGAAGTATGTGTTCTGGGCTCTAAAGCTTTCATTATAGGACTTTATTTAGGCAATCCCAAGTCCTTCAGTTACTGAGATAGCAGTAGATCTAAATACTATTGTTCGTATTGGAAGGATAATTTTCGATTACGCAGATGATTTCCTGTAGTGCCAGGATGAAGGCGTAAGTCATATAGGAAGAGGAGTCAAGGCTCACCTGAAAGAAACTACAGCCACCATTTACTAATAAAAACATTTTAAAGGTGTGTATCTTAGAATACAGTCCTTTATTAGGGAAAAGAAACTAATTTTAAAAGGGAACAAGTTCATATTTTTCAAGTAATATGAAACCCACCTTCCATTTTCACATTTGTTCCTTTTTAAGGAAGTATCCAAGTTTATTATCTCCACCTGAATGGGCTGCCAATCCTAAATAAGAAAATAAAGAAATGATTACTGTATTAGTCTGCTTGTGCTGCCATACCCAAATACCACAGGCTGGGTTGCTTCAACAACAGAAATTTATTTTTTTGCTGTTCTGGAGTCTAGAAATTCTAGATTAAGATATGACCGGATTGTTTTCTGGTGAGGACTCTCTTCCTGGCTTGTTGAAGTGCCTTCTGACCACGTCCTTGAACAGTGGGGGAAGAGTGACAGCAAGCTCTTTATTGTCTCTTCTCATAAGGATACTATCCTTGTCACATCAGTTCCCTCTCTTTGACCTTATTTAACCCTAATTACTTCATTAGAGGCGTCATGTCCAAGCATAGTTGCACTGGGCGTTTGAATTTTGGGGTGAGGAGACACAAGCCTTCAGTCCATAACAGTCACTGAGGAAAAGATTTTTTAAAAAATTATTACTGTTTTTTTATTCTGTTATGTTAGTCACCATACAGTATGAAAAGATTTTTAAATGCAAATGGTACATCTTCTCTATAAGCACGAGAGGAAATGGCCAATGGTAGAAAAAAGATAAGGGCATTACTCTTTTTAAAGGAGTATCCAGGGGTAGACACTGAATTAAGCTCTTTTTGTATACCTCATCTAATTTAATTTTAAAAACCATCTTCCCAGACAGAATTGTAAGTGATCTAAGAAGTTTTCTGATTAGGGAGGGAGAAGTAATATTAAAACCAGACTTTCCTTAGAGGTCTAATATTGAATGCTTGGGTGTGAAATAGTTTTATGGGGCCTTGTCTGAAATCAGGGGGATTGATCATTGCAAGTAGCCTCCAATTCTGTTGTGTTCTCTCCTTGTTATATCCAAGTTTTTGGGAACAGAATCTTGCCATCTTAAAGAGAAGGCCTCAAGAGGAAACCATGTGGGTGTATGGTTGAAAGAAAATTTGTTGCAATGCAGCTACCTAAAAATCTGCATTGTTCTTGGGCTAGCTAGTGTAATTAGTGTTAATGTGTATTGAATCTTGCATACTGCTTAGGGGGCTCCCTAACAATCTCAGGGAGCTTTAGGGCTCCACAAACAGCAGTGAAAGACCAAGATTAGCAACACCGTCTTCACAGAGGTCCTGCAGCAGAGAGAACCAGTCGGGTACTGCCAGGTTTCCCAGAGTTTCTACTTCTACTTGCCATGTCTTCCGGCACATTAAAGACTGCAGGAGAAAGCATGTGTTTTGGAAACCATGCCCTTTGTACTGTGCACTTTTCTAAGCTGTGTAAAAACCAAGTGATGAAAAGCAGAAGGAAAATTATAAAATAAATCCTGAGGGCGGGTGAGCCGATTTATTTCTTTATCTTCTTACGGATTAGCTGGAGTCTCTGTTGTTGCTTTCCTTTTCAAAACCGTGGCACTCAAAACCAGTTGAGGAAATTCTTAGAGAGTCTTTAAAGACCCTTTCACAGAAAAACAATGGCTGTGTTTCTAGGATGCTTACATGGAAAATCAGCACCACCTGCTTCGGGAATTGAGAAATATTAAAAGGTTAGCTATTTTATTACAAAATAATCCCAATCATCGGCTGTAAAATTTTAATTGAACACCCACGTGATGCTTTACAATGCCAGACATGCCAGTCACGGAGCATTTGTGTTATACTCAAAACTATTTTGCGTAGAGCTCAGCCCTAAACAAAATGATCAAGGCAGAACAAAAGAAAGGCAAATTTGGGATTGGTGATTCCACGGAATTAAAACATGCCATTGTTTGATGGCAGCATTAGTGCCTGCTCTGCATTTTACATGCTGTAGAAAGAGAAGACTCTATCTAGATCTATTTAACTCATGAGTTCTTTAAGTTTATTTTTGAGTTCTTACATGTGCTGGGCATTGTTTTAGGAGTTTGTAGTAAAATACTCAAAATCTCTACTTGCATTGAGTTCATAATCTAGTGGAGGAGATGGATGTTAAAGAGAAGACAAAAAGTAAAAAAATAAAAACAAGATAATTACAGATAGCAATGGCTTTGAAGATAATATGTCTTTGAAGACATTTGAACTGTATGATAGGATTGCATCATTTATAATTTTTGTTAAAAAATGTTATACGACACTTGTAACTCAAGTAAAAAAACAAAAACAAAACAAACCCAAAGTGGCTTAAACAACATGGGAATTTATTGGTTCATATAAAGGAAAAATGCATGGGTATAGGAGGTTTGGGCTTGATTGGTTCAGGAGATTAATAGTGTCAACACTGACCTAATTGTCTGACTTTTCTGTTCTGTAGTCCCCAGAGGTGGCTTTCTTTATCTTAGGATGGGGAGTCTTCAGGGTTGGAAGACGTCTGCCAGTCGGAGTCAGGGTTCCATGTGTCCTTGTTTGTATTCAGTAGGACATTCATCACAGTTTTCTAGTGAAAGGTACTGAGATTTATTAGCTTAGGTCTCTTGCTCATCTCTGTATCAATGACTGAGGCTAGACTTTATTTCTAGCCTCAGTCATTGATACAAAGATGAGCAAGAGACCTAAGCTAATAAATTAACTTAAAGAAGTTAGAGCACATTCCTACAGCTGGGAGAGAGGTACTGCATAGAAAAGGGTAGGTATCTGGAAAATAGCAACTATTAGTAAGGAGAGAGGGGGACATTGATGCTTACTAAGCAACTAAAAATGGTCACTATAGAGAGCAACCAGGAATAACAAATACTTTATATTGGGGCAGACATTATGTGTGAGTGGAGAAAGGAATAGTGAGAAGTGAGGTATTATCTGGAGAAAGAGCACTTCAGGTAGAAGGAGCACCAAATACAAAGGTCCAGAGGTGGAAACAAATTGTTATGTAGTCTAAGAGCAGAAGGATGTTGGTGTATTGGAGTAGAGTGCACTATCAGAGAGGTGGGGCAATATGGTGACTTAGTTCTTGTCAATGAGCTAAGCTGGAGTGACATTTCCCAGGATTCTCTTCCCTGTTTGGTTTTAGATTAGGGTTGGCCACAAGCAACATTCCTGTGAAATTTAAAAAGCTGTAACTATGTTTATATCCAGAAGGTTGTACCATCAAGCACTGTTGCATCTTCCACGTACTTGTTGCTGATCTGTTGACTCACCTTGTTATCATGGGGCAGGCAACAGACATGCTTATGACTACTCTGGCTTCTGCCAGAGTCTTCCTTAAGCTTCTCTGAATCCTAGACTCGAGTGTGTGTGTGTGTGTGTGTGTGTGTGTAACACTAGCTTCTCCCTCCTGCAGCTTCTCCCATATTATCCAAGTTGGAGGCCTGGAGGCAGTAAGAGACATAAGCGGGCTCCCAAGCATATTTGTGTCCAGAGTGTTTTTCTGGGTTCCTTATTTGTCCGTGTGCTCCGTCACTTATATTTTCTTCAAGATTTTCACAGCTTTGCTAACATCCAGCTGGGCACCAGATATAGAAGCACAAGCCTAATATAGACTATTTAACCGCCTTCTACAATTGCTTAAGGTCAAACTCCTGTAATAAATTTTGATCAAACCCTAACTGATATAGCATTTGGTGCTGGTGGTGGCTCCAGAGGAATGAAACCTTAAGGAAGGGTTTTATGAATTGGTTCTGTGTTTTGTGAACTGGTTCTGTAGTCTTAGAATTGGTTTTCTGATCCGATTAAATTTAGAGGCATAATAATCCTGTTTCCAGGGGCAAAGGGGACACTGGTAGTTCATAGCTTGCAGAGGTAAAACAGTTACTAAAATTACCACCTGTAGACACCTGTAATGAAAGGCCTATAGAAGGCCAGTTTTTAGGGGATCAAGTAGTTGCAGCTATGGAACATTTAAATGAATGTAAGAAATGCAAGGGGATTAGGTGGTTGTTTATATATGCACTGGAGTAGAGTTAGAAAGAAAATGAGGTGTTCAGGACTTTACGTTTCCAGAAAGCTTCTATAACTAATATACAGGACTGAGATTTCTGAAAACAAACAAACAAACAAACAAACAAACAAACAAAAAATCCCAAAGTCTAAGTTGTATGTTGCTGAATAAATAAGATAAATTGAGTTCTCCACCTTTCATGGTCCTTTGTATCAATATTAGGTCTTTGATTAGGAAGAAGCAGGACTCCCCAAATTGAGATAGATATATGGGCAAATTCTGATGAATATAGGAATCTTTAACCTGTAAATTATGAGTTTCCACTGGCAGTAGAAGCAGCTCTACTTCTCCTACCTGAGAAAATCTCCTACCTGATGCATTCATCAATCTCTGCCTCTCCTGAGGTATTTGCCTTGCAAAGGACCGATTATTTCCATCAGGTACTTCCCCAGTACATCTCAATGCCATCATCTGTAGACAGCTATTCTCTACTAGGCCTTAGTAAAGTCAATATAAAATTAAATTATATAAACTTTTAATTAAATAAATTATATTAAAACAATGGTAACAAATACTCAAAACTCCCCACTCTCTAATCATTATTATCTGTACTCCTGAGGTGGTTTATATATACTGTGTCCATATGGTGGAAATACCACATATTGACATGCTATTTACTGCATATCTCTTCCCAGCTGAGTTCAGTGGTATCACCCTAGTGGTATGAAATTGGGCGCGGTGGGAGTGTTTATACAACGGAGACTGGCAAACACTATGTTTCATGGCTTTTTTCCCCTCAGAGAAATATAATTTGCTGTAAATACTAAATATTTACAGCAAATCACTTCTTATAGCTCAGAGTTTAAGTTACAGGATACCAGAGGAGAGGGTGACTCAGCTTAAAGAAGAATGGATATCACCAAAAAAATAAATAAAAGAAATTTGCAGACTCTTTTTTTTTTTTCTTAAGGATTTTATTAATTTATTTGACAGAGGGAGAGAGATCACAAGCAGGCAGAGAGGCAGGCAGAGAGAGAGGGGGGAAGCAGGCTCCCTGCTGAGCAGAGAGCCTGATGTGGGGCTCGATCCCAGGACCCTGAGATCATGACCTGAGCAGAAGGCAGAGGCTTTAACCCACTGAGCCACCCAGGCACCTCAAAATTTGCAGACTCTTGAGAGGATTAATATGTTTTCACTTTGACAAAGGACAGTTGCTTCTATTAGACAGGAACATAATTCTTTTATTGTCATTATTTGGATGTTAGGTATAGTTAAAAGAGGTGTGTTTGGGCCAGGTTCACAAAAGATGGCCGGTGGTGGTTTTATACTGTGTTAGTGCACCCGAGCTGGAACCGTGTTTCCAAGCAGTCCCTACCTCATATGGTTCTAAAGAAGGGTGGCCACAGGAGAAATCTGCATGAGCTTTGGGAAGTGTACATAAAGCAGTGGCCACATCTGTATTCAGAAGGTCCATGGAGCATCATGTTCTCTTGTAGCTCTTGCACGTTGTTTCTGATCTTCTGGCTTACACTGGTGGCACAAGATAGCAGATACTCCAATGCTTGCTGAATCTCCTTACCTCCTCCTATGTGTAGGCCAGGTATGCGTGCAAATTCAAATTGAGAGTGAAAGCCTTTTCTGCAGGTTACTCAGATCATTGAAATTGAGGCCTGAATGTAGTGAAAGACAGGTACAACTCTCAGTTCATTTTAATGGGTGCTAGCTTATCCCAGAGCTCTTACTCTCCCTCACTTCACATTCTTCCTTCTCTTCAGGTCCGGCATCAGATATAGACATTATACTCTTACATAGGCTTCTTTTATTAGCTCTCACAATTTCTGTGCTAAACCCCTATGATAAATCTTTTTTTCTCTTTCTTTTAAAACTTTTATTTAAATTGAATTAATTAACATAGTGTATTATCAGTTTCAGAGGTAGAGGTCAGTGATTCATCAGTTGCGTATAACACCCAGTGCTCACTACATAACATGCCCTCCTTAATGTCCATCACCCAGTTATCCCATCCCCCTTCCTCCCCTCCAGCAACCCTCAGTTTGTTTCCCATAGTTAAGAGTCTCTTATGGTTTGTCTCCATCTCTGATTTTTTTTTTCCATCTCTGATTTTGTCTTATTTTAATTTTTCCTTTCTTCCCCTATGATCCTGTTTTGTTCTTAAATTCCACATATGAGTGAAACCATGTGATAATTGTCTTTCTCTGATTGATTTATTTTGCTTAGCATAATACCCTCTAGTTCCATCCATGTCATTGCAAATGGCCAAGATTTCATTGTTTTTGATGGCTGAGAAATATTTCATTTTATATATATTATGTGCCATATCTTCTTATCCATTCATCTGTCAATGGACATCTGGGCTCTTTCCATAGTTTAGCTATTGTGGACATTGCTGCCATAAACATTGGGGTGCAGGTGCCCCTTCAGATTACTATATTTGTATCCTTTGGGTAAATACCTAGTAGTGCAACTGCTGGATTGTAGGGTAGCTCTATTTTTAACTTTTTGAGGAACCTCCGTACTGTTTTCCAGAGTGGCTGCATCAGCTTACATTCCAACCAACAATGTAAGAATGTTCCTCTTTCTCCACGTCCTCACCAACATTTGTTTTTTCCTGTGTCATTAATTTTAGCCATTCTGACTGGTGTGAGGTGGTATCTCATTGTGGTTTTGATTTGTAGTTCTCTGATGCCAAGTGATGTGGAACATTTTTTCATGTGTCTGTTGGCTATTTATATGTCTTCTTTGGAGAAGTATCTGTTCATGTCTTCTGCCCATTTCTTGACTGGATTATTTGTTTTTTGGGTGTTGAGTTTCATAAGTTCTTTATAGATCTTGGATACTAGCCCTTCATCTGATAAGACATTTGCAAGTATCTTCTCCCATTCTGTTGGCTGTCTTTTGGTTTTGTCAACTGTTTCCTTTGCTGTGCAAAAGCTTTTGATCTTGATGACGTCCCAATAGTTCTTTTTTGCCTTTGTTTCCCATGCCTTTGAAGACATGTCTAGCGAGAAGTTGCTGCAGCTGAGGTCACAAAGGTTGCTGCCTGTGTTCTCCTCTAGGATTTTGATGGATTCCTGTCTCACATTGAGGTCTTTCATCCATTTTGAGTCTATTTTTGTGTGTGGTGTAAGGAAATGGTCCGGTTTCATTCTTCTGCATGTGGCTGTCCAATTTTCCCAACACCATTTGTTGAAGAGACTATCTTTTTTCCATTTGATATTCTTTCCTGCTTGGTCAGAGATTAGTTGACCATAGAACTGAGGGTCCATTTCTGGGTTCTCTCCTATGATAGATAGGAGATAAATATAGGTATTATCTATATTACTTATAGTGGATCTCTTTTCAAATGAATCCCAACTGACACAGGGATGCAGTTCCAGTTAGGATTAATAAGCTAAGTTAAGGAATGTGATTTTATTCTACATGCATTGAGAATCTTTTCGATAGTTTGAAGGAGCATGCTCTAATGAGAATGAATTTTGGAGTGTCAGGGAATAAGCCAGCCAAGCAGTTCTATTTCAGCAGTCTAGGTGAGAAATGATGGTAACTTGGACTAGAAAGGCAGAAGTATAGCTAGAAAGAAGTGGAAGAATTCAACACATTTTGGAACTAGGTCTAGTGTGACTAGCTGATGAATTGAATGTAGATGATGAGGGGAAAAAAAGAATCAAGACTGATTCCTGGGGACTAGATCTTATTACCTCCTACTACAAAGAAGAAATGATAATCATGTGATGTGATAGAGATGTTAGCTAGCACTATGATGGAATTATACTGCAATTTTAAAATGTACCAAATTAATACATTATGTACCTTAAACTTGTACAATGTTATATATCAATTATATCTCAAGAAATTCAGAAAAAAATAACTCCCAGGCTTTTGGCTTGGGCAACTAGGTAGATGAGCCCTAAAAGGCTGAAGGGAAACAGATCAGCAGTTCCTTTTTGAAATTATTAAATTGGAGAATCATATTTGACATCCAGGCATTCAGTAAGACAAGACTCTGGATCTCAAGAGAGAGTTCAATACTAAGGATATGATTTTTGAAATTACCAGCATTGAAGTGATGTATAAAACACAGAAATTGGATGTAATCATCCAGGGAAACAGTGAGCCAGCATTATTATTCAATTATGGCAACATAATTGAGTAGAGGGTATGATCTTACATTTTTTTTTGGTGGCCCACCATGTACTCACTGGTAACTTGGTGATTGTGTGATATAACGACACACACATTTTAATTTTCTGGCTCCCAGATTAGGAATTGAACAAGATAATGTAATGATAAAGGTAACTCTAATCAGACCTTACTAATATGCATTAACTTTATAACAGGAAAATTGTGACATGATTGATGTTATTTATTATTCCTTGCCTTATCAGGAGGATGTGGAATGACTTGTATGTCTGGAAGTATATCAGATATCAAAATTATAGTAGTCAGGGACTACTAGGAGAGTTTCTGGTTCTTGTCCTTGGAATAAACATAATATGTGCCTGTCTGAAAAACTGCCTTAAAGTAGATATTTCCCTTTTAAAAAAAATCAGCTTATTTTCTTTTATTGTCCATAGAGGCAACTAATTAAATTCATAACAGATGTTATTCTTGGGTGAATGGGAAAACGGTTCTTTTCAGTTCTTCACTGGGATTATCAAAATGCAGCACCATCAGAAACTGGTCCCATAGCATCTTGTGTACAGTGGAAGAGACTTAGGTAGGGGAAGTATAAATGTCATTACTGGGGACCAGAACCCGACTTCCAGTTTGGTATTGGCATGGTCCTGCATCATCAGTGAGATACAGTGTGAGACTTTGGAGTCAGAGTTGTGGGTTCAGAGTTTGAGTCCATCCTATCTGGCTATGTGACCTTAAAGGTGACTTAATTATTCCCTTTAAGTCCCAGTTTCTTCACTAAAATGAGGACAATAATAAGTAACTTCTGTACATACCATGAGTGTTAAGTAAGATAACACAGTGCCGAGTACAACCTGGACAAATGCTTAATGTCTACTGGCTGTCATTTATAGTTCAAATTTAGTCAGTTACATCTGTTCTAGGTAAGTCTGCCATCTCCCATAAGACCCTAGATTCTACAGTCCTTCTTTCTCTTTCTCCTCCTCTTCTTCCTCCTTTTTTAAAAAACCACTTTATTGAGGTATGAGTGACATACAAATTGCTGTATATTTTTACTATATCAATCTGATGAGTTTGGAGGAAAGCATACATCTACAAATCCTCATAATCCTCGTCATAAACACATCACCTCCAACAATTTCCTACCACCCTCTTTCAGCATTCTCTTAGCACATTTTTAAGGATGCAATATAGTATGGTTAACGATAGACACTATGCTGTGCAGCAGACCTCTGGTCTGATTCATCTTGTATAACTGAAACTTTATGCCCCTTGACTAATACCTTCCTGTCTCTTCCTGCCCCCACCTCCGGGCAACTACCATTTAACATTCTGCTTTTCTGAGTTTGATCATTTTAGATTTCTCATATGTCTTACTTTTAAAATTGAAGTACGTGTCAGTTATCTATTTGTTGCCTCAATTTTAAATCTACCCTTCATTGCTCTGTTTGTGATATAGAGCATTTTTCCCTTGCCAGCTTGCACAATATTAAGTTTTATTGCTGAGGGCACTGGAAGGATACTGGGGGAGGAACGGGCTTTTCTTCTGGTTGGTAGTGTGCTCTGCATAAATTCTTCTGCAGTGCGTGACCCCTGGGAACAGTAGGGCAATGGGCCAGGGCTTACTTCCCCGTGGCCAGCATTCCTCAGCATCCCAGGACGTAGCTTCCCATTGGGCCATCCCTGTGGGCAGTTTTCCAGTGAGCTGTGCAGCATGAATTTCTCTGTGGCCAGCTTCTCCTAGTTCTTAAGAGGGTAGCTTCTCAGCTCACCACCTCTACAAGGGGATTCTCAGTGAGTCCCGAGGTATACCACCTCCTGGTGAAGTTTTCCTCCAGTGAGTTTCACCAACGTGGCACTGAGTGAGCACGATTCAGGGACTACTGCTCTACCTTCTCCAACAAAGTCTGATCTCAGTCCCGGGGGGCGGGGGAGTGGTGGGGGAGTGGGAGGGGTGAGGGGGTGAGGCGGGGCTCTTCTGTATTTCTTTCATCCTTAGTTGCTGTGCCTTAGCCCTAGAGGTAATGGTTACTGCCTTTGTCTTCTATTTATTTACTCTTTAGAGTTCTCTTTACTCATTAGTAGGTAATCTCTTGTTATAGTTAATAAGTCTTTATACTGAATTTTCCCTGTTCAAATTATTGTGTGGTACCTGTCTCCTGACTGAAAACTGACAGATAAAAGATATAACTTACATGCAGTGAAGTGCTCAGATTTTTTCCTCTCAGCGGGAGAGGAGAGAAAGAAAGAGAGGTGTGGGAAGGGGCAGAGGGAGAGGGAGGGAGGGAGCGAGAGAGAGAGACAGAGAGAGAATCCCAAGCAGGCCCCATGCCCAGCACAGAGCCTGATGTGGGGCTTAATCTCAAGACCTTGAGATCATGACCTGAGCCAAAATCAAGAGTCCGATGCTTAACTGACTGAGCCACCCAGACACTCCAGAAGTGCTCAGATTTTAAGTGAACTGTCCACTGTTCTTGGCAATTACACCAAGATACAAATATTTCCATCTCCCTAGAAAGTTCTGTTGTGTTTATTCATTCTCCTGTTATTTCTGAATTTTGGCTATCATGCATAAAGCTACCACAAAGCATCTCGTACAAGTTTTTTGTGTACATGTGATTTCCTTTTCCTTGGATAAACACCTAGGAATAGAACTGCTGGATCATAAGGTTGATGTATGTTTAACTTTTTATGAAATTTCCAGTTTTTCCTTGCATAAGCAATACATAAGAATTCTGTTTGCTCTATGTCCTTTCAAAAACATTTGGTATTTTTACAGCTCTCTTCAACATTTGGTATTTTTATAGGAAGGGCTGGAAGAGTCGGAGGTTATGAAAGCTGTCCTTGGCTGGCTTGCTTTCAGCTTTATTCTTTGCTCTTTCTCATTCCTTCTGATCATTCCATAGTCCACTCCTCGGGAATGATTACCTACTTAAATTCCAGTATTTCATAACTTTCCCTTTTTCTGTGCACTCAAGCACTTTATTTTTGGATCTGTTATAACTTTTATTGCATGCTATGTTGTTGTGGTGATTTGTGAATACGTTTCTTCCTTTCTTCTGCTACAGTGTGAATTCTCTGAAAGCATGAACTATATATGGCTTATTCATCTTAATTTTCTCCAGTGCATGATATGGTGCATTGGAGACAGTAAATGTTTAATTGATGTTTATTACATTAACATCTATTCATATGGTCAAAACAGTAAATATTTTCAGATCCTTAGTGATCATCTCCCTAGACAGTTGGATGTTTTCTGTTTTGAGTCTAATTCTGATATTCCTAATTAGTGTATTGGGAAGTTCTCGTGGTTGCTACCACTGAACTCTTTTTTTTTTTTTTTTTTTTTGCTTTCTTTTTCCCCAGCCATAGTTTTCTGGAAATCTCAGTGGGAAAGAACATTGGCCAGCATCTTGATGGCAACTCCATTGACAGACCCTAGAACAGAGATCTCAGGTAAACCACGGCCAGATTCCTGACCTACAAAAATTGTAGTATAATATATGTATGTTATTTTAAACTGTTAAATTTATGGTAAGTTTGTTACTCAGCAATAGATGACTAAAATAATCTGTAACTATCTCTGGTCCATTCTTTTAGATTAGGTCAGTTGAATGACCCAGGATTATTAGCTATGTCACAGTATCATGCCCTTGCTTGGAGCTCAATCTTGGCTCTGTGCCAGAACACTTTGCGGGCATATTGTCAAGTAGCACAGGATGTTTGCAAGTAATCTAATAAGCTAACTTATTAGATTTTATATCCAGAATTTATATCCAGAGTCTCCACTCCCTTTGACAAATATTGAGTGGAACATGAAGGGATAAAGCTAGATTAACTCCATCTAGATATCTAGATGGTATCTACAACCAGACACAGTTTCATACCCTGGGGTAAGACAGGATTGGAAAAAGAATCCAACTTGATTGGATGGGAGAAAACTAATAGAATTGACAGTGACAATGGAGAAAGTGATGAATGTGGTAAGTATTTGGGGAAATATAAGAGGCCAGATTTGGTAATTGCTTGGATTGGAGGCAGGAAGAAGAAAGACCTCAAAAAGGACTTTGTATTACGTTGCCAGGTTGTCTGGAAGGGCAGAGGTCTTTTACAGAAACATAAAAGTCTAGAGAAGAAGTAGCATGGGAGGGATAGAGAGAGAATAATTATGTGCTGTAATGTTAGTTTTGAGAAACTGGCAGAATGTATCTAAGTGCAGATACTCCACTGTAAAGGCTGTGGGGAAATAAAAACTTTAAAAAAGATTTTGAAAAATTGAGAGAGCTACCCTACGACCCAGCAGTCGCACTATTGGGCATTTACCCTAAAGATACAAACGTCGTGATCCGAAGGGGCACGCGCACCCAAATGTTTATAGCAGCAATGTCCACAATAGCCAAACTATGGAAAGACCCTAGATGTCCATCAACAGATGAATGGATAAAGAAGATGTGGTATATACATACAATGGAATACTATGCAGCCATCAAGAGAAATGAAATCTGGCCATTTGCAACGACGTGGATGGAACTGGAGGGTATTATGCTAAGCGAAATAAGTCAGTCAGAGAAAGAAAAGTATCACATGATCTCTCTGATATGAAGAATTTGAGAGGCAAGGCGGGAGTTTGGGGGGTGGGGGAGAGAAATGAAACAGGAAGGGATGGGGAGGGAGACAAACCATAAGAGACTCCTAGATTCATGAAACGAACTGAGGGTGGCTGGGAGGCAGGGAGGTAGGGATAGGGTGGCTGGGTTGTGGACATTGGGAAGGGTATGTGCTATGGTAAGTGCTGTGAAATGTGTAAGCCTGACGATTCACAGACATGTACCCTGGGGCAAATAATACATTATATGTTAATAAGATCTATCCATATTATTGCATATAAAAAAAAGATTTTGAAAAATTGAGAGATAATTGACATACTAATATATTAGTTTCAAGTGTACTACACAATGACTCAACATTTGTATACAGTTGACTCTTGAACCTTGCGGGGGTTAGGGGTGCTGACACCCCTGTGCAGTCAAAATCTATATATAACTTTGACTCTCCAAAACTATTGATTGGAAGCCTTGGTGGTAACATAAACAGTTGATTAACATACTTTTTGTGTTACATATATTATATATACTGTATTCTTATAATAAAGTAAGCTAGAGAAAAGAAAATGTTATTAAAATTATATGGAAAAGGAAATATATTTACAATACTATATACTATATTTATTAAAAAAATTCTGTGTATAAGTGGACCTGTGCAGTTCAAACTTGTGTTGTCCAAGGGTCAACCATATATTAAAAGTGATCACAGTAAGTCTAGTTAATATCTGTCACCATACATAGTTGCAATGTTTTTCTTGTGATGAGAACTTTTTAAAAAAAGATTTATTTATTTGGGAGAGGTGGGAAGGGCAGAAGGAAAGAATCTTCAAGCAGACTTCCTACTGATTGCAGAGCCCAATGTGGGGCTCAGTCCCTGACCCATGAAATCATGACCTGAGCCAAAAACCAAGAGTTAGATGCTTTACTGACTGAGCCACCTAGGCTTCTGGTGATGAGAACTTTTAAGATCTACTTACTCTCTTTGCAGTTTTTGAATATATAATACAGTATCATTATATCCCCATGACTTATTTTTTTAATTTATTTTTTATTAACATATATGTATTATTTGTTTCATGGGTACAGGTCTGTGATTCATCAGTCTTTGACAATTCACAGTGATTACCTTAGCACATACCTTCCACAATGGACTTATTTTTTTATAATTGGAAGTTTGTACCTTTTGACCACCTTCACCTATTTCACCAACCCCCTACACTCCTACCTCTAGCAACCACCAATCTGTTCTCAGTATTTATAAGTCTCTTTCTTTCTCTCTCTTTCCTTTCTTTCTTTCTTTCTTTCTTTCTTTCTTTCTTTCTTTCTTTCTTTCTTTCTTTCTTCCTTCCTTCCTTCCTTCCTTCCTTCCTTCCTTCCTTCCTTCCTTCCTTCCCTCCCTCCCTCCCTCCCTTCCTTCCTTCTCTCCCTCCCTCCCTCCTCCCTTCCTTCCTTCCTTCCTTCCTTCCTTCCTTCCTTCCTTCCTTCCTTCCTTCCTATGCCACATGTAAGTAATATCATATAGTATTTGTCTTTCTTTATCTGATTTAATTTCATTTAGCATAATGCTCTCAAGGTCCGTCCCTGTTGTTGCAAGAATTTCCTTCTTCCTCATGGCTAAATAATATGACTGTGTGTGTGTGTGTGTGTGTGTGTGTGTGTGTGTGTGTGTGTGTGACATTTTCTTTATCCATATCTTGGCTGTTGTAAATAATTACTGCAACAAACATGGGGTACATATATCTTTTTGAATTAGTGTTTTCATTTTCTTCAGATAAATACCCAGAAGTGGAATTGCTGGAACATATGGTAGTTCCAGTTTTAATTTTTTTGCAGAATCTCAATACTATTTTTCATAATGGCTACAACAATTTACATTCCAACCAGTGGTGCACAAGGGTCCACTTTTCCCACATCCTCACCAACACTCATTATTCTTATCTTTTTGACAACAGCCATTTTAACAGGTATGAATGATATCTATTGTGGTTTTGATTTGGGGAAATGAGAACTTTCAAATATCACGAGGGTATTTATTAGTTGGCACAACTTTTTCTAAGTATAGTTTTGCAATATTAAGAGCTTTAAATATTGTGTCTCTTCCAAAATTCTACTAGAGTTTAATTCAGTGAAAATAATAAGGTATTTGAAATATATCATTATATGTTTTTATTTATATTAATAAAGAATTGAAAACTACCTAAACATTCAATAATAAGGGAATTATTAAATTTGTCCATTTAGACAAATTCCTAGAAACATACAAACTACCAAAACTGAAGCAGGAAGAAATAGAAAATTTGAACAGATTCTATAACCAGGAAAGAAATTGAATCAATAATCAAAAGTCTCCCAACAAACAAAAAGTCCAGGGCTGGTTGGTTTCCCAGGAGAATTATACTAGACATTTAAAGAAGAGTTAATACCTATTCTTCTCAAACTGAAGGAAAACTTCTAGACTCATTCTACAAGGCCAGCAGTACCTTGATTCCAAAACCAGACAAAGATCTCACTAAAAAGGAAAATTACAAGCCAGTATGCCTGATGAACATGGCTGCAAAAATTCTCAACAAGATACTAGCAAATTGAAAAAAAAAAAAGATACTAGCAAATTGAATTCAACAGGACATTAAATGAATTATTCTCTATAATCAAGTGGGATTTATTCCTGAGCTGCAGGATGGTATAATATTCTCAAATCAGTCAATATGATTTTTGACAAATCATATTGTCAAACAAACACCACATTGTTTAAAAGAAAGGATAAGACTCATATGATCCTCTCAATAGATGTAGAAAAAGTATTTGACAAAATATAGCATTTTTTTCTTGATAAAAACCTACAACAAAGTGGGGATAGAAGGAATACACCTCAACATCATAAAGGTGATCTACATGAAAGATCTACAGCGAATATCATTCTCAATGGGGGAAAATTGAGAGCTTTTCCTCTACATTTAGAAATAAGATAGGGATGTCCACTGTCACCACTGTTATTTAATGTAGTATAGAAAGTCCTAGCCTCAGCAATCGGGCAACAAAAAGAAATAAAAGGCATCCAAATCGTAAGGATTATGTTGTTTTTATTTTTATCTTTTTTGGTGTTTTCTAAATTTTTTATATTAATGTTAGGGCATTTTTCTTTTATGATCAGAAAACATAATAAAAATCTTACTAGTGGCTCAATTTTGGTTTAACAGATATGTATTTGAATTTACATTTCCATAATTATCAAAATCAGTATCAAAGCAGTAACTTACCCAATATATAAATTGTATAATCCTTTTCCTTCTATAATCCTTATTACACTCCTGTGTGTTTGTTAAAATAATTTTGTGTTGTAGGTTTAGCTTATTATTATTATTATTTTATTATTATGTTAGTACCATACAGATCATCATTAGTTTTTGATGTAGTGTTTCATGATTCATTGTTTGCGTATAACACCCAGTGCTTCATGTAATACATGCCCTCCTTAATACCCATCACTAAGCTCACCTGTCCCCCCACCCCCCTCCCTTCTAAAACCCTCAGTATGTTTCCCAGAGTCCATAGTCTCTCATAGTTCATCTCCCACTCCAATTTCTCCCCCTTCATTTTTCTCTTCCTTTTCCTAATGTCCTTCATGCTATTCCTTATGTTCCACAAATAAGTGAAACCATATGATAATCATCTTTCTCTGTTTGATTTATTTCACCCAGTGTACTCTCTTCCAGTTCCATCTATGTTCATGCAAAATTTGTGATTGCTGAGAAATATTCCATTGTATATACGGACCACATCTTCTTTATCCATTCATCTGTTGAAGGGAATCTTGGCTCTTTCCACAGTTTGGCTATTGTGGACATTGCTGCTATGAACATTGGGGTGCATATGGCCCTTCTTTTCACTACATCTGTATCTTCGGGGTAAATACCCAGTAGTGTATAACTGGTGGGTCATAGGGTAGCACTATTTTTAACTTTTTTAGGAACCTCCACATTATTTTCCAAAGTAGCTGTACCACCTTACATTCCCATCAACAGTGTAAGAGGGTTCCCCTTTCTCCACAACTTCTCCAACATTTGTTGTTTCTTGCCTTGTCAATTTTTGCCATTCTAACTGGTGTGAAGTGGTATCTCAATGTGGTTTTGATTTGAATTTCCCTAATGGCTAATGATAATGAGCACTTTTTCATGTGTCTGGTAGCCATTTTACATGTCTTCTTTGGTGAATTGTCTTCTCATGTCTTCCGTCCATTTTTTGACTTGATTATTTGTGTTTTGAGTGTTGAATTTGAGAATTTCTTTATAGATCTTGGGTATCAGCCCTTTGTCTGTAGTGTCATTTACAAATTTCTTCTCCCATTCTTGGATTGCCTTTTTAGTTTTGTTGACTGTTTCCTTTGCTGTGCAGAAGCTTTTTATCTTGATGAAGTTATTATTATTTTTTAGAGGTTTATTTATTTATTTTAGGAGAGAGAGAATGAGCAAAGGGTGGGACAGAGGGAGAGAGAATTCTCAGACTCCTGCTGAGTGCAGAGCCCAACACGAGGCTCCATCCCAGGACACTGAGATCATGACCTGAGCCGAAATCAAGAGTCAGATGCTTAATTGACTGATTCACCCAGGGGCCCCAGGTTTAGCTTATTATTTTACATTTTTATATTATTATATGCCTTAATTTACAGGAAAGTTTTAGCACTGAATTTTATGAACATGTTTTAAAACATTTTTTTTTTAAAGATTTTATTTATTGGACAGAGAGAAACACAGTGAGAGAGGGAACACAAACAGAGGGAATGGAAGCAGGAGAAGCAGGCTTCCTGCTGAGCAGGGAGCCCGATGTGGGGCTCGATCCCAGGTCCCTGGGATCATGACCTGAGCCGAAGGCAGATGCTTAACGACTGAGCTGCCCAGGCGCCCCTAAAACATTTTTTTTCCTGCTTAATTCTCTATATTTTATTGGTTTTCCTGATATCCAAAATTGCAAAAAAAGAGCAGAATGGTAATTGTGCAGGGGTTGGGATATGGGAAAGTGAGATTTTGGTCAAAGGGCACAGACTTGCAATTAGAAGATGAGTAAGTTCTGGAGATCTAATGCATGGCATTGTGATTATAGTCAACAATACTGTACTACACACTTCAAGGTGTTAAGAGATTACATCTTAAATGTTTTCACCATAAGATATAAATGATAATTATGTGAAAAGATGGTGGTGTTAGCTGAGACTATGGTGGCAGTGATATTGCAATACATAAATGGATCCGATCAATATGCCTTAAACTTACACAATGTTATGTATTAATTACATTTTAAAGATTTTCTTTCTCCCTCCCTCCCTCCCTCCCTCCCTCCCTCCCTCCCTCCCTTCCTTCCTTCCTTCCTTCCTTCCTTCCTTCCTTCCTTCCCTCCTTCCTTCTCTTTCCTCCTTGCAAGCAGAGAGCCTGATGCTTGATCCCAGGATCCTGAGATCATGACCTGAGCCAAAGGCAGAGGCTTTAACCCACTGAGCCACCCAGGCACCCCTATCAATTACATTTTAGTTACAAAAAAGAATTTTTATATTATAGTTTTCTATTTCTTATAGACATATGCATAGGATACACAAATAAAATTGTGGTGGTTTTGAATCTTTCCACAAGTTATTTGATATTCTTCAAGAGGTAGACATTCCTTTGAGTGTAAGCTGGATTTACTGATGTGCTTCTTAATGAATAGAAAACAGCAGTGGTGATGTGGGACTTTGGAGACGAGGTCATGAAAGGCACTATGACTTTTTTCTCTTGAATTGCTCACTCTGGGTGAAGTTAGCTGACATGTCATGAGTAGGAGCCCGTGTGTGAGGGGAGCCGAGGCCTCCTGCCATTAGCCAATGAAGAACCAAGGCCTCTAGCCAACAACCATATGAGTGAGTTGTCTTTGAAGTAGATCCTTCAGTCTTGTCAACCTTCAGATGTCTGCATCCCAACCAACATTTTGACTGCAACTTCGTCAGAGACACAGAGCCAGGAAAAGCCAGGGAAAACCTTTAGAAACTGACCTTTAGAAACTCCTGTGAGATAGGCTTCTTGTTTTCAGCCACTAAAATTTAGGAGAAATTTGTAATGAAGCAATAGATAACTAACACAAGTATGTTTCTCTGTGACTAATACATTGTTAGGATAATTTGTTACATTAAAAAGTTCATCATTATGCACTTACTGTGTAACAGGCACTGTGTTAAATATTTTACCTGTGCTATCTTATTTGATTCTCACTGGAATCTAACATTGTAGGTTCAGTTATGTATCCTTATTTTACAGGGGAGGAAATTGAGTCTTAGAGAGTAACCTGCTTAAGTAAGTGAGAAAGCCAGGATTATAATGCAGAAGTCCATGATTCATTCTTCAGGTAGTTGGAGTAAATTTCTTATGTGTTTTTGAGAACGTGAGATGCAAAGCCTTATATGCTCCACATTCTGATGCTTATAATGCTGTTTTGTTTATTTCTGTTCCATATTATATGCTTTAAGCTTCCGAGGCCTGCTTCTTTTCCTGCCAGTGGTAACCAAAGGAATCCCAGTATTTAGTTTTGAAATACAGGCCTTCCTAATCATGCATAAAGAAAGCGCAGTAATATAAGAAGGAAATGTTTGTTTTTTCTTTCCCTACACTTTCAGAGAGAACCAGAAACTATTCTTGCTTATATTAATTTTAGATAAGGATTTTTATAAGATACTCGGGATTCAGAGATTATTGCTAACTACTGTTGACAGTAACCTTTAATTTTTGAAAGGTCAGTAATTTTAATTAGTTGTTTTACTTGATAATGTGTTACCTTGGTAATAATTTTGATGCAGATGTCACTTTTTTCTAAAAGTCATAAAACTTGTGAAATCTCTGTGAAATCAGAAGGAGATTATTGTTATTTCCCTCTTATTTCACATGCTTGAGGTAAAATAAAACTATAGATTTCTTATTTATATAAGAAGTTTGGATATCTTGTCTTATTTAAGTGTAACAAAGGGCATACTTCAATGGTATATTTCTTAGTCCTTATTTAATTGAGAAAGTCTTTCTGTTGCTCTCACAAATGAACAATTAATCCATTGAATGGATATAAAATTCCTAGGATCACAGCTGTTACCCACTAATCATTCAATAGACTTTGATTGTTCTGTCTTCTTAAACACTTTCATTATTTTTTTCTTTTTTGGGAACACTTATAATTCTTAGTTGGCTCTTTGTTCTCTGCCTTCCACATGTATTGTCTTCTCTCATTATTTTATTCTTTTTGTCTTCCTTCCAGGCTTCTCATTTTTGTCTTTAGTACTGATTTGATGGGGGTAGGGTGGCCTTTTCTTCTCTTTCAGAGGGTAGATTAGGTGATATGTGGTTCAATAATGTATTTTTCAATTCATCTTGACTGATGATACATTTAGTGAGAATTTTACCAGGGTTATCCAAGATCTTTTCTTATCATTTGATCTCAAAGCCCCCTTTTTCATGTTTGCATCTTCAAGAATAGTTTATTAGGACATTAAGAAGAATCATATCAGCTTTTTCATGGTGCCTTGGAGGCTGCTTCATGATGAAGCTGAACATCTCTTTCTCAGTTATGGCTGCCAGAAACTCATTGAAGTAGACTATGAATGCAAACTTCATACCTTTTATGAGAAGCGTATGGCCACAGAAGTTGCTGCTGATAACTCTGGGTAAAGAATGGAAGGGTTATGTGGTCCAAATCAGTGGTGGCAGTGACAAACAAGGTTTTCCCATGAAGCAGGGTGCCTTGACTCATGGGTGTGTCTGCCTGCTGCTGAGTAAGGGGCATTCCTGATATAGACCAAGGAGGACAGGGGAAAGTACAAATCTGTTTGGGGTTGCCTTGTAGACCCCAACCTCAGTGTTCTCAACTTGGTCATTGTAAAAAAAGGGGGAGAAGACTATTCCTGGGCTAATACTACTGTGCCTCATTGCCTGGAGCCCCAAAGAGTTAGAAGAATCCACAGATTTTTCAGTCTCTCTAAAGATGATGTCCATCAGTATGTTGTGAGAAAGCTCCTAAACAAAGAAGGTAAGAAACTTAGAATCAAAGGGCCCAAGATTCAGTGTCTTGTTACTCCACATGTCCTCCAACAGAGACGTTGGCATATTGCTTTGAAGAAACAGCACACTCGGAAAGATAAGGAAGAGGCTGTAGAATATACTTAACTTTTGGCCAAGAGAATGAAGGAGGCCAAAGAAGAACACGAGGAACAGATTGCCAATAGATGGATTCTGTCCTCTCTGAGAGTTTCTACCTCTAAATCTGAGTCCCATCAAAAATGAGGTTTCCTAAGAGTGACAAATAAATGAGACATTAAAAAGAAGAAGAAGGAGAAGGAGGAAAAGGAGGAGAAGGAGGAGGGGGGGGGGAGGGAGGGAGGAGGAGGAGGAGAAGAAACAGCAGCAGCAGCAGCAGCTTATTAGGTTTCCAACACCATGTAGAATTTCTCACCATGTTAACTTGGAAGTCCAAATTCAGTAATTTAAAGTGCTTGTAAACATCAAAATGATATCTAGGTCACACTGTTTCAAATATCTCTTTGGACATTTATTTCTCATTCTTTCATTCATGATTAGGATATAAATATCTCACCTTCCACATTTTCCCCATTGATTTTGTTAGCAATGTATTTTTTTAAGAGGTTTTATTTATGAGAGAGAGAGCGAGAGGGAGCGAGAGCATGAGTGGGGGAGGCAGAGGCAGAGGCAGAGAGAGAAGCAGACTCCCCACTGAGCAGGGTGACACAGGTCTCAATCCCAGGACCCTGAGGTCATGACCTGAGCCAAAGGCAGACACTTAACTGAGTGAGCCATTGAGATGCCCCATTAGCGATGTATTTTTACTTACAAAGTTTTTTTTTTTTTTTAAGATTTTATTTATTTATTTGACAGAGAGAGATCACAAGTAGGCAGAGAGGCAGGCAGAGAGAGAGGGGGAAGCAGGCTCCCTGCTGAGCAGAGAGCGGGATGCAGGGCTCCATCCCAGGACCTTGAGATCATGACCTGAGCCGAAGGCAGAGGCTTTAACCCACTGAGCCACCCAGCCGCCCCTTATTTATAAAGTTTTAAACAGGTTTTTGACTTTTGTCCTGAGAATTAGGAACACTCACTATTTTATCTTTATGGAACTTTTGTTTCTTAGGGTAAAAATATTAATCATGATTTTATAAATTCCTTATTTTTGAACAAAGTTTAAATTTGCAAATAGTTGTAAAAATAATTCTTCATCAACTTTTAAAAAATCTTGCATTATGCTTGAAGAGAAATACACTGAATCATAGAACATGTTTCTTTGTGTGAATTTCAGATGAAGAGAAATAAATTGATTATCTTGTATGTCTAGAACTCTACATTATGTATGCAATGGGGGATAAAGAAAAGAAACAGAGATAGTCGTTGAGCTTAAAGGAGTTCAAAACATTGTTGGAGAGAAAAAAAATACAAAGCAATACAAGGTAGTATGTAATCAACGATCACGAATCAAAAAGAAAATATAAAATTACCTGTGGGGTGACTCTGTCCACTGGCAGTTTACTTATTTTTTTTTTTTTTATCTTTAAGTTCTAAGATAAAATGGGGTCTTGAATCACTTTACATTTAAGAGTAAAATAAAATGTGATGTACTATACAGTGGCAAACTGAACATAATAAGAAAAAGATCTGCTTGCTTTGTGGGGTTGTTTTAAGCCTGTGTTTGTATAGGAGCAACATGTTTTCCAAGATGGATTGTTTAGAAAATAGTTTGTGGGGGCGCCTGGGTGGCTCAGTGGGTTAAAGCCTCTGCTTTTGGCTCGGGTCATGATCTCAGGGTCCTGGGATCATGCCCCGCATCAGGCTCTCTGCTCAGCAGGGAGCCTGCTTCCCCCTCTCTCTCTGCCTGCCTCTCTGCCTATTTGTGATCTCTTTCTCTCTGTCAAATAAATAAATAACATCTTTAAAAAAAAAAAAAGAAAGAAAATAGTTTGTTTCTGGGACACCTGTGTGGCTCGATCAGTTAAGCGTCTGCCTTTAGCTCAGGTCCTGATCCCAGAGTCCTGGGATTGAGTCCCGCATCAGTCTCCTTGCTCAGTAAGGAGCCTGCTTCTCCCTCTGCCTGCTGCTTCCCTGCTTGTGTGCTCTCTCTCTCTCTCTCTCTCACAAATAAATAAATAAATAAAATCTTAAGAGAGAAAATAGTTTGTGTCTCAAGGATTGTTGACTGTCTTTACATTTAACAAAATATTTAATTTCTTTCATTAAAAACAGAAAAGATAAAAAGACATTTGTGAAGCTTTTTATCTCATTAAACTTGACTTTTTTTTTTTTTAGCAAATAAGAATAAATCAATATTTGTGGCTCAGAATTCCTTTAGGTTTTATACTGCTGGGAAATTATGTATAATTTGATATTGGATTGTAGCAGAATGCCATGTTTTTATTTTGCTTCAGCTGCTTTTAACCTTGGGATGCCACCGAGCAATGCTCTTCAAGAACAGCTGGACACAACAGCAGAGCCTTGCTGTAGGCAGGAATTTCCTGGAATTAAAATATTGAGTGTCATTGGAGTGTCTCATTAGTTTCTTTCTCTCAGATAGTTTCAGTTCTTTTTTGCTTGTCATAGAGCTATTTAAAAATACAAGAAACTAGGGATACTTTGAAATATCTTCATGACCATACTCAGGAAAATTTTTCATAATGTACCAAATCTCTGAAGTTCCTGGACCAAAAAAATAAAAAAAAGGAGAGAGAAATTAATAAAATCCTACAAATCAGAAACAACCTTGTTTTGCAAACTTTTAAGTGTCACATGGCTGCAAATAAGTTGTTTTACAGCTCTGTTCGTGACTCTAGAAATGAAGATACTGTTACTACCCCAGAAGGATGTTGCATAGGTTAAGTAAGGGAAGTGCAAACTTCTTTAGACTATGTGGGTATCTCACTCTGCCTGATTTCCTTCTATCCATAGCCAGGTAGTGTCTATGTATAAAACATCCAATTAGAAGTAGAAATACCGGGGCGCCTGGGTGGCTCAGTGGGTTAAAGCCTCTGCCTTCAGCTCAGGTCATGATCTCAGGGTACTGGGATCGAGCCCCGCATCGGGCTCTCTGCTCAGCAGGGAGCCTGCTACCCTCTCTCTGTGCCTGTCTCTCTGCCTTCTTGTGATCTCTATCAAATAAATAAATAAAAATCTAAAAAAAAAAAATAAATAAATAAAAATAGAAGTAGAAATACCATATAATCCAGTAATTCCACTATGGGATATATACCCAAAGAAAATGAAAACGCTACTTTGAAAGGATATATGGCACCTTCATGTTCATAGCAACATTATTTATCATAGCCAAGATATGGAAGTGACCTAAGTGTCCATTGATGGGTGAATTGTTAAAGAAGATGTGGTGTAATGGAGTATTACTCAGCCATAAAAGAATGGGATCTGGCCATTTTTGAGAACATGGATGGACTTAAAAGGTATTATCTAAGTTAAGTAAGTCAGAGAAAGACATATGATTTCATTTATATGTGGAATCTAAAAACGAACACAAGCAGATTCATAAATGCAGAGAACAAACTAGTGGTTGCCAGAGGGAAAGGGGTAGGAGGAGGGGCAAAATGGATGAAGGGGAGTGGATGATACAGGCTTCCAGTTATGGAATGAACAAGTCACAGGAATAGCAAATATTCTGGATGCTGGACAAATAAGCAGTATTCCAGCCCTCACGAGTTACTCTGTCTTTGGAGTGCAGCTTTATGGTATTCCATAACTGGAATGAACAAGTCACAGGAATAAAAGGTAGAACATAGGGAGTATAGTCAAAAATATTATAATAGCATTGTATGGTGACAGATGGTGACTACATTTATCATGGTGAGCATTGTATAATGAATAGAATTGTCAAATCACTATGTTGTACACCTGAAACTAATATAACATTGTCTGTCAGCTATATTTCAATAATAAAAATTTAAAAACCCTTATAAATTAAGAAAAAAAGGTCACATTTTCTCTTTTCTTCACTGACCCAGTCAGAGGGACAGGTCTTCCACACAAAAAGTTTTGGAGCACATGGGCCCTGTTTAACCCTCTTAGGCATAACTCAGATTCTTTTCCTCAGGTTCTCACCTTTTGTTTACTGTACAAATGGCTCTCTCACTCCTTTCCAGACCCTTCCCCAAAGTGGAATTAGTGATACATATGTGGCTGTGCTTTAATTATAAGCTTAATTTGTACATAACTTTCTTGTCGAAATATTGTTAACTTCAGAGGGTCCTGTTGCTAAGGGCATCTACATGGCACATGCACTTTAGTATCAGTTGGATCTTCTGCTCCATTTGATATAATTCTATTCATGATTTGTTTTAATTTTATGGTAGTAAGGATGAAAGACATTTTGCAGTTTCTGTCCTCTTATCTTCACAAGGTCTTGGTGACTTGTAACTGTTACCTTGAATTCTCTGACATCACACATTCTATTCCTATGAACTAACCTTCATTTCCTTTTTCCAATAAAAATATCCCCCTCTTACCAGTGCTGCACACTCAACACCACTCATATAGATTCTATTGAATGGCAGCTGAATCAAGAAATATTCCTTCTCAGGACATAGTGCTGTGCAACTTCTCATTTGATAATATTGGAATTCTTTCCTGTTAACTACTGCCGTTCAACAAACTACCCCAAAACTTAGTGGCTTAAAGCAAGTATTTTATTGTATCTTGCCAGTTTGTTGGTCATGAATTTAAGATTCTGGTGATTTGTCTCTTCCATGTGGTGTTGAATGAGGTGAGCTGGTGGTACTCAACTGGCAGATGGACTGGTCTGGAGGGTCAAAATGGCTTCATTCACATGTCTGCCATCTTGATGGAGATGGCTGGAAGGCTGGCCTTAGCTACCCAGGATAGTTAGACTTCCTGTGGAGCCCGAGGCTTCTAGAGCAAGTATTCCAAGTGGCCCTGGCATAGCTGAAGGGATTTGATGACCTGGTCTTATAATTTCCAGAATGTCAATTCTGTCACATTTTTTTGGTCAGACAATTCACTAAGGCCAGCCCAGTTTCATGGAGAGGGAAATTAGAGTCATTTTTTCAATAGAAGGAGTAGTAAAGAATTTTTGGTCATCATTCATTTACCACAGTTGTCCTGCAGTTTTAGCCTAAAACTTGATGTAAAGGATGAGTGATGTGGCAGACAATTTGGAAGTGACAACTCTGTGTCCCAGAATTCACGTTTATTAGTGTGTATGCTATATTTATTTTGTGAACTAAGTGTACTAAGACAGATACATGTGCCCTTGAATTTTGGACTTAAGTAGCAATTATAAAATGACTTGGTTGTGGAGGGAATCTACTTCAGCCATGACGATGACGACAGTGACAGTAGCAACAGATAACTACTGCTATTACTTTTCGCATCAACACCACCATCATTAATTCAGAGCCCGTGGGTTGTGTGCCAGGCACTGGGCTATAAATTGGCACTAATCCTAAAACAATTCTATAAGGGAGGATCTATCTATCTATCTATCTATCTATCTATCTATCTATCTATCTATCATCTATCTATCTATCTATCTATCTATCTATCTATCATCATCTATCATCTATCTATTTAAGGGAGGATTTATTATTCTTATTTTGTAAATGAACACATTGAGGCTCTGAGTAGCTAAGTAAATTGCAGTGTAGTGGGGCAGAGAGAGGTATCTGGGACCAGACTGAGTTCAAATTTCAACTAAGCCACTAACTACTGGTGTGACTTTTGAGTAAGTTCCTTAATTTATTTGTGTTGCAATTTCCTCTTGTGTAAAAAGGGAAGAAATAGCAGCACCCACCTCATGAGAATGTTATGGGTAAATATAGACACTAAGGACAGTATTTGGTGTTTGGTGTTAGTTATTATTATTGTCCATATTTATACAGCTAGTAAATATGCTTACTGAATTCTGAATGCTGCAATATGGGATGAAAGTGAATAGTTCCAAAATACCTGCAAGACTTTACTGATACGGAGACCAGAGTAGAGTCTGTATCTGTTCAATTTGCATAAGTAATTATTTTATTTTGCAATGGAGTAGAGAAACAAAGAAACACAATAATCCTCTACTTGGCTTTGGCATCTCAAAGTGGGAAAAACCTTTAATAATGTTGATCTCTTTTGCTTCCCTAATTAATTCAAATATTCATTTAACAAAGATTTGTGAGAACCACCTACGAGCCAGGTGTAAGGCTAGCTTCTGGGGTTAAAATGCTGGACAAATAAGCAGTATCCCAGCCCTAACGAGTTACTCTGTCTCTGGAGTGCAGCTTTATGGTAGGTTCCTAATTGACGTCCCATGACTTAGGGTTGACCGTATTTATTTCTTGCATCCTCGAAACTCGTCTTGCGCTAGCATGTTGACTTTAGTAAAAATTCGAGGGATGTATTGGGGATGCAAGGGATATAATAGACCGTATTTGATTCAGTGAGTAGTTCAATATGACAGTGGATGAGACCCATATTTTAAAAATTTATCTGGTTAGGACAGAAGAAAAATTTGAAGGATTTGGAAATTTGTTTTTGTTGCTTTTTTATTTTCCTGTTTATGCTTGTGATGGTTAATTTTATGTGTCAGTTTGGCTAGGCTATGGTGCTCAGTTGTTTGGCCGAACACCAGTCTAGATGTTGCTGTGCAGGCAATTCTTAGATGTGATTCACATTTAGTCAGTAGACTTTGAGTAAAATAGATTACTCTTCTTAATGTGGGTAGACCTTATCCAATCAGTCAAAGGCCTTCAGTACAATCACTGATGTTTACCAAAGAACCAAATTTCTACAAGACTGCAATATAGCAACCCTGACTGAGTTTCCTGCCTGCTGTCCTGCCCTATGTATTTTGATCTCAAGACTAAAACATCATCTCTTTACTGAATTTCCAGCCTACTTGCAGTTCTACAGAATTCGAACTTGTCAGCCCCTACAGTTGCATAAAGCAATTCTTTACAATGTCACTGTCTCTCTGTTTCTGTCTCTGTCTTTCTCTCCTATTAATTCTGTTTCTTTGTGGAATCTGACTAATACAATGCCCCACTCTAGAGCAAATGTATAAAGACAAATAGAATTCTTTGGGGTATATTATGTGATAAGGCCGTCTTCCCTCCGAATATAGAAGTTTGAAAGTTGATTGGACTTGGGAATCTACAGCATCAATCTACTCAATCTACTTGAGTCTGGAAATTGAAATCTGACTTTGCAAATGTCATCGGTGCGCATCTGACTCACACGGCTGCTGTTAGAGAGCTGCTTGTTCACTTTCAGCCTCGGTGGCTAGGTTTAGTCTCCTGTCATAGAATTTATAGCTTCCACAGAAGAAGTACCTAGACCTCTGACTAGGCAGGCTTAGCCTGTCTGGGTCTGATAATTTCACCTTTAAAAAAAAAATTAGAAGTGAACATATCCTGGTTTTCTAAGTGTATGTCCTCTCTGTGTCTACTGCTGACCTTTCCCGTATGACCACTAGCTCTACTCTCAAGCACATCTATCCCTACAGTTTTGTTGGATGTCTTAGTCTGCTTGGGCTGCTATAAGAAAATACTATAGACTGGGTGGCTTAAAGAGCGGACATTTATTTCCTTGGATTTGAAGGCCGGAAGTCCAAGATCAGGGTGCCAGTATAACTGGGATCTGGTGAGAGCCCTCTTCGTGGCTTTCAGATCTTTTGTCCTCATATGGCCTTTCCTCAGTGTGTGCACATGCACGAGAGAGTGAGCTCTTTTTAGAAGGGACCAGTCCCATCGTGGGGCCCCACCCTCATGACCTCATCCTAACTTAATTACCCCCCAAAGACCCTACCTCCAAATACCATCCTACTGGGGATTAAGCCTTCAACATATGAATTTTGGGGGGGATAAAGACGTTCAGTCTATAACTATGGATATAAACAGGAGATGTGCTTTAGACAAGACATTTAATTTTTTGAAAATAAACATACATATGCTTGGTTATATAAAGAAAGCAAAAGAAGTAAAACTTGGCTGAAATTTTTATATGTGGTTTCTTTGGAGAAAATGCTGTTTACTTCCAAAAAAGTGTCTAACCTCAGACAAATCAAACCTTCCTGTGGGTTGAACTCCTGCCAGGTACTATTGCGTGTGATGAAGACAGCACAAAGCAGCAGCATGACACTTTTGTCCCGCTTGATTTCTCTGTACTTTTTTCTAGAGGTCTTGCATATGGAGTCTGCATACTAGAAAAATATCAATACATTGGCCAATATTTATGAATTACTAATGGATGCTGAGAACCGTGCTCGTTGGTCATAGTGGTGACAGTGTTGTAGGTGGGAATCGAAATAGATTCACTGACCTTGAGCAGTTTTTACAGTCTGGTTAGGGAAAGCATTTATTGTCCTCGCCCTCTCCCATGTACCTGTTTATGGCCTGTTTTGCTGGCTTTATACAGAATCCTTCAGTCCCTCATTTAAAGTGCAGAATGGAGATTCTGACTGCTAAAACCAAATTGGATGTGTGCATTCTTCAAGGAGAGGAAAGTAAGAATACTATTAGTGTTTTGGCTTCCTTATATTTCACTGCATATATCATGGCATATATACTTTTCCTTAGGAAACTGGATGAAAGAATTAAGCTTATGACTTCCATCACTTATCATCGGACCCTGAAAAAAACCAATGCCTATTCATCAGCAAAAGAAAAATGTACAATTTCTTTAGCAGCAATGGAACGTTGGTTTAAAAATACCCAGTGCCCTCTGCAAAAGCCTTGGTTGAGCTGTGAGAGCAGCCACTTTCCTGTCAGATGTCTAATTACTTCTCCCTCCTTCTCAGCCATGCCAGTAGAAGGGAACCACTGAGACCATATTGTGGCCCATATGTCGGGAAGCTACTAAATTAAAGCCCTGTGTAACGTGCTGACAAATCTACTGCAGGAGTTGAAGGTTCGTTGACCAAATTTCTTTAACCTATCATCCCACTGTTAGTATTTTTGAGTTTTCTCTCTCTGTGGTACAGGCTTTGTCAAGGGTTGAGATGTTGTTATCACACACCAGTACTGTCAGGAAAGAGAGTGAGTATCTGGGTTGGACCAGATTTTAGCAGTTGATGAATTAGACTTTAATTCCTAATGTTAGGTCACAAAAACCTGACATTCAGCCTGTCTTGCTTTCAGGTGTGCAGGATGTTTGGAGAAGTTAAGTCAGAGATGAAAGTCGTTCTGTCCATTTGCAGACCTATAGACATAATTTTCTGAAGTTCACTGTTCCATGTTCATGGCGGGAAAGGATCTCTTTTTGCCTTTCCCATTTCTTCTTGCTTTTATTGTTAAACCTCTGCTAGCATGGCTGGCTTATTTTATTTTTCAGTTAACTTTAAAAGAAGAGAATTAATCCCCAATCTATCCTAATTTTCCCACATCCATCAGTAACTATGCTACTTTCCTCTTTCTTCTATCCTTGTAAGAGGAATGGATAATTTTTCTTTTGGGAAAACACAAAAAGAATTTTTTTAAATGACAAGTAGGGACGCCTGAGTGGCTCAGTTTGTTAAGTGTCTGCCTGCAGCTCTGATCATGATCCCAGGGGCCTGGGATTGAATCCCGAATCGGGATCCTTGCTCAGGGGGAGCCTGCTTCTCCCTCTGCCTGCTGCTCCCCTACTTATGCTCACACTCTCTCTCTCTCAAATAAATAAATAAAATCTTTAAAAAAATGATAGGTAATATAATATGTTATCTTATTTAACAATAACAACAGTATATGAAGGCTGCCTTATTGCCTAGTTTGAATTTGGGGAAACTGAGGCTAAGAGAGGGTAAATAACTTGCACAAGGTCATGTGACCCTGATAATGGCAGAATTGTGGTCTGTTTGATTCCAGAAGCCTGTGTTTTTCTCTTCAAGTCTGCTTATTGGTTTGAATCGGACAACTGAAGATTTCTTAGATTTTGCTCGACAGGACGCTGACATCCTCCTAATGTCAGTAGATATCCTCTGTAAGAGGATCTGTTGTCAAGTATGTTTGGTATAATAGGGTTCTCCAGAGAAATAGAACCAACAGGATATAAGTATATCTCTCTCTCTATATATAGATATAGATATATATAATTTTTATGTATATGTATATATACATATGTATAATATGTAATACGTTTATGTAAATATATACACATGTATTTATTATAGGAATTGGTCACTTGATTATGGAGGCTGAGAAATCCCACAATCTGCTGTCTGCAAACTGGAGAACCAGGAAAGCTAGTCGTGTAATTCAGTCTGAAATCCAAAGACCAGGGGAACCAGGGTAAGGTGAACTGATAGTTTGACTATCAGTTGGAGTCTGAAGGCCAGAGAACCAGGAGGGCTAATGTCCAGGGGTCGGAGAAGATAGATGTTGCAGCACAGAGAGAGGAAATTCACCCTTCCTCTACTTTTTTGTTTTATTTGGGCCCTCAGCAGATTTGATGATGCCCACACACACTGGGGTGGGCAGTTTGCTTTACTCAGTTCCCTAATTCAAATCCTGATCTCTTCTGCAAGCACCCCCAAGACACATCTAGAAATAATTTTTTATCCGCTTTCTGGATCTCTTAGCCCAATCAAGCTGACACATAAAACTAACCATTGCACGTGCCTGGGTGGCTCAGTTAGTTAAGTGACTGCCTTCGGCTCAGGTCATGATCATGGAGTTCCGGGATCGAGTCCCACATCTGGCTCCCAGCTCCATGGGGAGTCTGCTTCTCCCTCCGACCTTCTCCCCTCTTATGCTCTCTCTCACTTTCTCTCTCTCAAATAAATAAATAAATAAAATCTTTAAAAAAACCCCAAAAAACTAACCATCGCACTTGGGAAATGTTGTATTTAGTTGTGTTGAACAAGTTTTTTCACTACAAGACTCCTTGGAGCTTATGCGCATTGAGATGTAAATTTTCAAGAAAGAGGTACAACATTTGAATTTTCCTGAATATGGTTGACTACCATTTTCTTTTTGTTTTTCTGTAGAACATGTGGGAACACAGTTTGGGTAATGTTGGCATAATCTTCTTCCCATTCTCTTCCCATAGCAAAACTAATGCCTATGCTGGTGGCTTAATTTGGTTCTATATAATGGCATTTGAAGGGCTATTTTTTAAGCAGTGCCTATATAACATATGAGTCTTTGCTCTAATTGCCAGATGGGAAGGTACCATGAGGCAGTGAAATTATAAAATATAGATAAAGCTGTGGTTTGATGGAGCTAATGATCTAGTGTGTCCTGTCATATATTTAGGACATGGCATGTTACAATTGGTAAAGAGTTAACATAACAATGCTAGCACAGAGGCTTGCTGCATGGGATTGTAGTTTGTACCTCGATATATTGTCCTTCATTTCCCTTCCTTTTGTGTTATTTGTCTGTGAGTAGAGCTCAAAGAGTGGTGGGTTGAGCTTGTGACTTCCAAGCTGAAGGCTTTTGACTGGAAGCCCTTTCTCAATGTGGCAGATCAAAAAAATAATTCTAATGTTGTATCTGACTTTCATGTGGGAGAACTGTTTCCATGTTGAAAACTAAAACTCATGTTATTCATTGGTTGTGGTATTGAGATAACCCTGAGATACTGAGATTAACGGCAAATGACATGTTTTTCTGGTGATAGGAGAAGTTATAATCATCTTTTGCAATATAGGGGAAGTCACTATTTCTATTAGCCTGAAGGATCTGTATAGCTCTTTAAGAAGGAGATAGTCACCAAGCAAAAATTTTAGCTAAAACACACAGAGTATTTTTTTTTTAATTTATATGCCTTTGCAGTTAAAATATTATATATAAAAGATTTCTGATTACCCAGAAATCTGATTACTGTAAAACTTGAGCACAAAGCATATATACTTGCTTAGGGCCAAGAGAGCTACTGCCACAAGCCAAGTTTATTCCTTGAGTCAAAGTCACCTAGATTGGTGAGTTAGCTGCAAGCCTGAAATGGCTTTCCACTGACATTTTTCTAAAAAACAAAACCCCGAGCACAAGCCTGATTCACTGTAAAGGAGGAAGCCTCTGAAATGAAGAGAAAAATCCTTGCCTGCTTGACTTTTCTTTAGAATCTCAAGAAACAGGATTGGGTCACTTTAATCAAAAATGTTTTAGGGCCCAGAAAATAATTTCAATTCATGCTATTGGTTTATTAATAAACATTTTATTAGATTGCAAAAAAAGAAGAAATATTTGGATCACATATAGAGCAGAGATAATTTCCTTTATGGCTCACATTTAATTTCAATATTGTTTGTTGATATTATAGAACAGAAGGCTTTCTTGTGTGTTATTTTAAATAGTTGATCTCAACTCTCTGCATACACAGACAGTTAATGAAGCAGTTAAAGTCTGTTTTTCAATAACACCCAGAGATCCATAGGCTCAGTCACTCAGCAACATTTATTAAACATCCTTGGTGAGCACAGAATCTTAGATGCTGTCAAGAATAAAAAAGTAGGGGTGCCTGGATGGCTCAGTGGGTTAAGCCTCTGCCTTCAGCACAGGTCATGATCTCAGGGTCCTGGGATTGAGCCCCGCATCGGGCTCTGTGCTCAGCAGGGAGCCTGCTTCTCCCTCTCTCTCTGCCTGTCTCTGCCTACTTGTGATCTCTCTCTGTCAAATAAATAAAAAAAACAAAATAATTCCCTTCCTCCTCAGCTACCCTTACCAAGTTTTGGGGAATAGAGACCTTTTGCGGCACACAAAGAGGGACAAATAATTTTGCCTGGGTAACTAGAGAAAGAACTGTCAGTTGACCTGGACTTTATTTATTTATTTATATTTAAAAAAAGATTTTATTTGGAGTGCCTGGGTGGCTCAGTCATTAAGTGTCTGCTTTGGGCTAAGGTCATGATCCCAGCATCCTGGGATTGCGCTCTAATTTGGGCTCCCTTCTTAGTGGGAAATCTTCTCCCACTCCCCCTGCTTGTATTCTCTCTGTCACGATCTCTCTTTGTGTCAAAGAAATATTTGACATTAAAATTATTTGAGATTAAGAGAAAGAAAGAAAGAGAGAGCACAAATGAGGGGGCAGGGGAAAAGGGAGAAGCAGGTTCCCTCTGAGCAGGGAGTCCCATGACGGACTCCATCCCAGGACCCTGGGATTATAACCTGAGCAGAAGTCAGATGCTTAACCAACTGAGCCACCCAGGTGCCCCTGAGCTGGGCTTTTAAACATTTTGACGGTCAGATGTAATAAGGTAAGCATTCGTGGCAACAGAATGACATAGGAAAATTATATTATTTGGCATAATGCTAGTTTAAAATCAGATAGCCCCTGAACTGTCAGTAGTATAACAAAATAGAGGTTTATTTCTCAATCACTTAGAAGTTTAGAGAGGACATTCAATGAACAGCCTTTGTAGTGATTCAGGGAAGTGGGCTCTGCTTTTGCTTGGTTTCACTGAGGCCTCAGAATTACTCTTTCGAGTCAGTGTATGAAGAACTATAGGGATTGTCGAGGATGGAATGGGAGACTTTTGTGGTCTGGGCCTGGAAGTGACAAACACCACTTCTACTCATTATTCTACTAGTCTTTTTGTCTTTGGAAGTTTGATTATAATGTGCTGTAGTGTAAGCCTCTTTGAGTTCATCTTACTTGGAGTTTGTTAAACTGGAGTTTGTTAAATTTCTTGAATATTTATATTCATGTCTTTCATCTCATTTGTGAATATTCCAGACATAATTTCTCAAATAGTTTCTACTGAGACTCCCATAATGCAATGCATGTTTCTCTATTTGATTGTCCCACTATTCTCTATTTGATTGTCCTCCTATTTGAAGGTCCCACAGGTCCTTTTAGTTTTGTTCACTTTTCTTCAGTCTTTTTATATTTCTTAGACTTGATAATTTTCAGTTATCTTTAAGTTTGCTGATTCTTTGTAATGCCTGCTCAAATCTGACTTGACTCTCTCTACTGAATTTTTTATTTTTTATCTTACTTTTCAGCTCCAGAATATCTTTTAGGTTATCTTTAGGTTTTCTGTCTCTTTATTGATATTTCCATTTTGTTTATTCCTTGTTTTCCTGACTTTCTCCACATTTTTTCTTTAGTTCTTTGAGTATCTTTAAGACAATTTTTTCATAGTCTTTATCTAATGGATCTGCCATCAGGTCTTTTTTGGAGACAGTTTTTGTTGGTTTAGTTTTTTCCTTCAAGGGGCAAAACTTTCCTGTTTCTTTGTATGCCTTATGATTTTTTGTTGAAAACTGGACATTTGAACCTAGTAATGTGGCAATCTTGGAAATAAGATTCACCCCCTCCCCCAAGATTTGCTGTTTTTTATTATTGTTTTTGTTTTTTTATTTGTTGTAGACTGTCTCTATGCCAAGGATCACTCTGAGGTATAAAGTCAAGGTCTTCTCAGATCCTTTCTGAGTCTTTCCCTGAAAATGCACAGTAACTTCCTAATTTTCTCCATATATGCAATTATTTTTCAATATCTTAGTCTTTAATATCTGGCTCCTAAAAGAGAAGAAGAAAAATGAGAGGGGGGAAAAAAGGGCTTTTTAAATTCCCTGGAAGTCACTTTAACCAGAGGGAGAGGGGGTTGAAACAATGGGGGGAGGAGCAACAATGACTTCCTGCCATTTTGTCTGCATCTCTGTGATCAGAGGCATCAATCAGTTTGCAGAGCATAGCTTTCCAATATTTGGAAGACGAGGTTTTTTGCTCTTCTGGCCTGCCAGCTGTGTGACACAAGCCTAGGGGTAGGAGATGGGTAGCTGTAACTGTGCTAAGAGCTGAACTTGGTCTCAATTTACTGTTCATGCCTTCCCTTGGAAGTTGCAAGTCTTCAATAGACTCTGCAAAGTTCCAAAATAATAGAATATCAGACAGATTCTGCCAATGAAATTATTGTCTGGGGGGGAGACATTCTTGGTGCTTCCTACTCTGCCGTCTTCCCAGAATCCTTAGATGACTTTTTATTCTCGAATAGTTATTAAATCAAGGAATCTGGCCATGATCTCATCTGGAGGTAGAAAATAATCAACAGAGCTGGTTTAACACAGAGGAGTTTCTGTTTGCTTAGAAGAGTTCAGCTTTTTCTGTAAGCTGGTTACCTTAATAAATGTGGCTAACAAGTTGAAGGAAGACTTTGATGGGATTTTGAGTGAATATTTGAGGTGGTAGAATGAGTGAGTTGGAGAAAGAAATTCTAGTTTTAGTCCTACTGAGCTGATGTGTAATTCTGGGCAGAAGAGTCTGGCAGTCACAGGAAATGTAGAACTGGATCTGGAAGAGAAGTAAGGGCTAGAGGCAGGGATCTGGGGGAAAATGACAGTCACCTATTGTCCTCCACACTACCCTCCGTGTCTTAGTCAGAGAGTGTACCAGGTTGAATTAAACTAAGTTCTGATACAGACAACAATTCTTAGGTGCATGCTTGGCACTTGTACTTAATAACAAACTTCTCTGTAGTAGAACAAGCTGGTTGATATTAAAAAATATTCTGAGTGAGGTTTCAACCTAACTATCTCTCTGATGAGTCTAGCCCTAACAGGTAAATATTGTCTGTTTTAATGGCTGGTTCATAGTAAAGTCGTAATTTCAGTGACTCACACCAATCTAGTCCTTAGATTTAACTGAATCAGAAAAGACTTCACTCAGGACCAGTAATTATAAAACAAACAAGGACTGGATTGTTGAAGGAAAGAAATATATGCAGAAAAAACTGTTGCAAAGTAGGTCTATATCAGCTGATCTATAAAAGATAAGACATTCATAATAAGCATCATTTGAGGGCAAAAGGTTTAGATCACAAAAAGAAAGTTAGAGCTAATAATTTAGACAGTTTCTTATATGATAGAAGTCGACCCACGAAAAGAGGTTCATCCAACTGGGCAGTGGTCTTGGGTAGAACAAATTGGGAAAGTGACCCAAGATGTGTGGTTTTAGGCCCAGTTATGGACTTTCAAATCCTGTTTGCAGCTTTAGTTGGTTATGAAGGTGACCCTGTCTCTCAGGGCAAATGACTATAATTGTAACTGGAAAAGAAAAAAGAAAATGTATATTAAAATAAAAAAGACATAATAAATATATTTGAATCTATGATGTTATTGATTTTTTAATAGCTTTCCAATCTCTGCACTAATCAATTCTAGAAGCACTGAATCAGTATTTATATTGTTTTTAAGGTGTTTAAAGCATTTTTAGAGTCTGGTATATTATAGACTGGCAAGAAATCTAATTAATTTTATAATCAATGTACAAATGTTTGGGGAAATCTAATTTAATACACTAATACTTGTATTATTTGTTAGCTATGGAATAAGCATGGAAATATTTAGAAAAAGTTATTCATTTAAAAATTAATAAAGAAGAAACTAGACAGTCTAAATTGTCATGATCATTCTTCTTTGTGTTTAAAAGCATCTGTCAGGAACATCTGGGTGGCTCGGTTAAGTGCCTGACTCTTCAGCCCAAGTCTTGATCTCAGGGTTATGAGTTCAAATCCTGTGTTAGACTCTACACTGGGTATGGAGCCTACTTAAAAATAAAATAAAAGCATCTATCAACAATTAAGAACCTAGTTAAATACAACAAAGTTAACCTGATCTCGATGTCACAGGATGGCACAATGATCCTTTTCCAAGACTAAGTGTCAGAAGTCAGGGCCCTTCAGCCTTTCCTGGCTTACCTTTTCCTGGGATAAAGCCCTTTCCTTTTCCTAGACCGTATCTTTCTTTATCATCAGTAGACCCACTCTCACCTTTGGTATATGTGCTGCCGAAGCGAGCACTCACTCTCACCTTTGGGATGTGTTCCTTTTGTGCTATAGAAAAGGAAACACACGTTTCTCTCTGAGTCCTTTTTTGAATTTTCTGAAATGTTCAAAAGGGAGTTTGTTGATATTAAGACTTTATCAAATGGGTTGTATAGTTGTTAGTGTAGCTCGTCTATGCATGCTTGCATCTCTGTAAACCAGTAGTGTTTTCTGGGATTCCTCGAAAGCAAGGGGAAAGAGAAGAGCCTGAAACTAAGCTACAATGCAGAGTAACTCCTGAGGTACCTGATGGGCTCCCACCACGGGAAGCTCTAATTTGAGGTGCTTTCCAGCCCTGCAGAGGTTGGGTGGGTAGGAGAGGGATGGAATTGAAAGGCAATGTCACAGGTCCTTCCTTGGCCTCTCTGGATGTGAGCAGCCAGAAAGCAGCCTAAAAGAAGCTCAGAGGGAGTCAGACAAGCAAAATGTTTGTTCAGGTGTCTGCACAGATGATGAAAAGAAGCAGAGTAACATGAAAAAGGAAGAAACTAGTTTGAAAAGACCCTTTTAGAACATATAGAAAGATAAAATAGTCAGAAAGTAACAAAGTACGCATGTTCCTTCAATTAATGGCAGAGCCAGGGACTGGGGTTTCTTGTCTCTCAAGTCAATTTTTTTTTCCTCCACAGCAGTTCCAGGAGGGCCAGAGAATGACTGACTGTTCCAACTACAGACTTTCAGTGAATCTCTGTTTTTGTCTCACACCTTTTTTCTGCTTGTTGTAGTGCCTGGATCTTTGTTTTTTAGTCTAGAACATTTCCCACATTAACATGCTCTACAACAGGGATTGGAAAACTATGGTCCGTGGGTCAAATCCAGCCAGTTATCTCTTTTTGTATAGTTTGGGAGAGATAAGGATAGTTTTTACGTTTTATTTTATTTTATTTTTTCTTTCAAATGTGTAATATATAAATATATGTGCTCTCAAACTACATATAATTATAGAAATAAAATTTCAATTTCATTGAGATATGATTTTATTGAGCTATAATTGGCATCCTATATATATATGTAGATATATAATATAGTATAAGGTTGAACTTGTACAGCACAATGCCTTAACTTAAATATATTGTGAAATGATTACCACCATAAGTTTGGTGAACATCCATCACCTCATATAGTCACAAAAAAGTGTTTTTGCTTTGGGATGAGAACTTTCAGGATCTATTCTCTTAGCAATTTTCAAATATACCATATAGCAGTGTTAACGATAGCCATTATGTTGTTTAGTATATTCATGGTACTTGTCATCTTCTAACTGAAGGTTTGTACGCTTTGATCACTTTCTTCCAATTTCCTAAAATGTAATTTTAGATTACATTTTAGCATATGTATTTTTAAGTGGAATTTTGATAAATGTGAAATTAATAATATTTAACACTCCTATGTTCATATCTCGTGTGGCACTATCACTCAGTTTGCAAGATTCACAGTAACAAAAAAAAATTCTACAGGCAGTGACAATATGGATGAACATGGAGGACATTATGCTAAGTGACATGAGGAGATCATGGAAAGACAAATACTGCATGACTCCACTTATAATAGATATCTAAAATAGTCAAATTCAGGGGTCCCTGGCTGTCTCAGTTGGTAGAGCATGTGACTCTTGATCTCGGGGTTGTGAGTTTGAGCTCTATGTTGGGTGTAGAGTTTACTTTAAAAAAAAAAAGTCAAACTCATAGAGTTCCTAGAACCAAAAAGTGGACTGGTGGTTGCCAGGGTCTGGGAGGGAGGGGAAATGGAGATCTACTAATCAAAGGTCATAAAGTTTCAGTTAAGCAAAATGAATAAGCTCTAGAGTTCTACTGTACAACATTGTACCTATAAACAATAATGTGTTGTACTCTTAAAAATTTGTTAAGGTTAGATGTCATACTAAGTAAGATTAAAAATAATAACATTTTATAATGTGAAAATTATATCAAATTAGAATTTCAGTCTCTATAAACAAAATTTCATTGGAACCTAACCATGCGCATTCCTGTGTTTATCATCTATGGCTGTTCTGTGCCCGAACAACTGCATTGCATGATTGCAACAGAGACTTGCCTAGCATCCTCAATTTTACCTCTTGGTTCATAAAATCTAAAATACTGACTATCTGGGGGCACCTGGGTGGCTCAGTCATTAGGCGTCTTCCTTTGGCTCAGGTCATGATCCCAGCATCCTGGGATCGAGCCCCATATTGGGCTTCCTGCTTGGTGGGGAGCCTGCTTCTTCCTCTCTAGCTCTCTTGTGCTTGTGTTCCCTCTCTCACTATCTGTCTGTCATTTAAAAAAAAAATTCTGACTACCTGGCCTTTACAGAGAAAGTTTGCCAACTCTGAAGCTATTTTGTGGGTTCCTCTGCCCTGCTGTATCTGTGGCATTCCTTTATCTGCTTTGTTTCTTGTATAAATTTATTGAAATCCCTTTATTGATGGCTCCTCTTATTCTCTTTGTCATTGCAGGTTCATTCCATTTGTATTCCTTTGCTAATATTTTGGCAAGCTAAAATATATGTAGCATGAACTATGTCCTAAGTGACATATATAAGATATATATATTCATATACTATATCCTAAATGACATATATGTGATATTAATCATAAATGTATCATTTAATGTATATAAACAAAGAATATTCTCGGCAGGAGGCAAGTACTGTTATTCGATCAACTTTGCAGGTAGGGACACTTAAGTCAGGGAGGTTAAGCAGTTTCCCCAGGATCATCATGAAGTTAGCAAGTGTTGAGGTGGAATTCAAAGAAACCCAAGTAGTCTGGCTCCACACTCTTACCCACTGCACATTATTGCAGGGCACTGCTACTGGTTCTTGTGAGAAAGGGGAGACAGCTGGTGTGGCGGGTCCACCATCATGGTCAACAAGTCACCAATGAATCTTAGAATTAACAAAAGATTTTGAGAAATTTTGTTAGGAGGAAAGGGATAGGAAGAAATGTGCCCCAAGTGGAGGAAGGTGGAATTCTGTGCTCACCGAATGTTAGTTTCCTCAGCTTCACCATTTTGCTCAGGGGTAACCATGCATTTCCTGTTTGGCAATATTACTGACATTGCCAACCGAAGAACCGTGGCAGAGGGGAAGACAGTAGGCTATAGGGTTCATGATCCCAATTATTCTAAAGATTTGGAGGATTTCTGTTTTTTAAGTGTTAGAAGTGTTTCCAAAAGTCTTTCAGAGAGAGAGTCTGTGAAAGTAAAATTCTTGGACAAATGTATGGAAATGAGGAATACCAAATTGCTTTTTTGGAGATTCAGAATTTTCATGCGCAAAGTAAATGATCTCAGAAGGGTTTGCATTAAATATTTTTTGTTTATTTTTTAGCCCAGTTTTAAAATTTTTATTTATTTTTTTGCCTGTATAATATCTGTCAACATTTTAAGGAACTAGTGTTCCTTAAACAAATGTTATTGCCCATTTTTATCTATTCAGTAAGGTTTCAAATTATGCTTACGCTATAATGTGAAGAAAAAAATTTTTTATGTTATCTACGATGAATCTCATCTTTTCCCTGAGCTTTTATCTATGGAGTAGGAGGGAAAACAGATTGACTCTATCTGCCATCTGGGATAAACAAAGGACAATATGATATTGGGATTTTTTTTTTTTGTTATTTTTTTGGGAAAGATACTTATTCGGTTTCTCGGATGGCCTTCTCCAGCGGTTGCTTTCTCTAAGGAGGCATCCAGGTGTGTAGGGAAGAGGTTCCCTGGCCCATGCTGGTCCTGGGAGGCAGCTCACAGTGACTGACAGGTCTCTGGAGTAATGTCTTGGGGCTGACTGGGTGCTGCCGGCCCTGCTATAGGCTGCCTGCAGCTGCTGTCACTTAATTTGTTCTCTTTGCAAGGATCCAATAGTGCTCCTGACTGTCCTGGCCTCACTTTGCCCCTGGGTGACTTCCTCGGCCTTTGTCCAGCTTGGTGACCCCACTGCTCCTAAGCCTCCTCTGTGAGGTCACCTTGCTCTGCCCTGAAGGCCCCTTGGTAGGCTCACTGTCCCTTGGCTACACAAATGCAAGAACTAGGGAGGTTTGAGAAGGCTCGTCCTTAGAACCTTCCCTTTCTGCACATACTGCATAGCCGAGGAGCTATGTTTGCATCCGAGATTGCTGTATTTGGGGGAGAGGGGACAACTTGAAAGATGCTCTTTTCCAAGTCTTCCTGACAAAACGAATGGGTTATTATAGCTCATAGCTTTATCATTGATTTTATCCTCACTTATATAATGCACATTTCCCTGATGTCCAGGGAGGAGAAATGGGGAGACACAAGTTTTATAGCTTCCAGTCTCTTTCTCTCTTTTCTGCCTCCAGGCCAGAAACAGCCAGATGTCTTTTTAAATTTCTTCTTCATTATGTCTTCCCTTGTCTATCCTAGCTGTTGTAGGGGTTTGGGACAGCGCTCCACATAAGTAAATGCTGTATTCTAAGTCCTGTAGCCTACTCTTAGCTGAGATAACATCCTGGTGAACAAAGGTTGTTAACTTGCTGCATATCCAGTTTGTACGTAGAGCGCCCAAAACTGACTTTCTCTTTGTCTTTTCTTTACATTTCTTATGTGCAAATTTAATTTTTCATAGGCAGATGGATACCCAGTGTGAAATATGGTTTACTTGGGAAGGCAAAAGAACAAAGCACATTTGTAAAATGGAAACCATTATTTCTGTTACACATGTTCTATCAGCTTTTTTTCCCCCCAAATACATTTATTTTATTTTTTCAGTGTTGCAAGATTAATTATTCATGCACCACACCCAGTGCTCCATGCAATATATGCCCTCCTCAATACCCATCTATCAGCTTTTACACAGATCCCATCCTAGGTGGTCAATAGTTTTCAATGCTTCTTTGATACAGTTACTTCTTGAGTTTCCTCCTCTTGGCTGCTCCTTTATTTTTCAAGCTCATCACCTTTTGTACTTCTATGGAATGTCATCCCTTTCACAAATTCTATCCTCAGGTCACTGTTCCTCTTTACCTTCACACCAGGTGATTATAAGCATACTAATTTTTTTAATTGCTAAATATGCACTCATGTCCCACATCTATCATCTAGCCAGAAACTTGTATCCAGTTGGTCTGAAGGTTCCTCAAAGTCAACCTGAATCCACTCCAGCTAACATTTTCTTCTCTTGCATGTGCTATCTCATTTTAGGGCAGGATGGTTCAGACAGTTCCTTCATTTAGGTTCTCATAATAGCCAATTCCAATAGCTTTCTGAAGACTCTTTCTGCCTCCCCCCTCCCCTCCCCATTTCTGTGTCACTGTTGGAGTGTTCTTTTAAGATCCTCCCCCATCTCCTGTTTTTATCTTGCCTGACATCTGGCCATCCCCATATACTTGTTTTCCTCCAGTCAATTTTCTGGCAGTTCTTGGAATGCTTCCTGCTGTCTCATGCCCAGCTACTTTTACACAAGTGATTCCTCTTCCAGGTCATCCTTCTCTCCCTCATCCAAAGAGCTAATTTCTACTTAGGCTTTATGAATGAGTTCCTGCTTCTTCTAGGAAATCATCTCTTGAAATCCCAGCCCGAATAAGGCAGTCTTCTTCTGTGCTCCTTCATGCCTACCTTTAATTCACATGCTCTTGTGGAACCATCATGTGTATCTTAATATCATCTCTCCTTATTTCTTTCACTTCATTTGGGAGCCGACACCGTGTCTTATTGATTTCTTTGTCCCTAGTGCCTTGATAGAGCCAGATACCCAGTAGGCCTCTGTAGATGTTTTCTAATATGAATGGAGGCGGTCAAATAGAATAAAAACAGATAAGAGGTCATTGGATTTGGTTAGTTGAATGTCTCTGCTGACCTTGGAGAGAGGGGGCTCAGTAAATATTTAGCTTTCAGAGCCTGGGCCCTGAGATGTTTATAGGGAAGGCTGCATACTTGAACACTCTGCAATACTTTAAAATAGAAAGAAAAGCTGTTAAGAGCTTCTCACAGTGAACTGTGGAACAATTAGAATGACAAAGATATGAGTGATTTGGGTGAATATGGCTTTTAGCCACAAAAAAGGCAGCCAAACCCATCTGCTTCAATAAAATCTGGAGCAAAACCTTTGTAATCAGTCTGAAAACACCCAAGGCTTGTTTTCCTTTCTAGGGAAAAGTGAAAAACAATTCAGCAGCTGGATAGTTTGTCATTTGAACAGTACTCAATCTTTCATTTTTTGAGTTACACTAAAATACACATACAAAGCCAGAGTTCTTTCCTTCATGACAGACACCCCTGGACACAGTGGGGGAGCAGTTGAAACTCATGGCAATGACCCTCACTCTGCCTGGTTTAGAGTAAGCCCCCAGCCCCTCCTTGCAACATCCCCACTCACTTTTCCAACAGACTTCTAGTACCCCCCCTTGGTCAGTGTGGACTATATATTTGTGGACTAAATATATTTGGTTGCTGTCAGCAACCAAATAAATAATTCCAGCCAGAATGTGAAGGCCCTAGGCAGGCTATACCATGGTGACTAGGAGTTGGGAGATAATAAATGATTTTCCATTTCTAGTCACTCAGGAGGTCAGAAGGCTGGTCAAGGCTGCTGGAGAGTTTGGGGGAGTATATAGAGCAGGTCAAGGATGTACTTAACCCAGGAAGGAGTATTTCAAAAATTTTGCTCACAGCTAGACTTGGAAGCCCAAAATAGCAGTAACCAGAGATGACTTGAATTAATTTGGGGGAAGGGTATGGGTAAGTGAGGAGGTTTATGGCTTGGGGTTCTCTAGAGAAATAGAACCAATAGGACATGGACACACACACACACACACACACACACACACAATTATTTTAATGAACTGGTTCATGCAATTATGGAGCTGGCAAATTTGAAGTTTGTAAGGCAGGCTGGCAGGCTGGAGACACGGGGTGTGTTGATATTTCAGTCCTGAGTTTAAATTTCCACAGATCAGCAGCCTGGAAACTAAAGCAGGGTTTTTATGTTATAGTCTTGAGGCGGAATTCCTTCTTCTACACTAAGAAAACTTAGTGTTTGGTCTATCCTCATAGTCCTTCCCACCAGTGACACATTTTCTTTTTGTACTGTATTAACTACTAACTTGTTATTTCTTTTTTTTTTTTATTAAAAGATTTTATTTATTTGAGAGAGAGAGCACAAGCAGGGAGGAGGGACAGAGGGAGAGGGAGAAGCAGACTCCCCTCTGAGCAGGGAGCCTGATGTGGGGCTCGAACCCAGGACCCTGAGCTAAAGGCAAATGCTTAACCGACTGAGCCACCCAGGAGCCCCTAAACTATTATTTCTTAACTTATGCCCATCTTCTATATGTGTGGCTCTGTGATGTCAGGCTAAGAGTCTGCAAACTACATTTTCAAGACTCCCTTGTGGCTCCAATGGGAGGAACTGATAAGAGACTGGAAAGCTAGTGAAAGGGAGAAGGGATCCTCATTCTGTTTCCAGGTCCGATAAGCATGCTTCTAGCAGCAGGAGCTGCAGGAAAAACAGACAGCTCTAGCTCCTGCATTTTTTGTTATGCCCAGCAATGGCTGCAAAGTATCCCCTTCAGAGATATAAGCCCCAGGTGTGTAGTACCTCCCCTGAGTACCGAGAAATGGTGCGTGAGCAGCTTCAACGCAGAGTTTTGAGCATCATTAGGAGGCATGCACAGCCCCTCTAATGTCCAAGTTTTAGATGGGCAGGGTCCTCTCAGAGATATGGGCACCAGCTGTTCAAGGAGGCCCCTGAGGAATGCAAGATCAGGTGAGTAGTAACTTCCTGAGAGTCAGCCATTGTGGTACTCTCCTCAGGAGTCCAAGCATCGGATCACAGTGTTGTCTCAGAGGTCTGCGTGCCAGCTGTGTGGGACCCTTCCTCATCCAGAGATCTGTGCACCAGCTGGGCACTCTGCTTCACTGGTCAGAACTTCAGCCCCATGGCAGCACCTCTTCTGAGCTCCCGGAATCTGGTAGCACCTATCTTTTCATTTTTGTTCTTCCAGCCCTAGAGATGGTGGCTGCCTCCTAGAGTTACCTCAAAGTCCAATTTTTGTTCTATTAGCTTTCCAGCTCCTTTCATACTCATTGTCTATACTAAACTTCCTATGTTTGAAGCAACTAAATTGGTTTTCCTTTCATGTCTGGACCACGAACTGTTCATGTATCTCACTTTCCCATAGCTGTAGTAGCTGGAACGTTCTAGGATTATTATCTTTAGGGTAGGACAATAATTAGGGTAGGACTTCTGTGGAAGTCCAGAAAGAGAGAAAGGTTAAGGATTAATGGGGTTTTTAAAAATGTTCTTTTGAATCCCAAGACAGACAATAATTTTGAGCTTGAATTTTGGTTTCTCAAAAGCAGAACTCTCAGGTCATTGATTTTTTTTTTTTAAGTCATAAACCATAAGTACTCTTTTCTCTTTCTCCTAGACTATATAAATATTCTGAATGGTGGTGAAGAAGCATAAACTGTCGGAAACCTAAGATACATGGCAGTTATGGATGGGTTCTGAAGAGCGGTCCTGTTTCTTGCCCCTCCCCTTTCAGATGAGCAATACAGCCATTAATAGCTATGGGAATCTGAGCACAGAGAGAAGCATAGCTTCTTCTTGCCTAGAAAGCACTGCATTGGATTTTCTGTGTGGGGACAGCAGAGTAGAGACAATCAATATGGAGAGTAAACACAGAGGGTCTCAATATGAGGCTCGGAGGGGTCCCAACACTACTGCATCAGGTTTTCTGCCACTCAGGCTGAGAAAGAGATTGGGCCAAACTATGGTGGTCTAGAGTTGTTGATTTTGGTAGAAATAAAGTGGAAGATGTAATCAGAGTCTGCCTGAAAGTGTGGGCATTTGTGTAGATGTCAGAGTGGAGAAAAAAATGACCGTATCCAAAGGCCACAGGGTGCTGGTATGGAAAACAAATCCTGTCTGGACAGGTAATCCTGCCTGAACAGTGAATCCAATTCCTAGGATAGGGAATTTAGGACGTATAGAGGATCCAACCTGGACAGAGAGTTCAGTGTGGACAAATGCCACATCTCATGCCATGACACTAGATAGTCTCTGCCTCCAGAACTTATAAGTTCCTAAGTGGGGGAGAAAAATGGTGATGGGGATCCTATTATCAACCTTCGAAATAAACTTTATTGAATTTTTAACTGGAATGCTTGACTTTAGCGGAATTGACCTAGATTATATTATCTTTCATTAGATGGAATGGGGCTGGAAAGAAATTATATTATTACCAAGGAATATAGCAATATTGTTTTCATGTCTGAACACATGGGCATCTCTCCCATTCCATATGTTTAGAGTATCCCTCCTTTACAAGGAAGTGCTAGTATAAGACATTTTTAGGCAGGGGGTACTTTTTCCCATATGAAAGAGAATGGTTTTGTGACTAGGACCAGAAATGATGTTTGTTGCTTGCAATACAAAATAGAACAAAGGAATCATGAAGTTTCTGAGTTTGCTCCTCAGTTAATAAGAAAAAGAAGAGAAACTACTGGAGGCATCCAATATAATCTAGGAGGCCAAAAACACAAAACCAAAGCTACTTTTGAGTTACTTTAAAAAGTCCTCAGTTCAAGAATTTTTCCTCTTCTGAAGAAGATGTTTTGTTCTACTTGGGTAACATAACTATGCTGTATTTTCGAGTTCCCATGTCATTTTAGATGTTAGACAGTATGAAGTTAGATTCTTTTTTTTTTTTTTAAAGATTTTATTTATTTCACAGAGAGAAACAAAGTGAGAGAGGAAACACAAGCTGAAGAAATGGTAGCGGGAGAAGCAGGCTTCCTGCCGAGCAGGGAGCCCGATGCGGGGCTTGATGCCAGGACCCTGGGATCTGACCTGGGCTGAAGGCAGAGGCCTAATGACTGAGGCACCCAGGCGCCCCTGAAGTTAGATTCTAAAGAAAAAAATTCTCCATGGAAATCCGTTGTAATACTGTGTGATGACAGGACTCTTAGTGAAAAGCAATAGATTTGGTCAAATATAACAATCAGTGAGTAGGATTTTGCTTTATGTCAGGTGTTGTACTAGCCATTTTGAGGTAAAAACCCCTGCCTTGAATTGCCCACAGCTTGGCAAATTTTGGCAGATTTGTGGTTGAGGAAGATATTAGTGATTGAGGGAAAAGACTGTATACTCATAGCAAGCCAGCTTTGGATGAAAAAGCAAGTCTTACTGGATTATACTATATGAAAGCTTTTTAATAATTTATCTTTAATTTAAAAGGAAGAATCCAAGTATCTACAGATAAATACAAAAGTATTTTTAATTGTAATGACTCAGAAATGGAAATGTTGAGAGACATTAAGATTAGAACAGCTGTCATTAGGTATTAATATTTTAGAGTCTAACAAACAATATCACTGATTCATACTAACCAACATTAGTCTCAGTGCTGATGCATTGAGTGTTTGTGAAAAACTACGAGTGAGTTTTGATCAATTCACATTTGATTGATACAATAATTGCATCCAAATACCCACTTACAAATAGCATCACTACAATAGAACTTCATTTAGAAATGAACTTCTACTAAAAATTCAATTCAATTTCACAGTAATTTCTTTGGCATCTATTACATATATCTGAGGTTCCAAGCAAGATGCTTTGATGGATGTTATAATGAGTAAAGCATGGCCTCAATTTTAAAGAAGAGGTCAGGGACTTTATCTATCTTCGTAACCACTGTATTTCCAGTGTTTAGATAGTTCTTAATGCATAATTGACATTCAGCTAAGCTATGTGTGGTATGAGTTATGATGTGAAGCTTTATATGTGAAGTGCTTTAAGCAGAAAGTGGAATTAGGTCACAGAAGTGTGGGGCAGCAAAACAGATATCTTACTTTGCTTTTGTCTAAGCACATTGAAACCTGAAGATAAAGTGTGTGCACTCACGTGTGCTTGCACACAGTCACTGTATTTCACTCTATTCTGCAAGATGGAGCCTTGAGTGAAGTGAAGCCTCAAGTGAAGGCCTTCAAGTGAAGCCTTGAGCCCCTTCGCTATATGCCAATGACTCCCCAACTAAATGCAGATATTAACAGGTATGTAAGATCCTTGTAGATACAGTAATTATGTGGGTAACTGTTATTCTCTATCACTGAGAATTATAAATGGACTAATTGAAACATTGAGGTTCTTTCTTCTCACACACACATATGTGTGTATACACATATCACATCTTCTCTATCCATCTATGGATGGACTCTGTAAGTTAATTATACTTTAAAAAATGATAGGGCAATTTCTCCTTGAGTAGGAGATAACAAGCACTCTAGATGAATCTTTATGTATGACCTCTTTGTTTTTATTGAAAATTCCCTTATCTCCTGGCATTTGGGACACCCATTTCTGCCACAGGATAATTAGACTTGGTTTATTTGGACCAGGCATCTTTCTCAACTGTGGGGTTAGCAAGGTATTGTTCACATCACTCCCTGCGCCATTGAATATTTGCCTTTCTGGCTGCTGATAAAATCATCTTTGCTATTTGTCTTGGTCTCAAGAGAAAAAAAAAATGTATTCACCTCACAAGCACACAAGGTAATGAAGAAGCATTTCTGGGCCAAGGAGTGTCAAAGCCAGTGTAGCTTTAAGATCTGTATCTCCCTAATTCTCCTGTTCTGCTGCTGCTACTTCTGACTCTTGAATTTTTAATGAGTGGCAGGTGTGTTCAGTTTCAGAGCTCATGTGTTAGAGTCTGATGGCCATTGACCTGTCCTTCTGTCTTGGATAAATGTCTTTATTATTTTAAAATTAGAAACTAAGAGAACCTCTTCCTTTAAAATGACTGCTGAGTGAAAACTGACTAAAGGATTAAAAGACTTCTTCTTTTTCTGTTTAAAAAACAGAGTCTCATGTTCTAAGCAACCTCTTCTGGATGCCAGAAATTGTAGGGGGAGAGCCTAGAGGACCTGGTTGGACTTCTGTCTCCAGTTTAGAGACTGAAAGCCAAAGTTTGTTTTGGAGACTCTTTGGACAGTATGTGGAATTATCTAAAAGTCTGTTACAATTTCTTTTTTTTTTTTTTTTTAAAGATTTTATTTATTTGACAGAGAGAAACACAATGAGAGAGGGAACACAAGCAGAGGGAATGGTAGCGGGAGAAGCAGGCTTCCTGCAGAGCAGAGAGCCCGATGTAGGGCTCGATCCCAGAACCTTGGGATCATGACCGGGGCCGAAGGCAGATGCTTAACGACTGAGCCACCCAGGCGCCCCAAAGTCTGTGACAATTTCAATGGTAAATTAGAATAATAGACTCTCATGAGTCTATACTTGCTCTTGATGTTGGCTAAAGTTGTAAAACCGAGGCTGCCATTTCTCTGTGTGTCTGTAAGAGAGAAAATAAGTACATTTCTCCTTTGTAGAAAGAACCTAGTTTTGTATAAGCCCTTTTGCATCTGCATCTAGAAATTTTTGGGGAACCTTTTGGAAATTAATCAGTTGAAGGGATTTGTCATTGGTGCACAAAATGTCTAGTGTTTTAATCAAATAAAAGGCACATCTAATTCAAATAAAAGGGGCCTGGGCAGAAGGTACCAGATACTTCTGAAAGTAGTAAGTAGAGATTTGAAAACAGGATGATTGGTTGAAAGTGTCTAAAAGAGACAACTGGGCTCCCAGATCCCTCTCTTCTGCAGTCGGGGAAGCCCTTCCCACACCTGCCAGAAAATTGGAGGATTCTGTGGGGAGACCCTGAATTTTAAGGATGCTTGGGGTGACAAGCCTTGATGAAATTCTTTGATAAAAACAGTAGGAGATGTACATAAGAATTAGATTAGGTCATTGAAACTGGTTTGCATGGCATAGAAAAGAAAACTAATTTGTTAGTCCTTTATTGGTTTGAATAATGAGCCTAAATATGTGTTGGAGAGAAATGCAAGTAGAATGTGAATGATCCTTTCTGGTTTGTCTATAGGTTTTTCTCAACAGACACATTTCTGAGGTTATGAATTGAAATTATATTCTCTCTTTGCTTTTAAAAAAAATTATAAAAATACTAAGGTATAGAATACTGCATATTTTCTCTGTTCTCTCTGATTGGAAAGTCTTTTACTTAGATGTTAGACTTCCCGATTGATCCACTGACTTTCTTATTTTTTTCTTTCTTATTTTCTTGTTCTAGTTTCTGGGAGACTTTCTCAACTTTATTTTCCAGTACTTCTTGTAAATTCTGCATCTCAGCCACTGTATTTTTCATTCCCATTGCTTTTGTGTTCTCTGACAGTGCTCTTGTTTTTCAGCCTCCTATTTTTATTTAATGGATGCAATATCTTATCTTCTGAGGAGAATTAATTAATATATTTTGAAGCTTTCTTAGCTACCTGCTCTGTTCCTTGGAGTTTTTCTCTCTTTCTTTAAAAAAATTATTCCTATATGTTCATTTTTATTGCTGTCTTTAGTGACAAAGGATGGTTTTTTTAAGGTAGAAGCAGTAAAAAACATACTGGAAACTGTATTTGGGTTGAGGAGGTTCACCAGTGAGCCTCACTCTAGGAAGGTCTGCTTGGACAGTTTTGTTGGGTGACCACCAACTCTCAGCATCTTTGGATCTTTTCTTTAGGATTGATCCATTTCTCCAGAGAGAAATCTACCAGTTTTCTGTGAAGAGACCAAGCCTGCTTGCTGGGCCCTGCCAGCTGAGTAGGGACTAGGGTTTCAGATTTTTTTTAGCTAATCTCTTGTTTTTAGTAAGACATCTCACACCCACCTTCATATGTACCCAAGCCCAAAATCTCCTGAATTCAGTTTTCCAGACAATAGTTCTCTAGTCTTCTGGCCGGGTGTGAGAGAGGCCTTCATCTGGCTGTAGATGGTGGGAAAGGGGTTCTGGGGTGCTAGCTCCCTCTTTTATACACTCTCACTCCTATTTTCAGACTCATTGCTGTGTTGCTTTTGGAGGTGCCTTCATCCCTGGTGGTGTTATAAAAAACTTTGGCAAACTAGTCTGTTTGCCAAATAACAATCCTTTCTCCCTTGATCCCCTGCCTGTTTGTCATAAATAAGGCTTTACTGGAACATAGCCATTCCCATAGATGTGTATTGCCTATTGCTACTTTTGCTTTACAAAGAAGACTTGAGTACTTGTGACAGAGACCCCAGGACCTGCAAAGCTTAAATCTGGGCCTTTAGATTAAAAAATGTGCAGACTCCTAAACTGCATTATAATGTGAATCAATCCACTTCTTGGACTTCCCTTGTTGACTTGGGTTTCAGTGCTTTCTGATTTGTTAAGTTGATTATCATTTGCTCATCTGTTTTCTGGTTTTCAAGATTTTATTACCACTTTATGTTCTGCCATTCTCTTTGTCTTTGATGTTTTATACCTCTCTTCTCCCTTAGAGAAATTTTAGCAGAGTTTTAAAGTGACATAGAGACATAGTGACCTTTGAATATACTCTGCCATATTCAGTTAGAAGTATGAAGTAGAAGTTAGCAGCCTCATTAGAAAAGAAAAAATTCTTGCAAGTTTGCAAGAATTTGACTGCTCAAGGTCATAGGACAGAACTGGGATGCAAGCCCACATCTCCTAGACCCCCCCCAGGAGGTAATTGTTCAGGGGTAGCTATTTTGTTTTGTTCTCTGCTATAGCTTTAGGACCTTGCCTGGCATTTAGGATGTACTGGATAAATGTTTATTTTAGTGTTGTTTTCAAGTCTACATTTGTAACCATAATGTTCCTCCATTGTCTCCAAGAGATGCTGATCTTCTTAGGGATACTTGTTTCAGTCTTGGGACTATTCACATTATGGATTTGGATTCATGTAACCCTGGGTTTGTCACTCACTTCTAAATGGTATCAGAGCAGAGGCTCTAACTCTTTGATTTTTACTGTTTTTCAATTTTGTTCTTATTCAACTCAGTGCGCCATATGAGACATGATGTCTGAAAGCTCATTGAAGAGTGTAAAGTGTGAAATATAAGGTTCTATTGCCATAATGCATAAAAATGTTGGGTATCACTGAATGTATAATGTAAAATTAGTATTAAGTAATTTGTGCTCCTTCTTCAAACACTTTCTTGGTTTGACGTTAGGATATGAGACCCTTGGTCTACTTCTACATCATTGTCTATTTGTTCTCAATCTTCTTAGCTGGTTTTTCCTCTTCACTCCAGTCTCTTGGTTGTGAGAAAAAGTTGTAACTTTATAGTGGAGAAATCATATAACACCTTTACCGGGTAATTAAAATTAACATTATCAGGGGTAAGTGAGCCTGGATGGTTCAGTTGGTTAAGTGCCTGACTCTTTATTTTGGTTCAGGGCATGATCTCAGGGTTGTGAGATCAAGTCTAGCATCGGGGGTCCATACTTTCACGGGGAGCTTGCTTAAGATTCTCTCTTTCTCTGTCCTTTTGTCTCTCTCCCTAAAATAAACAAATAAATATTTAAAATTAATATTACCAGTAAAGGGCAGATGGACATTGAGTCCTCTAGATGTGTTAACTTGGGAAGGATACAACATCATTTAAATAGTGTTCTGTCTGGGATCCATTTCCTGAACCAAATAATTAAGGAACCATCATACAAACTGAAAATGAATAATGTAATGTTAGGGTTATGACAACTAATGAAATACCTGATCCTAGACAGGATTCTATACTGGAGGGAGAAAAGCTGTAAAAGATGTTGTTAGGTCAATAGATAAAATTGGATCATGGATGGGAGGTTAGATAAAAGTATCGTATTAGTGTTAAATTTACTGAAGTTGATTACTATACTGTGGTTATATAAGAGAATATTACCATTCTTTTTTTTTTTTTTTTTAAAGATTTTATTTATTTATTTATTTGTCAGAGAGAGAGAGGGGGCACACAAGCAGGGGGAGTGGCAGGCAGAGGGAGAAGCAGCCTCCCCACTGAGCAAGGAGCCCAATGTGGGAATTGATCCCAGGACACTGGGGTCATGATCTGAGCCAAAGGCAGATGCTTAGCCGACTGAGCCACCCGGGTGTCTGGAGAATATTCCCATTCCCATTCTTATGAAATACGTATTAAAGTACTTAGTGGCAAAGGGCCATGATGCATGCAACTTTCAAATGGTAAAAAAAAAAATTGTACACACACACACACACATACACACACACACACACACCACAAGTGAAAAAGTTGAAATGAGATAAAATGATAAAAGTGATTTACCACAAGTGATAAAGGAAATGGGATAAAATGTTAACAATAGGCAAATCTAGATAAAAGACGTGTAAATCATCTTTGTAGTATTATATTTTCACCTTTATGTAAGTTTGAAGTTATTTCCAAATAAAACGATTTTATTTTTATTTATTTATTTTATTTTTATTTTTTAAAAAGATTTTATTTATTTGACAGAGAGAGGCAGAGAGAGAGAGAGAGAGATCACAAGTAGGCAGAGAGAGAGGGGGAAGCAGGCTCCCTGCAGAGCAGAGAGCCTGATGTGGGGCTCGATCCCAGGACCCCATGATCCCATGATCCCTGAGATCATGACCTGAGCCAGAGGCAGAGGCTTTAACCCACTGAGCCACCCAGGCACCCCCCCAAATAAAACAATTTTAAAAAGTTATCTTTTAAATCATGACCTTTAAGGTCTTTTGTAGTCTGATCCCTACTAGTTCCCTTATCATCTATCTGCTGTTTACTCCCTCCCTCCCTGGGACCTGGAATACACTAAACTTGTTCTAGACTTTAGGATTTTACATCTGCTTTTCCCTTTGCCTGGAATGCTTTTGCTGCATCTTTTTAGGGCTGGTGCCCTCACATCACTGAGATTCAGGTCTCTGTCCAAATGTCATCCCCTCAGAGAGGCCTTCCCAGAAGTGCTGTGCATTTCTTCTTTACGCTTATTGCTAACTGAAATTGTTCACTTTTTAAATAAAGGTTTTATTTATTTGACAGAGAGAAAGAGAGAGAGAGAGAGGGGGAGAGAGAAGAGGGGCAGAAGAAGAGGGAGAGAGAGAGAATCCCAAGCAGACTCCATGCTGAGCATGGAGCCCAATGTAGGGCTCTACCTCACAACCCTGAGATCATGACCTGAGTTGAAATCAAGTCATATACTTAATTGACTGAGCCACCCAGGTACCCTGTTCACTTTTTGTTGTGTGTTTTTTTTTCAGGTGAATGCACATTTCATCAGGACAGGGACGTTGTTTGTCCTTGATGGCTAGAACAGCCCCTCAATAAATATTTTTTGAATGAATAAATGAATGTCAAGGGATTTCTTTTATATTCCCTATGGCCTTCACTTTATCTTTAGTGTTCTGTCAGGTTGGCATTCATTTACGATTCTTCTGGGAGCTGGCCCTGGGTCTTTTGTACCTTAGCAGTGACATTGAAGAGTTTATGCTTGGAGTCAGATGTCTCAGGTCCTAGCACTAGCTCTGTCATTCATCTGTCCTTGCCTTTGGGCATGAGAGTGACCTCATAGGGTTTTCTCGTGAAAATGTAATGAGATAATGAATATAAAGTGTTTAGCACAGTGCCTAGCCCACAGTAAAGAGTCAGTAAATACTTGCTACATTAATTATTATTGTATTCTTCTAGCATAAAGCCCACAAGATCATAGGTGTGTGGAATTGCCAAATCTAAGAATGCCACTCTCATCTCTTTTTGTTCTTTTATTTTGGAAAATGCTTCCTAATTTTGGCGTCTGGTTGCTATCTTTTGTTAGCAGAGAAACAAACAAGTCAAACATTGAAAACATTTTTTGTACTTATGAGTTAAATTTTCAAAACTTTTTTTAGGAATTTATTTTATGATATTGTTTGCAAGATTCTAAATCTTAGATTTTTATGTGTGTATATTGTTCTGATTACAATAGATTTTTTTTGCAGTGATTTAAAAGCATAATTTAACTAAACTATGCATTTAGGGATGGCATTATCCTTTGTTTTCCTGTGAATTGCAATAAATACATGGCTTAGTTTACACTATCTTTAATGCTATTTTTTCCTTTGCTTTTTTTATTTAGCTTTTCTTCACTAAAATCTCAATAAGAATTCCTTTTAAAGAGAAAGAAGAGACTGATTTAAATATGACCAATTTACTATTAGTTATATTCATATTATTTTTCAGTTCCAAATAAATAACAGTTTCACATTGTGATTAATTGATTGATTTAGAGAGAGCATGTGTGGGGGTTGGGGAAGGCAGAGGAAGACAGAAACTCTTTTTTAAAATTTTTTATTTAAATTTAATTAGCCAACATAAAGTACATCATTAGTTTCAGATGTAGAGTTCAGTAATTCATCAGTTGCTTATAAAACCAGTGGACATCATGTCATGCACCCTCCTTAATGCCATCACCCAATTACCCCATCCTCCCACCCACCTTCCCTCCAGCAGCCCTCAGTTTATTTCCTAGTTAAGAGTCAAAGAGAGAGAATCTTAATCAGACTCCCTGCTGAGCGGAGCATGAGATGTGGGGCTTGATCTCATGACCCTGAGATCATAACCTGATCAAAAGTCAGATGCTTAACCAACTGAGCTACCAAGGGGCCCCCATCAGTTGTGATTTAAAATTACTATTTGCATGTACTTTCAGGCTTTTAGAGCAATTTTATTTTATTTTTATTTTTTTTTTACAGGTCTTTATTTATTTGGGAGAAAGAGCACAGTGGGAAAGTGAGAGGGAGAAGCAGACTCCCCACTGAGCAGAGAGCCCTGTGCAAGGCTTGATCCCAGGACCCTGAAATCATGACCTGAGCCAAAGGCAGATGCTTAACTGACTGAGCCACCTGGGGGCCCCTAGAGCAATTTTAATATTTTGTTCCAGGGTGTGAATAATTTTTTATTAATTCGATGGTGAATTTATATCTCCTTCCACCTATTTAGGATTTTATTTTGCTCTCCATATTTTATATATTTTTAAATTCTTCTTTATAAATATGTATTTTCTTTCCCTCTTCTTTATGTGACCATTATTAATTCTGATTTATAATAACTTACTAGTATACTTTTGTTACTTTTTGTCTGCATTACTGATATCATGAATGAGAGAGGAGAGATCACAACCAATACCACAGAAATACAAACAAGTATAAGAGAATATTATGAAAAACTTATACGCCAACAAATTGGAAAACCTGGAAGAAATGTACAAATTCCTAGAAATATATGAACCGAAACAGGAAGAAATAGAAAACATGAACAGACTTGAATCAATAATCAAAAAACTCCCAACAAACAAAAGTCCAGAACCAGATGGCTTCACAGGTGAATTTTTTTTTAATATATATTTTATTTTTACGTAATCTCTATACCCGAGGTGGGGCTTGAATTCACAACCCTGAAATCAAGTGCTGCATTCTCCACCAGTTAAGCCAGCCAGGCACCCCTTCACAGGCAAATTCTACCAAACATTTAAAGAAGAGTTAATATCAATTTTCAAACTATCCCAAAAAATACAAAAAGAAGGAAAACGTCCAAATTCATTAGCCTGATAATAAAACCAGATAATGACTCTAGTAAAAAAGAGAACTACAGGCCAATATCCATGGTGAATATGGATGCAAAAATTCTCAATAAAATACTAGAAACCAAATCTAACAATACATTAAAAAAAAATCATTCATCATGATCAGTAGGATTTATTCCTGAGTTGTGTGGGTGGTTCAATATTCACAGATGAATCTGATATACTACATTGATAAAATAAAGGATAAGAAACATATGATCATTTTAATAGATGCAGAAAAAACATTTGACAAAGTATATCATCCATGATAAAAACTCTCAACAAAATAGATAAAATAAAGGATAAGAAACATATGATCATTTTAATAGATGCAGAAAAAACATTTGACAAAGTATATCATCCATGATAAAAACTCTCAACAAAATAGATTTAGAGGGAACATACCTCGACATAATAAAAGCCATTTGTGGGGACCCTGAGTGGCTCAGTTTGTTGGACAGCTGCCTTCAGCTCAGGATATTATCCTAGGGTCCTGGCATCGAGCCTCACATGGGGCTCCCTGCTCAGCGGGGAGCCTGCTTCTCCCTCTCCCTCTGCCTGCTGATCCCCATGCTTGTGCTCTTTCTCTCTCCGTCAAATAAATTAAAAAAAAAAAATCTATGAAAAACCCACAGCCAACATCATACTCAATGGGGAAATAATGAGAGCTTTTCCATTTGTTCTTTTTAATTAAGGCTTTTTGGTTTTTTTGATCATAAATTTTTATTATTAGAAAACATAAGTTTTAATACCTTGTGTAACATATATTACAGTATATATGCTTAAACTCTGTAAGGACATGGTCTAAAGATGTTTAAAAAGAATTTAAGAATCTGTACCCATTAGATTATTCTAATCTTTCTTCTAAGTGAGAAATCAGAATATATGTATGACAAAAGATTTCACCCCTATCATCCATTTTAGGATGTGTGGGTACAAATAGATTTTGAAGGATATAAAGATCCAACTTCAGTTTTAGTAAATGTAGGGAGCTGGGTAAGGCATTATACATTGGGGTATTCTGATAGCCACACTAGCAAAGTCAACACTCAGATTAGTTCTGTGAGCTCAAGGGGTTTCATATGGAACTCTCATGTTTGTTTTGAGGATTGAGTAGGGTAATACTGTTAAAGCTGTTGGTGTTTCCCCTGTATTTGAGAAATATAGCTTGGCTAATAGTTCTTAGTTCTTAATTTTAAAAGCGTTCTTGGCAAGTGTTATGGGTTGAAATGTATCCTTCCAAAATTCATATGTTGGAGACTGAATGTGCCTGTATTTGGAGATAAGACTTTCAAAGAAGTGATTAAGTTAAAATGAGGCCATTAGGGCCCTAATTCAAGATGGCTGATGTCCTCATAAAAAGAGGAGATTAGGATGCACAGAGAGACAACAGGGGTGTGCATGCACAGAGGAAGGACTCTGTGAGGACTCAGCAAGATGGCAGCCATCTGTAAGCGAAGGAGAGAGGCCTTAGCTTTGATCTCTTGACACCTTGATCTTGACTTCTAGCCTCCAGGACTGTGAGAAAATATATTTTTGTTGTTTAAGCCACCAAGTCAGTGGCTATTTTTTATGGCAACCTTAAGAAACTAATATATCATGTCTCTCAATAATTCTCTTGTTTCACAAAGAGATTTTTCAGTTTCAATAGTTGTTGAAAAATTTTCATTCCTCAAATTTTGTTAATCAGGGAAAAACAGTCTCTCAGGTGCACATATGTGCCTGAAATGGAGGACAAAGATAAACTTTTAAAATGTGTAGGCTATTAAAATTCTTTATTTAACCTACATTCTGTTATCCTTTTGTCCAATATGATTAGATTATTCTCATTTAAGTGAGACTTAGGGCTAGAAAATATATTAAAAATTTAATTATATAATAAGTAAAGTGAGAATAGTATGTTCCAAAAGATGTCAAACTGTTTCTGGATTATCCCACTGAGGGCTTTATAAAATGGAATACAGGATAATGGGAGAGACCCTAGTATGACTAATATTCCAAAATTTTACCTGTTTCAGGCAATTAACAAAGAAAGTCACCTTTACCAAGTTCCAGATGAAAGCCAAGATCCACAACTTTTTTCCTACTCTATAATGTGAGCATTATTATTATTCAAAGTACATACCCAGTTTTACCAAGTGAAGTTTACTTGATGTACTAAGTTCTAAAGATATACTTTAATATTTTTTCAGAGATTCAGTTCTTAAATATAGTTGCTTATAATACGTTTAAAATCTGAATATGAAAGTATAAGTCATCCATTATTAGTCTTCTGCTCTTTTTATTTAGTTAATTATGTTATTTACTTCTATCAGCAAGCAGCTTGTGGAATTTGCAGAGGAAGCATGGGCAACATTGGCATTTTCTCAGAAGCAAACTGAAATGTTTGACAACTTTGAGCTTTGAGTCATGCGCAATGACTTTCAATGAACCCTTCGAGTTCTCATCTTAGAGGCAAATGAACTGGGTGCTCATTTGGGTTAATCTTCTGCCTTCGGCTCAGGTCATGATCTCAGGGTCCTGGGGTTGAGACCCGCATCGGGCTCTCTGCTCAGCAGGGAGCCTGCTTCCCCCCCTCTCTCTGCCTGCCTCTCTGCCTACTTGTTATCTCTCTCTTTCTCTCTCTCTCAAAAAAAAAAAAAGAGAAGCAAATGAGCTAATTTCTCTGAGACATTAGCTTGGTTAACAGTCCAGTAAACGAAAAGGCAGGAGGGGCTAGGACGGGGACTCTAATGAGAGATCAGAGCCAGGGTTGGGTAGGAGAGTGTGGAGATTGTGGGAAGAGAGAGATTAAGGTAAAGAAACAGACCAACAGGCCGAGAAAGAATTTGCTTCAATTTTTTTGATGACTTCTTTCTTTCTAGCTCCATGTCCTTTGAGGCTTCCTTTATTTGAATCAGCTTGAGTAATATTTATTTTGTGTCTCTAAATTAACTTAATTAAAACAAACACAAAAAGTTAGGCCAAAGAACTGTGTATAGAAATAAGGTATGTTCAAGAGAGGGCAGTTCTGAAAGTAATCAAAACTTCATGAAGAGAATTTAACATGAATAAAAATAGACTTATGTCAAGCTATGAGGCCAATAGGTGTGAAGCTATAAACAATACTGTTCGCAGAAGTTACTTCACTGAAATATTTTCAGAGTCAGCAGTCAGCAATTTTAGAAATTTCTTGCAGCATATTGGAAATTTTAGCCAACTGTTAAACACTTGGCCAATACTTTTGATGTCTCCTTTTTTGGGTATTTTATACCTCCTTAACTGGAGATGTCTGAGGGTAGGAAAATGGACTCAATATTATGGAAGAGACAAAAGCTTTAGTCTGTCCATTCTCAGAGAGGATCTTGTCACACAACCAAGTAAAGGAAAAGTCATTTATTACTTTCAGACTGTACCTAAGAGCTAGGGTTATGGTTGATCTATCTACTGGCCCTGATGTATTTCAGTGTTATTTGTGGAATATTTATTTACTTTTGGGATTATTGGGTGCCAGAATTTTGTGGGAAGAAGTGCAATACAGAATTCTGTGTGAGGATTTTGTTTTGTTATTGGCTACTCATACAATTTAATAAAAGAGAGCTACAATAATATATTAAGTGGGTTAACTAGCCATTTCTATTAGAATTTAATGAAAAGAAGGAAAGAAAAAAGTATCAGCTTGGAGGAGGATTTTGGAATTATTTCAAAACAAGAGTTCAAATGTTAGGGGTAGTAAGATACATAATGCTATAGCCACTGACAAAGGCCTTTCTCCCTCTCTCTCTCTAACCTAATGACTCCCATTTTCGGAGAAAAATCCTTGTAGGGATATGCTAATGATTTCAAAGTTTTTATGAAATTCTCAGAATATTATTGATTTTTATGATATTAAATTTAAAGAAGAAACCATGTCTTCAGGAGAATTAAAAGGGACATTGTATGTGAAAGTCTATATCTCAGTGTCTGCTATATGGAAGGTGTTTCTCAAAAGGATTTTTAATTTGAGAGAAGGTGTCAGTAATTCAAAAGCCTGGGCATCTTTGTTCTGTGATATTAGGAGACCCTTAAACTTGAATATTGAATTAACAGGATCTTGGGAAAGAGAACTGAAGCTTTATCTGAGATCCTTGACCATTGGTCATTGCAGAAATTCATGATTATTTGATCACTTAAGTGATTGAAGTTTTCATATAATAAAGCTATTTTCACGGCTTAATAGATGTGAGTTTGTTATGAACAGGTCCTTGTTGATTTGGTAGTGTTGGGGAGGAAGATATTTATTTTATCCTTCAAGATTCTTCTGGTTGGTCTAAGAATTAAACTGACATGAGATAGATTTACAGAAGAAAATAAAATTCAATTGCTTATGTATAGTGAATCCACATAAACATGAGAGATACCAAAAATAGGCAAAAAAATGGCATATATGTCACCCAGAGCAAAGGAGAAGGGAGTACAGGTTCGGGACTTAAAAAGGAAGGAAGATAAAAAAAGGAAGAGGAAAAAAGTAAATGTTTGCTATTATTGGGCCATAGAGAAGCAAGGGGACATAGGAATTTTAATAAGTAAACTTTGCTAAGTTCCTCCGTGTCCACACCTATTTCATATAATACTATAGTTACCTGTGGTAATAGTTCCCTTCCTGGAGCAGGTCTTGTATCTAAATTTTTTTAGCCAGTTAGTGGGAAGGTGAAAGGATCTTCCTGAGTTTTCTGTTGTTTAAAAAAAGAATCAGGGGCGCCTGGGTGGCTCAGTCGTTAAGTGTCTGCCTTCGGCTCAGGTCATGATCCCAGGGTCCTGGGATCGAGCCCCGCATCGGGCTCCCTGCTCTGTGGGAAGCCTGCTTCTCCCTCTACTGTTCCCTCTGCTTGTGTTCCCTCTCTCGCTGTGTTTCCCGCTGTCAAATAAATAAAATCTTTAAAAAAAAAAAAAAATAAAATAAAAATAAAAAAAGAATCAGCTCCAAATAATACACATGCCAAAGACACACATTTTGGGGTGGCAAATTTTGCTCCCCTAAAGGAGTAAAAATTCTCTAAAAGGCAGTAGTACACTGCTAATCCTTTCTCTAGCCTCTGTCTATTATAAACTTACTCTCTGATGAAAAAAACACGTGCCCATATGTTGGTGGGGAACTCCTCCTCTTGCTGGAAACCATAAAATCTAAGCCCAACCCTCCCCAGGCTAAAATGGAAGCTCTTCAGTGTGGCACACAAGGTCTTTCTTGATCCAGCTCTTCTTCAGCCCCATCTTCCCTAAAAATTTGGGTCTTGCAGACATGTTGGCATAACCACTGATGGCTCTCTGGAAACCCAGTTATCTCTCTTGCATCCATGTTCCCTCTCCCTGAAATGATCTTACCACATTTCTTCTGTCTGTTCTTCCAGAGTCATCTCAGACACCCCTGGGCAGCCCTCCTTGACTTTTGGTCCATATTCGTTTTTACGGATATCATTTCATTTGCTCTTCATAGCAATACATGATTTAGGAAGGACAGTTATTAGTCAAGAGCATTCCCATTAGGAAAGCAGATCAAGGGAAGCAAGTTGCCTTAGGCCATAAAGCTGATAAATGATGGGATCATGACTGGTACCCAGATCTTACACTCACATCTTTTATTCCGATATTTCACATTGATTTTGGAAGAGTGAGGCCAGGGTAGAATTTACTTCTTGTTTTAGCTGCTGCAGTTGGCAAGGCTAATAAGACAAAGCAATTTTTGGGTGAGAATGAGGGACAATTTCCTGAGGAAAATTGTGTTTTACTTTATGAACACACATTTATTTTGAGTTCAGTAGTTATCTCCTAGTATAAATGTGGTTTTAGAATGAAAATCTATTTACAGCCTTCTTTATAAGTTTTTTTGGATTAGGGAGTTGCCTGTTTTAAGATTTAATCACACCTATTCTAGATCAGAGGTTAGCAGGACCTGATTCGTAGAGGAACAATTATAATGTTGCCCTTTCACCTCGCTCCTGCTCAAGGGCTCTGCATATGTAGTGATTACTTCATTGCTGTTGGGCAAAGCTTTATTAGATGATAGTCAATTTGCCATATGTAGGCAGTGGACATGACAGCAACTAACTTTCCTCGGAAAGTTAAATTTTGATATTTAACTCACAATTATTATTAGTGAATATACTGTTTCTTTTTTAAGGTTTTTATTTAAATTCGAATTAGTTAACATACAGTGTAAAATTAATTTTAGGTGTACAATTTAGTGATTAAACACACTGAACACCTGGTGCTCATCACAAGTACACTTCTTAATCCCCATCATTTATTTAACCCATCCCTATTTATTATTATTTTTTATGCTATTTGCTTTTTAAAAAAGATTTTTTTATTTTAGAGAGAAAGTATGAGTGGGGGGGGGCAGAGAGAGAAGGGGAGAGAATCTCAAGCAGACTCCACGCTGAGCATGGAGCCTGATGCAGGACTTGATTTCAAAACCCTGAGATCATGACCTGAGCCGAAATCAAGAGTCTGACACTCAACCAAGTGTGCCACTCAGGCGCCTCTGTTATGTTTTTCTTAATTTAGTTTTGCTTCTGTGTTTCCTCCAAACACTTCTTCACTTCTTTGCCTAGTATATATTTTTAAATGTTCACGGACACCTCTTCTATTAAGTCTTTTCCGAGACATTTAACATCCCAGGTTTTTCTCCTATTAATAAGTCTCTCTATGTTTGGACACATTTTCATTTTTATTAACTTGCTTTAGATTCTCTCTCTGTTTTTAATTTTTTTTTAAGATTTTATTTATTTATTTGACAGAGAGAGAGAGATCACAAGTAGGCAGAGAGGCAGGCAGAGAGGGGGAGGGAAGCAGGTTCCCTGCTGAGCAGAGAGCCCCATGCGGGGCTTGATCCCAGGACCCTGAGATCATGACCTGAGCCAAAGGCAGAGGCTTTAACCCACTAAGCCACCCAGGCGCCCTTGCTTTAGAATCTCTTTAAAAACACTAAAAAAAAAAATGTCTTGGGCATGATCTCATCAGTCAGATCAAGGGTGGAGAATAGAGACATTTCCTTCCTTAGTCTTAACTTAATGTGCTTTTACTGCTAATTTGGATTATTTATGCCCAAGGACCATAAATTTCACAGGATGCACCTTACACACTCTTTTCATGGAAAAGATGAGGAAAAGGTTAGGGTTTGTTAACAAGTTCTTTGTATTGGGATTCAATGGAAATTGCTGGACTAAAACTTGAAATTGTAGCCATTGGAGACTGCAACAGAGGTCAGAGTCCTGGCAGTTTTCAGCAAAGAGTTCAAGATGAAGTACCTACCTGTTCCTTGAAATGGGCAGGGAGTATTAGTAGGGACTCTGGTGCTAGAATCCAGGAGATCCAGGGCTGAAGTTGGGAAGGAAGATGACTAGAGCAGAAGTAGGCTGAGGAAGAACAAGAAGTGGCAGAGGCAGAGTTGGCTCTCAGGAGAGTGGGGAAGGCTATTTGCCCTGGGGTTCCATTACAGTGGGGGCTTGGGAGTGAGGCCATTATCATAACTGGGACACGGATGAATGGAAGGATAACTCACTGTTGGACTTTTCTTGACCACATTACATGGCATCTTGCGTTCCATTCTCCTAGAAACTTCCTTTCAAATGATTCTCTGTGAATGCAAGGAAAGATGATTAAAATAGAAATCTTAACTTCACTCACTTTCTTTTCTCTTGAGAACTAAGGTATTTTTGCCATTTTCATTCTTGGGACAGTCAGTATCTGTCTTTGTTGATTAATCTAGAGAAGCAGTTATGTTGGTTAGAATTTTACTTCATGAAGGAGAAGAAGTGTCTCATTGGCAAACTTGAGAGCTCTGTTATGATGAGGAGAACTGATTTAGAGAAACTTCACTGTGTCAGTTGAAAAACAAATGGGATGTCTCTAAGGCAGTTTCTAAATTCTTGGCCATCAGCTCCATCTGGCCTTCTTCCCCTCCCTTATATTCTATGTAGTGATAGCTCCCTGTCCCTGCTATAGGACTAAGAGTTTCAGAGCAGGAAATAAGTTAGTAGTTGTATTGCTTATAGTAAATAACAAGTAGAAATCTTGACTTAATTCTTGTTCCCTAAAAAACAGATGCTGGGTGCTCATGATAGTAAGATTTCCTTAGACAAAGACAAACTTGTGAGATTGTTTCTCTCTAACCATTGAGAGACCCTTCAGTCTTACCCTCCCATGAAGTCCATGAACCATTGGGTCTCTGGGTTATTATGGCTCTCCTGCTGGGGTCATTTGTGATTGTTTCTAGTCCCATGTTACCTGGTCCTGGTCAAAGACTCTTTCCTACTGGTTGGTATTGCCAAATTCAGGCATGCCTTATACCTAAGACAGTGCTCATTAGGGCAGGTGCTGAATATGTCTGGAATCATCACCACCATGACCATTATCACCACCACAACACAACAAAATAACTGGGAAGAAGTAGATTTGAGAAGAAAAGAACAGGAGGAAGCTTGCTCTCTTTGGATGACAACTTGAAATTTGCCACCTGTTTCTAGAGCAGGTTTATTGGCTGCCTAATCTGTATTTATTTATTTTAGCTAGGATCTCCTCCTGGAATTGAAACATAGATTAGAGTAGCAGTCATAAGTTGGAGAGGAATAGATGATAATGCCTTTGCCTGTGCTCTTGAATCATAAAAACAAATAAAACAAAGAATAACAATAGAAACAGCATAAAAGACCAACATCAACAATAAAAAGCCCTCAAACCAACTAATCCCCACCCCCAAATATTTGATTCATGGGTTCTTTTTTCATACTCTATGTGAAGAAGGGGAAATGTTCCAGAATTAGAAACTTCCCTATTAAATGATGGAATGCTTAATAAATTCATATCTTTAAATTTCAAAGAGTAATCAATAGAAAAAAAGATTTATTAAAATTGTGGATGGTGGGTCATGAGAAGGACCTTCTATAATGAAGAAAAAATAATTTATTTCATTTTCTCCAATATGTTTCAATACAATTTAAAATATTTTGTCAACCTTATTTTCAAATTATTTGGGCTTGTAGGCAAGTATCCCTGCAGCTCAAACCTTTAAGATGCTCTCAAAAATAAATAACATTAAAGCTCTTTAGCAATGCAAATGAGCTTTTGACATTAGTGGAAACAGTTTCAATGTGTTGATAAACTGCAACTTAATTAGCAAGCTGCTATCACTAAGTCACATTTAATGAAAAATAATGCTCATGTATATTTACACGGCTTCTACTTGTACTTCAGATAAAAATGCACTGTAGTAAGTTTTGTCATAAAGATACGTAGCTATGTGAAATATATAGATAACATTCTAAAAAACCCAAAGTATTAAACTCTTCTAACAGGGCATTTAAAAATGTTAATTGTGAACGAGTAGGCTGTCTCACTAAATTTTGTATTTAAACTTCAGCATGTCACATGGGATATGCTAATCCTTCTCCTCTTGGAATTGTCTGGGTAGAACCTGTCCATCCTTTGAACTACAGCTCAGATGTCAGCTCCTTCAGATAAACTGTCGTATTCTTCCTCCTTCCTTTGAGTATCCACCCCCTTTTCTTTTATCTCTCTTGAAATATTTGACTCTCCTTGCCTTGTAGACTTTGTTCTACTTATACAAAGCTCCCCAAGAACTACAATTCATTTCCTTCACTTTTGCAAGTCTTACAATGAGGTTTTTATAGAAGTTGATCTAAAATGAATGCCTCTTTAGTCTATTAACTTGCATTTTCTCCATTGTTATTATCCCTAGCTAAAATCACTGCATATTTCTGTGGCTGTTTCTTACTCACTAATCATTTAGTAATCTCAACCTAATCGAAGTCCCCATAAGGAGGAGGAACTCACCTGTCTTGGTCATGTCAGTATTTCCAGCACTCAGTGTGGCTGACAGATAGTAGGAGCTCAGTAAATGTTGTTGGCTGATTAGATAATCGAATGTAGAAAAGTATGAATTATGCCGTAATTTGAATAACAGAGGAAAAGCTATGTTAGGGGTCCAGTTATCTTTATTGATTCACAGGTGTATCTCAAACCTCAAGTCCCATCAGGTCATTTTCATAATTCTAAGGCCATTCTCTTTTTCACTGCATCATGTATTGTAACCACCATTAGCTAGGTAAGATATGGAATGTATGGTGAAAATATATAACTCACTCATAGTTACAAAGTATTGATGGGAGAGAGGAGATCAGAATTTATAGCTCTTGAATTAGGGCCCATAAATCTCTTCCTCTGTCTCTAATTTGTGGTAGATTTACTATGAAACTAAGGGAATGTAAGCTTCAGGGCCCCTCCCTTGCACAGGCCCTTTCCAAAGACCTGGGCCCAATTTTATATTTGTAATTTTTAATTCCTTTTCTTTTAAAGAGAACTCTATCATCCTCCATTATATGAACGTTATGCCCCACAAAATCTAGATCCATCCCTCCTCCACCTCCAAGTTCTAACTTTGCCCTAATTTTGCACAATCACTACCCTTGTGTTCTTTGATGCTATTGTTTTCTGCATTTCTTGAGATTTCTGATTTCCCTCTATGTGTTGATACTCCATGAAAGCTTTCCCCTCATCTCAGAAATCCTAAAAAAGACATAGATTTATAATCTACAATGTTCGATACACATGTTGATTTTATAATTTTTCCTGGCCTTTAGTTATAAGGATATTCTGAATTTTTTATGTTTTAAGACATATCCAAAGTCTGGATTTAGAGAGAATTTTATTGTATTTGGTCTGAAGGCAGGTTTGTTTTTCTCCATAACAATCCAGGTCCCTAAGTATAATGAAAAGTGTGTCTCATCTTTAATAAATACCTGAACAGACCCAGGTTATTGTTGCAAACCAGAAGTCCATCAACTTTAAGAACCAAGTAGCATAGCTCTGCAGGAATTTGGGGGCATCAGATAACCCATGATTGTTTTAGTTTTTAATTCCCCCAGGTCTAAGCATTGCATTTTTCATTTTTTTTTTCAAAATTACTTCCAGAATGCATTGGAAGCCCAAAACTGTCTTTTCCATCTTTACCATTTTCTCTAAACATCCCCTTGGATTTTAGAATTTGGTTGTTCTTTTATTGTTGAAAATCCAGTAGAGAAAAACACCTTTTCTTTTTCCTTCCTTCCTTGCATTTTTCAGCTTCTAAAAATAATGCACACGATGGCAGCAGCTGTGAGCATAAATAAAAACATAATATTAAATGAGTTGGAGTGCAAACAAATCATTCCAGGCCAGTTCTTGCATCCCCCTGTGCCAACCTTGGAAGAGTTTTTATGTTGCTGGGTCAGTTGGTAAGAAGGCTCCAGGGAAATAAGGGAGACCAGCTGCTGGAGACAATATCTCCTTTCTGCTCCTGCAGGTGCTGGGCCAGTACCAGGACAGAGTAGGTGCTTAGCAAATGTCTGCTGAATTTGTTGCCAGTACTAGGAACCTAGATTGTAGCAGTGCAGGAAAATGATAACGATAGCCACCATTTACTGAGCACCTATTAAGTGTTCAGTCTATATGCATTATCTGGAAGGGCACTGGACCTTTTGAGTGAGCTATTCTGAAGTTGAAGTTGAAGTGTAGTTGACATACAACATTAATTTCAGGTGTGCAACACAGTGGTTCATCTATACCCATTGCAAAATGATCACCAGGATAAATCTAGCTACCATCTGTGACCATACAGAGTTGTTACATATTATTAACTATATTCCTGATGCTGTACATTGCATCCCCACGTGTTATTTATTTTATAACTGGAAGTTTATACCTTGTAATCTACTTCCTCTATTTTGCCCATCCCCCACATCCCTCCTGGCCTGTTCTTTCTTTCTTTCTTTTTTTTTTTTTTGAGATGTTATTTATTTATTTGACAGAGAAAGATCACAAGTAGGCAGAGAGAGAGGGGAAGCAGGCTCCCTGCGGAGCAGAGAGCCTGATGAGGGATTTGATCCCAGGACCCTGAGATCATGACCTGAGCTGAAGGCAGAGGCTTTAACCCACTGAGCCACCCAGGCGCCCCTTCCTGTTCTGTTTCTGTGAGTATGTTTCTGTTTTATTTTGCTTGTTTGTTGTGTTTTTTAGATTCCACATAGAAGTGAAATCATATGGTATTTGTCTTTCTCTGACTTATTTCACTTAGCATGGTACCCTCTAGTTCCTTCCATGTTGTTGCAGATAGGAAGATCTCATTCTTTTTTTATGTGAATATTCCATTGTAGATATATATCACATCTTCTTTATCCATTCATCTATTTTGATGTAACTACTTGGAGGAGGCCATGAACATTTTAACAAACCATGATGCTTTCAGATTTCTTTATTACCAAATCATTGACATTCTCACTCTATTTTTGAACCACAGCCCAGTACCAACTCTGGTCCTGGGACAGCGTCCTGGCAGGGGTGAAGGATAGGCATCCTCTCACTTGAAAGCACATGGAAGCAGAGTTCATATGATTAACACATCTGCTAAACACAAAAAGCCTTCTCATGTCATCAATTGTCTTAAAAGGCATTTCTGTTCATTCTCTGAGAATTCACTCCTGTGTGTCTCACAGCCTCAGATTTCTCCCTGAACATTCAATAGTCATACTCAATGATTTTTGATTAATAAGCTCATGTACCTACTTAATAATAAACCTTTTTGATTTCTAGTTGAAAAAAACTGGATCAGTGAATCTCAGTGCTGCTAGAGGGACGTATTGAAATAGAAGTTTTAAAAAAGGATATTCAGTATGTAATATAATTTTATCCCTGGAAAAAGATAAACATAAAGATTAAAAATATCAACTACACAAAAGTAAATAAATTAGAAAGTAGAAGTCCACTATAGTTAGAGTGGGGGTTCAGGATAGAGCAAGAAGCAGTGAGAGCTGTATTTATTTCTTACTCAGTGACCAAAAACAACAACGAAACAGTGTTTCCTACACTGAAACAGGCAGAGTAAAAATTCTTGCTCTGCTCTCAGCAAGCTAGGTCTTACACACTGTATTTTGTAGACCTTGTCCCAGGTGATACGGCTTTGTAAGCATCAGTGACAAATCTGTCTGATTCACAGGCTGTGCCCTTTTCAATTACGGTTTTTGTGCTATGCAGAAGGTCAGATATAAAGTGACAAAGGGAATAGCAGCCGTGTACAGGCAGCTTCTAGTGCAAGGTGCTGGTGTTGACCAACGTTGGCTGATGGCCCCGGCTGCACTGACTGGGGCATGAGTTAGGTCGGGGCTACATTCAAGTCCTGCAGACAGAAGATGTTCTCGGTCCTTCCCTGGGGCCTTGGTTGGCTGATCCTGGTGTTTGTGGGGATACTTGCTTCCTTGGCTGAGGTGTTACGATTCTGTCACCTTGTGGAAGTATTGGCTGGTGTCATAGCACATTGTTATCTACAAGGAAGGATGGAGGGGAAGCAGCCACACTTGGCAGAGCTGTTTGTAGTTTTGTAATGCTTACGCAGAAATGGGCCATTGTCTTAGAAGAAAATCCATAGCAAGGGCAAACTGAATTGATGTGGTCAGTTTGTCTGTCTGTCCTGCGTAGGAAAAATGATATTTATGGAACTTTCACTCTGCCTCCACCAAAAGATCATATTTACCAGAGCCTGCTGGAATTGCATGTATTGTAAGATGTGATGTGGGTAATTACTTCCCCTTGCTCAAAGATTCCTTTTGTTGTTGTTTAATAAATAAGCAAAACCCACTAAAGACCGTAATCAGTTGATCTGGTTACGGTGAAAATCTTTTCTATCTCAGCTGAGAAGCTTAGAGATTTATGCTTTGTATTTTGAGATTATAGGAGCAAACAGGTTTAGCTATGTCTGCTGCCAGAGATGGAATATATTTGGCAGTAAAATACCATGAAATGATTACAGGAATTTCCAGGGACTAGAATTATAAAATACTAGAATTAGAGAGTAGCTGTTTCTTTTAAAATTCATTTATTCATTCATTCATTTATTCAACAAATATTTATTGACTGCCTACTGTGTACCAGGTATTGTTCTGGGTCCTGGGCTACATCAAGTAGACAAAAATATCTTTCAACCCTACTTCCGTTTTACAGATGAAGAGACTGAGTTCCAGAAAGGTCACATGCTTAAAAGCACACAGTTAATTAAGGGAAGAATTGTATTTGAAGCCTAATTCTCCCACTTTCAGCTTTGAGCTATTTCTATGATAGCACATTGCCTTAATTCTAGTATATATAAATTAAGTCACTGTCCACATCGAATAAAATGTGTTTAAATTTAAACTTAAAAAAGTTTTTTGTTCATTGAAACAACAGACCTGTGACTGTGCATTCGTGTGTGTGCATGCACATGTTTGTGTGTGTGTGTGTGTGTGTGTGTGTGTGTGTAAAGATTCTTTTCTCCCTCTCTCTTTGCTTTACCAAAAATAATTTTTTTTTTTTAAGATTTTATTTATTTATTTGATAGAGAGAAAGTGAGAGGATGAGAGGAGTGAAGGTCAGAGAGAGAAGCAGACTCCCCGTGGAGCTGGGAGCCCGATGTGGGACTCGATCCCAGGAGTCCGGGATCATGACCTGGGCCGAAGGCAGCTGCCTAACCAACTGAGCCACCCAGGTGCCCCCCAAAAATAATTTTTGAGTGTCTAGCATGTATATATTACCTGGCATGTATCAAACACTCCACAAATATATTTTGTGTTCTTTTTTAAGTTTTATTTAAATTCCAGTTAGTTAACATACAGTGTAATATTACTTTCAGGTGTAGAATTTAGTGATTCAGCAGTTACATACAATACTCAGTGCTTATCACAAGTGTACACCTTAATCCCCATCACCTATTTCACCCATCCCCCCACGTGGTAACCATCAGTTTGTTCTCCATAGTCTATAGCAGTCTGTTTCTTGGTGTTCCTCTGCTTCTCCCCTCTCTGTTCATTTGTTTTGTTTCTTAAATTCCACATATGCGTGAAATCATAAAGTATTCATCTTTCTCTGACTTATTTCACTTGGTGTAACACTCTAGCTCTGGCCACGTCATTGCAGAGGGCAAGATTTCATTCTTTTTTATGGTTGAGTAATATTCCATTGTATGTATATACCACCCCTTCTTTATCCATTCATCAGCTGATGGACATGTTAGGCTCTTTCCATAATTTGGCTATCATTGCTAATGCTGCTATAAACATTGGGGTGCATGTATCCCTTCGAGTCAGTATTTTTGTATCCTTTGGGTAAATACCTAGTAGCACAATTGCTGGACCATAGGGTAGCTCTATTTTTAACTTTTTGAGGAACTTCCATACTATTTTCCAGAGTGACTGCACCAGCTTGCATTTCGACCAACAATGTAGAAGGGTTCACCTTTCTCCACATCCTTGCCAACATCTCCTGCTTCCTGTGTTGCTGATTTTAGCCATCCTGAGTGGTGTGAGGTGATATCTCATTGTAGTTTTGATTTGTATTTCCCTGATGACGAGTGATGTTGAGCATGCTTTCATGTGTCTATTAGGCATCTGTATGTCTTCTTTGGAAAAATGTCTGTTCGTGTCTTCTGCCCATTTTTAAACTGAATCATTTGTTTTTTGGATGTTGAGTTTTTAAAGTTCTTCATCTATTTTGATACTAACCCTTTGTTGGATATGTTATTTGCACACATTTAATGCAATTCCTGTCAAAATACCAATAACATTTTACAAAGAGATAGGATAAGCAATCCTAAAATTTGTGTGGAACCACAAAAGACCCGAATAGCCAAAGCAATCTTGAAAAAGAAAACCAAAGCTGGAGGCATCACAATTTCAGACCTCAAGTTATATTACAAAGCGGCAGTGATCAAAACAGTATGGTACTAGCACCAAAATGGACACATAGATCCAATGGAACAGAATAGAAAACCCAGAAAACCCACAATTACATGGTCAGTTAATCTTCGACAAAAGAATATTCAACGGAAAAAAAAAATAGTCCCTGCAACCAGTGGTGTTGGGAAACTGGACAGCAACATGCAGAAGAATGAAACTGGACCACTTTCTCACACCATACACAAAAATAAATTCTAAGTGGATGAAAGAGCTAAATGTGAGGTGTGAAAATATATAAATCCTAGAAGAGAACATAGGTAGTGACTTCTTTGACATTGGCTATAGCAACTTCTTTCTAGATATGTCTCCTGAGGGAAGGGCAACAAAAGCAAAAATAAACTATTGGACTACATAAAAATAAGAGGCTTCTGCACAGTGAAGGAAACAATCCACAAATATATTTTGAATAAATAAATGGGGTTCCAGCAATGAGCAAGAGAGACATATTTGCTGCTCTTAGAGAGTTAGCATTCCAGAGGCAGTGTGGGATATTTTTTTTTTTTTAAGATTTTATTTATTTGACAGCGAGAAACACAGCGAGAGAGGGAACACAAGGAGAGGGAATGGTAGCGGGAGAAGCAGGCTTCCTGCGGAAAGGAGCCCGATGCGGGGCTCGATCCCAGGACTCTGGGATCATGACCTGAGCCGAAGGCAGAGCTTAACGACTGAGCCACCCAGGCGCCCCAGCATTGTGGGATATTAAACATTGTCACAAATTACTTATAGTTCCTTCCATCAAGATAGAGAATCTATTTTTCCACACCTTGAATCTGGGTTGACCTTATGACTTACTCTGACCAGTAGAATGAGACTTACGTGATGTTAGAGGGCTTCTGCTCACCCTTCATAGGAGCTTCTACTCTCCCTGCTTAGAACACTTTTGCTATCCTGGGAAGAAGCTTGTTTTAACTTTCTTGAGGGTGAAAGATCACATGGAGAGAGAGTTTCAGTTCTTTCAGCTGCCCTAGCCAAGCCTAGTCTCTAAGTTACCCACCAGCTGAAGTGAACAGCAAGAACCCTGAGCCAAACCTCAGGATCATGAAAAATTATAATCATTATTGTTTTAAGCCACTACTTTCACAGTGATAGATAACATAGGTGGAGATAGCCATTAACTGAATAATCCTATGCATTATAATTATAGATAAAAATAAATGATATAGAAGAAAGGAAAGTGGTACTATGGAAGTGTAACAGAGGAATGGAGAGTCAGAGAAGGTTTCAGGAAGTGTAAATCTCATGTTCAGTTTTGTAAGCTGAGTTAGAAGAGTGAGAATAAAATGTTTCAGAAACAGGAAGGAGCACATGCAAAGACACTGTGGGATGGAAAATTTTGTGTATTCAAAGATCTGAGAGAAGGCCAAGGCGGTTAGACAATTGAGGGTAAAGGAGAGATAGGCAGGAGTTTTTCTTCATGGGACCTTGTAGGTTATATTAATACTTTGGTTTTTATCAGAGCAATGGGAAAGGTTTTAAGATGAAGTAGGGGTGGGATGGGGGTGGTGTTGACAGGATTGGATTTACATATAAAAAAAATCAGTATGACTGTGAATGGAGTGAGCAGCCAAGACTAGATAGAACAGGACTGGTAATTATAACTACCAGTTAATACAGTAGTGGAGGTGGGAGGCTGTCCCTGGATGAGTCAGTGGAGATGGAAAGAAATAGACAAGTAAAGATCTATTAGATTAGGTGTGGAAGACAACAGGGAAGTTTCAAGGATGATTTGAACATTTCTGGCTTGGTTACTGAGTGTGTGGTAGTGCCATTCAAGAGAAAATATAGGAAGAGGACTGGGTTTTATTTTGTGTGGGAGGCAGCAGAGAGGCAAGGAACAGGAATGACTGTGAGATCATTTTGAAATGTTTAATTTGAAGAGACTTAGTTCTTTTATATCCATATGGAGAAGTCAAGAGAATATTTAAATCTGGAACTCAGAGGAGAGATTGGGTAAGAGATATATTTGAGGGCCAATTGACTGTAGATAGAAATTGAAGTTGTGAGTACAGATGAGATTGCCCCTGTATCGAGGTCAGAGGGAGAAGCAGAAAGAGCTTGAGCTTGAACCATAGGGAGCTCCAGGATTTAAATTAAATCTAAATTAATAGCTGAGATGGGGGAACGTGCTGATAATTTTGGGTTTGCCTGTTCCATCTACTCCCAGACTTTCTCTGCCCTGCTTGGGAGAAGGGAGTTTATCTCTTTCGACTGTGCCGCCTGGCTTTCTTGTCTCTGGCTTCCATCAGGCCAGGTAATAGGAAGCATTGGTGGGCTTTAAGGCTAGGAAGAGAAAGGTCAGGGGATTTATTCCCCTGCCCCCTTTGTTTCCTCACTGCCTGGATATGGTTCTGGTGAGGCTGTGCTTCTTTGCTGTAACTCCTCTAGGGTCTCCTCTCTTCCAGGGATCCAAGTCATCTCCAGGACTGGGTAACAGCTTTTCCTCTTCTTGCCCCTTTAAACGTAGAGGTAGTGACTTCCTGTCGACTGATCCCTGGGTGCTCTGCTGTAACCCTGCTGCACCTGGAAAGAGCCTTCTTCTTCTTCTTCTTCTTCTTCTTTTTTTTTTTTGAAAGAGCCTTCTGTTAACTCTAGCATATCATGTGTTTTCTGCCAGGACCCTGGCTGTGGAATGCACAAAGTGCAAGGGAAACAGAGAGCGAGGGTCTCTGGTATGATGGAAACCAGAGGAACAAAAAGACTTTAAGAAGCCAGGTGATCATATCAAATGATATTGAGAGTTAAAGTAAGATGAAGACCAAAAAGAATGCTTTCAGGCTTTGGTGACTTAGAGTTTGTTAGTGACCTTTGCAATCTGCAAGAGCTGCTGTGGCCACGTGGTGGTGGCACATGACTTAGAGCAGGACTATCCAAACCTTTGCCACAGACCCCACAAGGCGCGGAGTGTGATCAAGCATTGAAGATGTTAACTCTTTAGAGAGCTCTTTGCAAATGTAGGAGGCACTTCTTTTAATACTTTCTCTGGTATTCTTATTTACTTTGAAAATTAGATCTCTTTTCATTTTCATACTTCTATTTGCCAGGTGTGGTGTTGCTTACCACCTGGAATAGCATACAGGCTGGGTGGGTGGGAAGTGAGAGGAGGGAAGAATATTGTCTGTCTTCCTCTGTCTTTTCCTCTTCTCTTGCAGGGCTTCTCCTGTCCCTTGTTATCTTGTGGGAACTCTCCCCAGTGTTGCAGCCTTTTTTCCCCTACCCTCTGGGTTTTGTTCGATGGCACCTTTACTCTTCCCTCGGGTACTGTACCTCTTAGCTTAGCCTACATGGTGGACAGGATAAAGGGCAACATGATAGCTTGAACACTTCATCCAAATATTATTTCCTTTCCTTTTTTTAAAAAAGATTTTATTTATTTATTTGAGAGAGAGATAGAGTGGGGGTGGTGAGGAGGAGAGGGAGAGGGACAAGAAGACTCCTCACTGAGTGTGGAGCTGGGTGCACGGCCCCATCCCAAGACCCTGAGATCATGACCTGAGCCGAAACCAAGAGTCTGATGCTCAACCTGCTGAGCCACCCAGGCGCCCCCAATTATTATTTCCGAAACATTATGTTCAACTTCTCGATTTTCATCAAACATCTAATGAGTATTGATTATCTGTTTGTATTTACAAATGAAAGATTAAACATATGATTGAAAGCTGGTGGTATGGATTTTCCCAAGTATTTCTTTTTGTTGAGGCCTCTCCCCTGAATTAAAAGACTGATTTGTTAGCTCTAGGTAAGTGGGCAGAATTTGTCCATAACTAAAATTTCCTTTTATGGTATATGAGAGTAGAGTAGCTAATTCCTCAGGGACTCCCACCCTTCCCAAACAAACAAATTAACTAACGCTTTACTCCATTGCTGAGTGCTTTTATACATTTCACTTTTGTTGGAGTTACCTTTATTTTTCTTTTTTGTACTGATATGTAGTGTTCCTTCCCGGGAGTGGGGGGGACCCAAACTCTACCCTTTAGTCATCACCCTGTTTTTTTAGGAAAGCAGTTTTCACTGCTTAATCTTGGAGGCAAATACCACACCCAACCAGTTATCCAGCTTAATAATGATTCCTTGTCATCCTCCCCTGTGGCTACTGATGCCACACTTGGTCAGAATGGCTCTCATTGGGGCCCCTGGGTGGCTCAGTTGGTTAAGCATCTACCTTCGACTCAAGTCATGATCCCAGAGTCCTGGGATCGAGTCCTGTGTTGGCCTCCCTGCTCTGTGAAGAGAGCCTGCATCTCTCTCTCTCCCTCTGCTTGTGCTCTCTCTGTCAAAAAAATAAATAAAATCTTAAAAAAAAAAAAAATAGATGGCTCTGATCTCTGTGGTGGTGCCCTTAAGCATTTGTTGTTGTTGGAGTTTTGCCTGCTCTGCGTTTTTTGAAGATTTTATTTATGTGAGAGAGAGAGAGTTCAAGCAGGGGAAGCAGAGGGAGAGAGAGAAGCAGGATCCCCACCAAGCAGGGAGCCTGCTGGGGGGCCTAATCCCAGGACCCAGGATCATGACCTGCGTGGTAGGCGGATACCCAACCAATTGAGCCACCCAGGTGCCCCACCCCTGGTTTTAATGCAGCGTTATCTGCTCTTTCTGTTCCATGAATTCTCTAACATTTTTTGATTAGGTAAGGCAACTTCCTCTGTTTTCCAGGGCTTTTATCTGTTCTGCATTTCTAGGGAATTTGGGGAGGCAGGAAGACAAATGTGTGTGTTCTGCCCACCATGTTGAACTTGCACTTACTTCTTTTTTTTTTTTTTTAAATTTTTATTAACATATAATGTATTATTTGCCCCGGGGTACATGTCTGAGAATCATCAGGCTTACACATTTCACAGCACTTAACAGCACATACCCTCCCCAATGTCCACAACCCAGCCAC
>CM053608.1:63153909-63171011 GCA_028646535.1 Procyon lotor | reverse complement strand
AACTGGAGGGTATTATGCTAAGCGAAATAAGTCAGTCAGAGAAAGACAAGTATCACATGATCTCTCTGATATGAAGAACTTGAGAGGCAAGGCAGGAGTTTGGGTGGGTGGGGGAGAGAAATGAAACAGGAAGGGATGGGGAGGGAGACAAACCATAAGAGACTCCTAGACTCAAGAAATGAACTAAGGGTGGCCGCGGGGCTGTGGTGGTGGGGGGGGTAGGGATAGGGTGGCTGGGTTGTGGACATTGGGGAGGGTATGTGCTGTTAAGTGCTGTGAAATGTGTAAGCCCGAAGATTCACAGACATGTACTGGGGCAAATAATACATTATATGTTAATAAAAATTAATTAAAAAAAAATAAAGAATAGCTTAAGAGAAGCCCTTAAGATAAAGCCCTCAGCTCTTTTTACCTATGAACAGATACTGGAGAGTTTCTGTTATATAGCTTCGTCTTTGTGATGCATCCCATCACTGATTCCCAACCCTTGACATAACTGAAAATCATTCCCAGGTCAATTAAATCAGATGCTCTGAGAACAAGTTTAAAAGCTTCCCAGGTACCTCAAATCTGCTTAGCCAGAATTAAGAATCAACAAAATTATGATTCCTTTTAGGAGGAGATTTTTTACAGACTTCATGTGATTGGTTTTAGCAGTGGCTAAAGAAGAAATTAACGGGAAGTAAAAGTTACTTGCTTACTGATTATTTGCTGAGGATAATCCAAGTAGCTGAACTTCCTGCAGATAACAAAAAGTTAGCTAGACATTTATCACAAGGAGGAATATTGAATTTATCACCTCTATTTTTTAATGTACCCATCCACCTGGAGTTACACTGGTTTGGTAACACATACAAGAATCCAGTTCTTCTACTCAGCTTCTATATTACTACTATCTGCCTAAAAGCTATTGTGTGCATACAATATGCTGAACATTCTTTTAAGAGCAATGCTAAACAATTAGCTATGTATTAAGTATTGTAACAATCCTATGAGGCATTACTTTTATTACCCTCATTTTATAAATTAAGGGCATCAGGGTTCAATGACTTGCTGAGGACTGCATAGTTAATGCATACAGAGCTGGATTTCAAGCCAAGGAAGTCTGGCTGGAACTGAGTCTACCTAACCTCTCTGTTTACTCTGCTTGATCCGCATAACCACCACTGCTCCTTCTGCTCCCATTTAAGAAAAACAGCAAACTAGATAGACTCAAAGTAGTCATTTGCTTTTGGGAACACCTGTATTCCTGATGGAATTATAAATAATACTGCATCAACCTCATGGTAAAAGCATTAATTACTGTTGATTTCTATTCTGACAACAAAGATGGACATTTCCAATTATTTCCCATATTCATTAGCATGTTTCCTAGATGAAAAATGTTTCATCATCTAAGAAGCCTAACCTGAAGTCTATAAACAAAGACATAATAGGTCAAATAATATGGACATATTAAATCTGAATTTAAAAATTGCATAATGCACATTTCCTTGGCTTTTATAATGAAGCTAAACCAAAATCTGGTTAAAAACAAAAGAAGACAATAGAAAACAATAATCTCCAGCAATCTAAGCCATTAAAAGGAATAATGAATAAAGCTAATTCTTTGCACATACAGCAAAGCATTAACTGACAACCCAAGGTTCTATCAAAACTGTGCAGGCACAGCTAAGTGCTGCAGGTCATTTGTACTGAATCGGCTTCCCAATTAAAATATTTCCAGCCACTGGGAAATCACAGGTCATTCTAAGTATTGGGTCCTGATTTCAGTGGCTCTCTGCCTACTCTATTCTTATCCAGGATTCTTTCTGGGGTAAAGAAAAAAAAAAAGCAACCCCTTGTGCATTAAAACCTCCTTCTACTGCCTAATTCATTCTTCCTTTTTCTTCTAATTTCTCAAATGCTTTATACAGAGGAGAGAAAGGAAACACGACAATTAATAAAATAGTTCTGAATATGAAATGATCACTCCAAAAAGCATGGAAGTAGAGACCAGTCTGGATAAATCTTGTGAGCAATCCAAAACAGTGAAGACTTTTGGACTTGGAAAAAGCAGCCCCGAGAAACAGGCCCACAAGATCCTACATGATACTACTTTTGGTTAGAAGCAGGCACCTAGAAATCAACTGACAACATCCACTGTTTAATATGTGACTAACTAAACTGGTATATCCATTCTACTCTACTATGTAGGTCTTACAATAGGGCCACCTGCATTTGAATGCCAGTGCCACCACTTATGAAACATGTGACTTGGAATAATTCTTCAGCCTATCTTTATGTATTTCCTCAGTGTAGTTCTCATCTGTAAATTAAGGATAATAAAGCTACTTAGTTCATTGGTTATTGTGAGAATGAACTGAGAACTAAAACATATTATGCACTGGCACATGGTAAGTACACAACAGTTGTTAGTTTAGTTCTTGGACGACCAACAAACCAAAAATCTTATCTCTTAGATGACTGATGCCTAAGTGCCCTTCATCTTCATTATTCACAAAAATTTAAAGAAGTCCTTTCATACTGTTCCTGATGACCACCCAGATTTAGAAATAACAACATTGGTTCTATATCCTTACACTGCTCTTTATTGCATCTAGTTGCTATATAAACATTTTAGGTCCCTGAATGAGCTGCTTTTTTCCTAAAACAAAAGAAGGAAACTAAGCAATATCGTGTGTTTGTTTTCTACCAAAGTAGACAAAATATTCTAAGTTTACGGTGCTTGAAAATGCCTTAACCAACTCTGAGAAAACCACAGTGACAATTAAGCTAAGTTTCGAAATGAACAACCCTTGGTCTCATGGCAACCTGACTGTTATCCGCTGCCCCCCTATTGCCCTCACCCCTGGCCCCACTGATTCCTAATCATTAGTAGCCAAGGCAAAGATTCCCCAACAAAGCATGAGCTCTGTGCTCCCATTCTGCATGTAGTCTGCCTTATTGTTACACATAAAGATGGAACAATCACCAACCACTGAGGTAACAAGAGACTGAAATGACCAAAAAAAGAAAAAAAAAAAAAAGACAGTGTAATTATTCCCTGGTATGAACAATAAGTCATTAGAGAGCACATGATTTTGTGACCTAGAATTTAACAGCTACATAGCCAAGAATAGAAAGAAGGCCTACTTACTTTTTTTTTAAGGCCTACTTCTATTTCACATTAGTGAGTCACAGAATAATATGACCCAGAGCTAAAAGGGACCTTAGAGTTATCAATGATTCTGTGATAATTCACCAAAATCAATTCACTCATTCAAAACACCAAACCACCAAAAATATATTTACAAATCTCTTGTAAAAAGAGTGGAAATAGCTGTTTTATTTAGAAAAAGTTATGGGCCACTTTTACATACTAAAATAACTAATATACACTCCACTCCACCACAATACAATACAATCAAGGCCCAGGATAATCTGGAAAAGCAAAAATTAAAAGAAAGAGAACAAAATGTTCTCTACTGTGTGACAGTGTGACAAGACAGAGAAATATGAGCTACTGTGTGACAAGAGAGAGAAATATGAGCTCACCATATCTCTTAGGATATGCACCTATGTGTTCAGAAGAAATACTTTGGTAAGTCACTGAGAACTGAGAGTAAGATGCCAGAAGAATCCTCAGCCATTCAAAGACAATTTACTGATCTGTTCTGAAACATAAATGTAGAAGAGAAAAGGGAAAAAATGTGAGAGGGAGGGGCAAGTGCCCTGAAAACAGAGAGTGTTCAGAGGAAGGGCAAATGACCGCTAACAACAGGGAGGAGGCATTTTGGAAGATGAAAACTTCATATGAGGATACTTAAATGGAAACTCTGTGCATAGAAAACATGATAGCTCTCTATAACCCAAAAGATCTTCAATAAAGAGTATTTCAAAAAAATCACAAAAGCTTTTCATAGTTGGAGTTCATCTGTAAATCAGTAAAGGGGCCAAGTTCTGTGTCCTGGCTTATGGAGTCAATAGCTAAGTGTAAAGTAGGGGGAATTTTTAATTCACACATGGAAGACTGGGAGACAGAGGTTAGGGTGCCTGGAACCAGAAGAAGAAGATTTGCAGAGATAAAATGGGAGAGACCCAATAAAAGTGAAAAATATCCATCATAGATGGCCAAGGATCTTTTAACAGTTATATGTAAAATCCAATGTTAGTGTTGTTCCTGTTCTGTGAATGTATCTCATTTAATTACTCCAAAACCTTCATTAACTTTAGATTATGACAATGTAGCTTATGTCTGATATACATTTCTGCCAATAACAAGTATTAAAACATAATCGTTTTGGGCAAAATATAAAATAACTTTCTAGAGCCACTAGAGGCAATGAAAAGCAGAAGGGAAGCACATTAATCATGTCTGCATTTGACAGATTTTTCCATTTACAGTGCTCTCTAATTGCTGCTAACAGTACTTCCCAGGTACACAGGAATGGAACCCAAACAGAAAGGAGAGGTCCCCAGGGAGTCAGAAGTCAATGTCTGGGGCTAGCTGAATGGTGAGAAATTGGAAAGGGAATCCCAGAAAGGAGAATTACAGAGGGAAAAATCGCAAAAATCTATAGAAGGGAAAGCTCCAATGCCCTCAAATTGTTACTGACTCCTGAACTAACATGCAAAGAGCAGGGCCCTTAGGAATCCAGCAAAAAGCACCAACTGTGCAAGGATAAGAAATGAGTAGAGATTTCAGTAGCTGCCTTGTAGCATGAATACAGCAATCAAGATCAGATCCTACATTCCTATGAAAAGGTCAAAGAATCTACACTTTAGAATTAAAGGCCATATCTCAGAATGAAGGACTGAACCTTTAGACAAAAGACAAAACCAATATAAATCCACCCCAATGAAGTTTAGAACCAAGCCTCCATAGATCAGGGTAATGAGCCAACATTCTTCAAAAGGGGATAATCAAGTTTCTACACTATCATCCATAGTATTCAATATACAAAATAAGTTAATAGACATTCTAAGAAGGATAACACAACATAGTCAATAGACTGAGATGATTAGTTGACCTAGAGGGTGGAATTCTCAGCCAAAGATTTTTAAATAACTTCATAAATATTTTTAATGGACAGAAAAGAATGCATATGAGTGAATAATTTCAAAACAAATTTGGAGATTTTTTAAAGAATTGAATTTCTACAACTAAAAAAATATCTAAATGTTTTTAGTTATAGGATAACAGCAAGTTGAATACAGCAAAAGAACCAGTGAACTTGAAGACAAGTCAATAGAATAAGAAAAAAAAATGGCTGAAGAAAATTTTGAGGAATGATTATTTTCAGCATGAAATCATATACCTAAAAATATTGTAAAAATAATTGTGGGAGTAGAATAGAACATTTTTAGACCTACAAGATCCCAAAAAACTAAAAATCCACACACTTCTACAGAAGAAGCCATCAAAAGGAAGGTTTAAGTACTAATACAAGAAGACGAGTGACAGAACTCTCTTCAGTGTTTGAAAGATCAGGAAGGCGAAAGAACTAAATTTTCATCTTCCATGGAGGGTAGTCAATGAATAATGCCTGAAATGGAAAAGTCAAGAAGTAATAGCAAAAGTATGTGTTTTCAAGCTATGGATAGTACCAAAATAATAAGCCAAAAGAGTTCAAAGTAGTTGCCTCTAGAAAAAGAACTTTGGGTCAGAAAGGTGAAGCATTCAGAGGTCTGCTCTTTTTCATAAGCACCATAGAATACTTGACTCTTTAAATAATGACTGTTTACCTTGATTAAAATAAAAACTGATTTTTTTCTTATTACATGTTACCTTTATTCTTATTTTTCCACTTCATAACATTTTTTTAAATTAACATATAATGTATTATTTGTTTCAGGAGTACAGGTCTGTGAATCATCAGTCTTGCACAATTCACAGCACTCACCATAGCTCATACCCTCCTCAATGTTCATCCCCCAGTCACCCTATCCCACCCACCCCCTTCCCCTCCAGCAACCCTCAATTTGTTTCCTGAGATTAAGAGTCTCTTACGGTTTGTCTCCCTCTGGTTTTATCTTGTAAAAACTTGTTTTTAAAGCAAATGTTAAGAGGGGCGCCTGGGTGGCTCAGTTATTAAGTGGCTGCCTTTGGCTCAGGTCATGATCCCAGGGTCCTGGGATCGAGCCCCACATCAAGCTCCAGGCTCAGCAGGAAGCCTGCTTCTCCTTCTCCCACGGTTCCCTGCTTATGTTCCCTCTCGCTGTGTCTCTTGCTTTCATAAATAAATAAAATCTTAAAAAAAGAGAGAGAGAAAATGTTAAGAGATATATAATAGCTGAATAAGCAAAGAAGAGCAAAATTGGAACTTAAGGATAAAACAAAAAATGACTCTTCCATTAAAAAAGAAACATGGAGGAGGGAATTTTTTAAATCTAGGGATCAAGTTAACTATTAAGTATATGGTTACTAACATGAAAACTTTTCATAATGAAATTGACTTATTCAAGGGAGCTTATAAGAATTATTTTTAAAAAGTAATTTAATTCATAGGAATTTGGGGAAGAGAAAATTATTATGAAATCAAAGATCAAGAAGATGTAATAATCCCAAATGGCTAGGAATCTTATTGTATTTTAGGGGAGGAAAAATGTAAAAGCATTTTCCTTTACACTGTAATTATAAAACTGCAAAAAAAAAAAAAAAAAAAAAAGAGCATAAACAAATTCTCTCCAGAAAAAGACAAAATACTCATGGTAATGAGTGCTATTGTCTATTGTGAAGGGAACTGTTTAAGGCAACCTTGGGTTGACAGATATATTACCAAACTCAATGCTTTTACACAGAGTAGTTGGATGAAATAGAATATATTACCTTTTCTGAAATCATTTCTGATCCAAATCAACTTTCTGATGTATTTCAGAGATTTAACTGTGGTCATATAATTATCCCAAGAAAAGTACAGAATTCTCTGTGCATTATCTATTTGTAAAGATGTTTACTCTTATTCTCTTATATTAAAAAAGTTTAATTGAGAGATTATAACTACTGTATAAGTCATTCTGTAGTTTTCAATATGAGGATAATGTAGAAAACAGAAAAAATTGCTTTGTTGCGTTTTGTTTTAGTTGGAGAGATAAAAGAAGAAGGTAAAAGGAGGAAAAAAAACTAGCATTTATTGAGTGCCAATCATGTTTGTGGACATCATATGGACAATTTTTATAAGTAGATATTTGTTTATTTCAGTTTCCCTAGAAAACAGAACCAGAAGCAAATATTAAGAGTTAGTACTTTTTGGAAAGGGTTTAATTTCAGGGAAGCTAGGATAGAAAAAGGGAAATGAGAAAAGGAGATAGAAAGCAATACAAGGCATTACTGACATGTAATTATTTTTGCCTTGCATATTGACTTCAGAACCGAACCTCATGCAAATGACTAGTGCCATGTATGCCGGCTTCCATGCTATCTATGCCTCAAAGGTATATAAAGCTCTTTTTCCTATGTTGTTCATGAACTTTGTGGAAGTCTCTAGACATCTCCTCCCAGCATTGTTCCCAGTATATGGGAAATTCCCCTTCTCAGGACAGCCACAATCCACTTGGCCAACCCGTTGTTTTCTGTTAGTCCATTGAGTTGACATGTTCTCACTGGTAAATTCCCTTTCCCATGTAGGTGGTTCTCTTGGGCAGGAACCAGAATGTCTTGAAGCCAGCAGCTCTCTCACTGACAATTGTTCACATCTGGGTCTTTGGAAGCACTCACAAATCTTGTAAGTCAAGACCCATCCCAATATAACAGCACCTCTCCTGGACCTGCCACCAGGTAGCAAGACTGTGTCTCTCCTCCATGTGTTCTAGATGGGGGTCACAATTATTCTCCAAACAGCAAGGACCACACACAAAGTTCTCTGAGTAATCTTCATGGAAACCCAATTCATTAAGCCTGACATGAGGCCACCCCTACACACACTCCTGGGAGAGAGGGAGACTCAAAGCTTAACTTTATCAAAGTAAAAGCTATCCATGAATCCCCTATCCTCTCCATACTCTTGATCCCTTTTCATATATGGCTGAGGTGGTACAACAGTCTTAGAATTGGTTTTTACCCAATTTCTTTGAAAGTTCTTCCTTTTTGTCTATTTCCTTAAGTGGGTATACAGCATTTATTGTGTTATAGTGCCTGGGTTAAAACTTCAATTGTAATATCCTAACATATTTGTAATGTTGAAATGTTGAGTTTGATGTTTGATAAACATTTTTATAGATCTCTTTTATCAGACTAAGATATTACCCCTCCTCAATTCCAGACTTCAAACTCTATTACAAAACTGTAGTCATCAAGACAGTATGCTACTGGCACAAAAACAGACATATAGATCAATGGAACAGAATAGAGAGCCCAGAAATGGATCCTCAACTCCATGGTCAACTAATCTTCAACAAAGCAGGAAAGAATGTCCAATGGAAAAAAGACAGTCTCTTCAACAAATGATGTTGGGAAAATTGGATAGCCACATGCAGAAGAATGAAACTGGACCATTTCCTTACACCACACACAAACATAGACTCAAGATGGATGAAAGACCTCAATGTGAGACAAGAATTCATCAAAATCCTTGAGGAGAACATAGGCAGCAACTGCTTCAACTGCAGCCACAACTTCTTCCTAGAAACATCACCAAAGGCAAGGGAAGCAAGGGAAAAAATGAACTATTGGGACTTCAGCTTTTGCACAGCAAAGGAAATAGTCAAGAAACCCAAGACAACTGACAGAATGGGAGAAGGTATTTGCAAATAATATATCAGATAAAGGGCTAGTATCTAAAATCTATAAAGAATATACCAAACTCAATACCCAAAGAACAAATAATCCAATTAAAAAATGGGCAGAAGAGGGCGCCTGGGTGGCTCAGTCGTTAAGCGTCTGCCTTCGGCTAGGGTCATGATCCCGGGGTTCTGGGATCGAGCCCCACATCGGGCTCCTTGCTCAGCAGGAAGCCTGCTTCTCCCACTACCATTCCCTCTGCTTGTGTTCCCTCTCTTGCTATGTTTCTCTCTGTCAAACAAATAAAATCTTAAAAAAAAAAAATGGGCAGAAGATATAAACAGACACAATGTCTTCTCAAAGAAGACATCCAAATGGTCAATAGACACATGAAAAAGTGCTCAACATCACTCAGCATCAGGGAAATACAAATCAAAACCACAATGAAATACCACCTCACACCAGTCAGAATAGCTAAAATTAACCAGTCAGGAAATGAGAGGTGTTGGCAAGGATGCAGAGAAAGGGGAACCCTCCTCAACTGTTGGTAGGAGTGCAAGCTGGTACGGCCACTCTGGAAAACAGTATGGAGGTTCCTCAAAAAGTTGAAAATAGAGCTACCCTACAACCCGGCAATCACACTACTGGGTATTTACCCTAAATATACAAATGTAGTGATCCAAAGGGGCATGTGCACCCCAATGTTTATAGCAGCAATGTCCACAACAGCCTAACTATGGAAAGAGCCTAGATGTCCATCATCAGATGAATGGATAAAGAAGATGTGGTGTGTGTGTGTGTGTGTGTGTATATATATATACACACACATATATACACACAATGGAATACTATGCAGCCATCAAAAACTGGAATCTTGACATTAGCAATGACGTGGATGGAACTAGAAGGTATTATGCTAAGCAAAATAAGTCAGTCAGAGAAAGACAATTATCATGATCTCTCTGATGAGGAATTTGAGAGGCAAGGAGGGGGTTGTCGGGGGGAAGGGAGGGAAAAATGAAACAAGATGGGACCAGGGAGGGAGACAAACCAAAAGAGACTCTTAATCTCAGGAAACAAACTGAGGGTTGGGGGGTGGGGGGGAATAGGGTGCCTGGGTTATGGACATTGGGGAGGGTATGTGCTTTGGTGAGTGCTGTGAATTGTATAAGACTGATGATTCACAGACCTGTATCCCAAAGCAAATAATACATTATATGTTAATAAAAAAATAAAAAGAAATTACCCCTCCTTTTTTTGTTTACTAAAAAAAATTATCTTGAGTTTGATTGAATTCATCAAATTGTTCTGCATCATCTGAAATAATCAAATGATTTTCTTCTTTAATCTGCTTAGGTGATGAATTATATCAATAGATTTTCTCAGTATGAGCCAACCTGCCATTCCTAGAATAAATAGTTGGACAAAATATATAATACATATTTATTCATCGTTTGAATTGAATTGGAATATTTTTAAAGGATTTTTGGTATATATTTACTCCTAGTGTCCTTGTAGATTCTGGTATCCAGGTAATATTTGCCATATAAGAGGAGTTGGAGCATATGGCAGAGAGAACCAGTTTGTGTTCTCCCGTTCTTCTATAGTAATAGAACCCTCTACTCTTAGGTGGTCTCCCGGATGCCCAAAATAAAGACTATATTTTGTAGCCTCCCTTGCAATTTCACATGACTATGTGACTTCTGGGATGAGCCCCGCCCCCTTCTTGAATCCATCTTCTCTCTTGCTTGCTGGAATAAGAATGTGATTGTGAATATTCTTGGACAGTGTGTTCAAAGGTACTGCCCTAGGGATGGTCAAGCAATAAGGTAAAAGGAGACAAGAAGCACTATAGTAGCCATGTATGACATTAAAGATTAGATCTGCCAGGCCCATCCTGGCCACCTACCTGCAGGCTATGATGGGAGAGAGAGATACTACGCTATATTTTTTAAGCCACTATTATTTTTGTTCCCATGACACATAGATAAACTTATATACTATCTAATATAAGAAGTATTCTTCTTTTTCAGTATTCTCTGAAAGACATTGTATAAGGCTAGAACTGTCTATTTCTTTCGTTTTAATAGTTTTTTTTTGTTTTGTTTTGTTTTTTTAAGATTTTATTTATTTGACAGAGAGAAACACAGCAAGAGAGGGAACACAAGCAGAGGGACAGGTAGCAGGAGAAGCAGGCTTCCTGCAGAGCAGAGAGCCCGATGCAGGGCTCAATCCCAGGCCCCTGGGATCTGACCTGGGCCGAAGGCAGACGCTTAACGACTGACCCACCCAGGCGCCCCAGTTTTAATAGTTTTACCCATAAAATAATCCAGGCCTAGTGTTTTCTTTTTAGGAGGATTTTCAGCTACTGATTACAGTCATAGGTCAATTAAAATGTTTTATTTCTTCTTCGGTCACTTTTAGTAATTTATACTTTTTTTAGGAATTTGTCTTTTTTTAAATTATGTTCAGTTAGCCACTGGATAGTACATAATTAGTTTTTGATATAGTATTCAATGATTCATTAGTTAAGTTTGTCCTTTTTATCTAAGTTTTCAAACATATTTTCTGAGACTCTTATTATGATAAGAAATAGTAAATTTCAAAGGCCTTGTGGAAGGGTTTCTGAATAAAAGAAGTATTTTTTCCCCCAGCACAGGACCAAGTGTTCTTCTTGGCCTTGTTAATATTGAGTTTATAAAGTGGAAAATAATAGAATTATCTTTAGTCCAGTGTTCCTTTGGCCACTTGTTTTTTGTTGTTGTTGTTTTTAAGATTTTATTTATTTGTTTGTTTGAGAGAGAGAGAGAGAATGAGAGCAAACAAGCATGAGAGGGCAGAAGGTCAGAAGGAGAAGCAACCCCCCCGCCAACCCCATCCCACCCCAAAACTGAGCAGGGAGCCCGATGCAGGACTCGATGCCAGGACTTTAGGATCATGACCTAAGCCGAAGGCAGTCGCTCAACCCCCTGAGCCACCCAGGTGCCCTCTCCTTATGGCCACTTGTATTTGAAGTGAAACACCTGAGCGCTAAGAAGGGGCAGTGGTGGGACCCTATATGTGTTGCTCCCTTAACTGAGTCACTTTTTAGTGGTGAGATCACTCTCTCACAAAAGATCACTGCTCCCTGGGCAGAAATTCCATGAGCCAGCATCAGGATAGCAGTGTAAGTTGTGTGCCAGACAGCACAGGGACCCTCTTAGAGGAGCAAGGGCAGTAGGGAACTGCCCAGAACTCTGATTTGTCTGTGAAAGTTAGATTAACCCTAGAGACTGAGATGTATTTGACCCCAAACTTGTAGTTCATCAAGATGAACTACATATGGAGATGGGTGAGCCTGGTGGTGGGTATTAAGGAGGGCACGTACTGCACAGAGCACTGGGTGTGCTGAATAAACAATGAATCTCGGAACATTGAAAAAATTAAGTTAAATCTAAAAAAAAAGACTACATAAGAAGTAAGAGGCATATCTGAAATTATTAGCCTCCATATCTACCAAAGACATTTAAAGACTTAACAATACAGGACCCTGATCATTTTTTTACTGCCACACTGTTCGTTAAATCATCCAAGAGGCTAGGTGATTTGACCACTATCACATAGCTAATCCATGACAACTAACCAGAACTCTGTCTTTCATGACTCTAAGTCTGGTCAGTTTTCTACTTTACCCCTGATGATCTTGCAAAGAGTAAATAACGGTAATATGCTTACACTGACTCTTGCAAAATGATTTCTATAGATTAATGCCAATAATTGATAGCCTTATTCCAATTGATTCAACTGACCCCAAAACTTTTTAATGTCATGCATTTGAAAAATAAAAAAGACACATTCACTGGGTGCCAAGCTAAAAAAATGAAAAATCAAAGGATAGCAGCCCCTCATCCAACCCACTCCTCTCACCTTCATAGAATACTATCACAGGTCTGTGTATGTTTCCACTTGAAGCATGATAGTAATGTTTCCTCCTGAACCATGGTTAAACTGAAAAAGTCCCCATTTTTCTCATCCTGGAAAGAATTAAAATAGCAGGGCTGAGTCTCAGTGTATACTTCCAACAGGTTGGATAGAATGACCACGACAGCAGCCTCAGTCTATATCAAGATTTCTAACTTGTACAGGAAAACTCCTAGCTTTTGTTCATTAAAACTGGAGCTGTTTTTCACATGCCCCTAAACCTGAAAGCACCTAAATAAAATGGTGTTGGGGGGTGATAATAAAAGACAGTCATTCTCATTGATTTGCATCCTTCTAAAATTAATTCAGAGAAAAAGGTGTTTAAGTAGGGTTGATCAACTAACAAGGCAAACATCTATAAGATCATTTTTCTCTTGGGTCTTATTGAATAATACAAACTTTGATGTCTGAGCATACTTACACTCTGAACTCCTAACATTACTATGGCCTGGTTTTTGCTTTTGAACAGTTGCCAAATCCATTGCAGAGGAAAGTTCCCAAACATTATCTGAATCTTGTCTTAACTTTTTCATTCCAACCCTAAAGAAAGACTGACAAACAGAACTTTAAGAACTATCTACCACTATCAGTGTTAAGGGGGAGAAAAATCTATAGTAACCTCAAAACTATCTTGCATCTATTTGTTTAGTGGATGTTTTATGGCCTGTTGGTTTGTTGTTGTTATTTGCTTTGGTATTTTTGTTTGTTTTGCTTTTCTACTTCTTTATATAACATCTCCATCCTGCGAAGCGGCAATAACTACTTACTGATTTATATGCTCTAGAGCTCCAAACCACAGGTCGATCACTCTTTATTGCATTCTGCTATATGAAAGCTTCTCAGTATAGCTTTGTTTCATGTTTATTTTATGTGATTATTTCTACAATATAGAATTTACAAACCCGAATTTCACCTGACTTGAAAATAAGACCATGGACATTTGGTTATCCTTTTCCTGGGCTTATATAGCAGATAGATCCTCTGAAGAGTTAGAGAAGTTCAGAGAGACCTGGCTGTCCTTAGCGGTTCTACAGTCTTACAGGAGGGCTGGACATAAAAGCCAAGAGAAACAACAGCTTGCAGACTGGATCTCGGACAAGTTTGAAGAATCAGGAAATATTTTATGTAAATCTTTCCTACATCATCAATTTAGTTCAACTAAGAAGCGCATGCCATGGATTATAAAAAAAAAAATAAACGGCAATGGTCTTCCATCTCCTTATTTTCTTTCCCCTTGTTCCATGACAGGCAGGATGCTTTTGTTTTCTAGGCATGCTCTGCCAGGATAATTGGAGCGGATGACAAATGTAGTGTTAATGACCCAACTTCTTTGGACCATGAAGTGGCTGCACTGGAGCTGATCTGCAATCTTGTTTTTTTCACTCAGTTTTCTATGAGAATTCAGTCTTAAGGAATCTGACAATCAAGCAAAACATGCCCAGCAAAAGCCTATCCTAGCACTCTGCCCTTCTATAATGCCACTTCCTTTCCTCTCCTATACTTTGAGGGTTGGCTTGCTCCCCAAATTCAAACAGTTTCAGCAGAAACAAAGTTTTAATCTTTCCTTGGCTTCTTTCTGCCCAAGACCTAGTCTGGGAAGTGAGGGTTATAACTGACTCAATTCTTAATCTTATGTAGGGATAAATAAGAATCAATTTATTCTTATAGACGGGTTTCTGTGACCATACCATGCTTGATATTTAACCCTAAACATAAACTTTACTTCTCTCCATAGGGTACATGATCATATCAACATTCTGTGAATTTTTCCTATACAAATTGTTTTAGACTTTCCTTTTTGTCATCCTCCAAAACGATTCTTGCAAAGAGAATTTTAAGAAATCTGCTCATTACTAGGGCACCTGGGTGGCTCAGTCAGTTAAGCGTCTACCTTCAGCTCAGGTCATGATCTCAGGGGTCCTGGGATTGAGCCCCACATCAGGATCCCTTTTCAGTGGAGAGCCTGCTCTCCCTACTTGTGCTCTCTCTCTCTCTCTCTCTGTCAAATAAGTAAATAAAATCTCTTTAAAAAATTGCTCATTACAATATCCACTATCGACTAAGCTGAATAATGGACAGGTACTGAAGATACTATAAAAATAACTTCTATTTGAATATAGAACACATAATTTTCAGCAGAATAACAAGTTTCTATCACTACTTGTTTAGTTATTATTCTTATTTTGGATTGCTTGGATACATACCAACTAATAGAAATGATGTGGCATTTTTTTATGTATCCACTGGATAAATAATTAATTCTTCAGTAGTCAGAAAATACTAATATATGTTATTTTGCTCTGCAGAGAAATCTTTAATAGAAAAAGATTCTTAAAGGGAGAGAAATGTTACCAAAGTGCATCTCCTATCCTAATAGAAGTTTCAGATAAATATGCAGAGGATATTTTTGTTAACCATCCAACTCCTCAGTAAAATTGGTAAGAATATTCTCTGTGATCATTCTTCTTACCCTTTAGTAATGTCATTTGGCAGGTGGAAGAGGGAGTAAGTTTAGGCAGTGAAATAAGACTTTATTTGGCAAGTGGAAGAGGGAGTAAGGTTAGGCAGGGAACCAACCTAATCCAATCTGAGTGAGTGTTCATCTAATACGAGTGACGATTTGAAAGTGCTAAAATGTCATGGCGAGCATCTAGGCCTATTATTTACACTAGAACACATCAGATCTCATAAGAGAAAGAGTAAAGAAGTCTGGGGGCACCTGGGTGGCTCACTCAGTTTAGCATCCAGCTCTTGATTTTGACTTGGGTTATGATCTCAGGGTTGTAAGGTCAAGCTCTGCATCAGGCTACGCACTGTTGTGGAGCCTACTTAAGATTTTCTCTCTCTCCCTTTCTCTCTCTCTCTCCCACTTGGCCCCTCTCCCTTTCTCTCCTTCTCTCTTTTTTTTTTAAGATTTTATTTATTTATTTGACAGAGAGAGATTATGAGTAGGCAGAGAGGCAGGCAGAGAGAGGGGGAAGCAGGCTTCCTGCTGAGCAGAGAGCCCGATGTGGGGCTCGATCCCAGGACCCTGAGATCAAGACCTAAGCCGAAGGCAGAGGCTTTAACCAACTGAGCCAACCAGGCACCCCTCTCTTCTTCTCTTTTAAAAAAGCAAGCAAGCAAGCAAGCAAGCAAGCAAGCAAGCAGGCTTTGGGGCTGGGAGTCAAACCTAGGTAACTAAAGTTAAAACACACACACAAAAAAAGTGGGGCACATGGGTTGCTCTGTGGTTAAGCATTTGCCTTCAGCTCAGGTCATGATCCCAGCATCGTGGGATCGTACCCTGAGTCAGACACCCTGCTCAGTGGGAAGCCTGATTCTCCCTCTCCAATTCCCTCAGCGTGTGTTCCCTCTCTCACTATCTCTGTCAAATAAATGAATAAAATCTTAAAACACACACACACATACACAAAGAGACAAGATATGGTATTTCCCAACCTCTTGAGGAGGAGGGTAATTGATAACTGTCCATGAGCCAGGAGAAAGTCAATGTACCCTGGGCCTTTTCTTGGGTCACTGGTTCATAGTTGGTTAAGACAAGTATTATGAGTTCTCTATTGAGTATTTTATATGTCTACAAATCGAGAATTTGTCTCAATTTCTTCAAGGAAAAGGACTATAAAAACTGAAATACACAAGTACATTGAAGAAGTTTAATAAATAATAACACTAGTTGAAAATAAATACCTCCTCATCTTTAAGAACACCTCAAAATTGGAAAATGTGGTATAAGTTAATATTTTCACAAACTGGGAGCAGTAATACTGGCCATTACCATAGGAAAACTACAATAGACTCTAACACTAGATGTGAAATATTCAGGGAGCATCAAGAAGGAAGTGGACTTAGGGTTAGGAGGTTGATATGAATTCTTTAAAGGAAATAAGTGGGGTCTTATTTAAATTGTTATTTCTAACCAATGGTAAGTGTACTGGTATATATTTAAATGCCATGAGCATGCAATGAAAGGAGAGGTAAGTAGGAACTTCAGTACTTAGAGAAGTCAGGCTCTTACCCTCATCTCCACTCCTCCTGGCACAACCCAGTCACGTCTACTCTATGCAGTGGTTCAGCTAAGGGGCACCTCTACATTCTTGACTTTGTTAATTGATGATTTTATACTAAATAAAGTATTTTAAAGTACTAAAAACATGACACTGGATATAAATTTCATAACATACTGGATACAATAAAAGATAAAACATATTACACAATGCAAAGAAAGCATATAATGGAAACAAAAGAACATGAAAAACAGAAGCATGCATCAAGATATTAGAAAAAAGAGTACTAGAAGTCCTAGCCTCAGCAATCAGACAACAAAAAGAAATCAAAAGGCATCCAAATTGGCAAAGAAGAAGTCAAACTCTCACTCTTTGCAGATGATATGATACTTTATGTGGAAAATCCAAAAGACTCCACTCCAAGACTGCTAGAA
>CM053608.1:63128265-63153409 GCA_028646535.1 Procyon lotor | reverse complement strand
GAAAGAGATTCTCTAATATCTTCTATGCTTTTTTCGAGCCCTGCTATCATCTTGATAAGTGTCATTTTGAACTCTATTTCCGACATATTACTAATGTCCGCATTGACTAGGTCTCTCGCCATCGGTACTCTCTTCTTTTTTTTGTGGTGAATTTTTCTGCCTCGTCATTTTGTCAAGGTAAGAGTAGATGGGTGAGAAAGATTCTCTGGAGTTCTGCAGTTTTCACTGATTGATTAACTAGGTCTTGGCTGGATATTCTAGAGGATCTTCTGGGGGAGGGGCCCGTTGCCATGGTTCTCAAATGTCTTAGCCCGAGGCAGAATTGCACCGCCCTTGGCCAGGGGATGGGCCAAGAACTTTGCTCATGTCCACTCTCAGGAGTCTTTGTTCCCTGAGTGCTTTCTGTACCGCCCTGGAGGCCGGGAATAAAAATGGCGGCCTCCCAGTCTCCGGCCCAGAAGAGCCGAGTGCTGTGCGCCCCAATCCTCCACACACCGTCAGAGGAAAGCCCTTATCATTCCCGTCTCCCTTGTCCATGGTCCACGCTCTGTGCTCAGCTGGCCCGTGGCAGAGCACCTCTATCTGTGGTGCGCGACCCCGTCTGGAGTCCCTAGACCAGCAGATTCCTGCTGAGCGCTCTCACACCGCTCCTCCCGGAGGAAGAAGGAGGGGGTGTCTCCGGAGCTGCCTCCTGTGGGGTCCCCGCTTGATGTGCGGCAGCCCTATATGGACTATATGTCTCAGTTCCTATAGTCCAAGGTAGGCCTATGAGGTGTTGCAGCGCTCCTTCTCTGCCTCCAGCTTCTCCACCCCAATACCTGGGAGCTGTGCCACACTCGGGCTCCTCTGGTCCCTCGGTGACCCCACGGGTCCCGAAACCACACTGTTCCCGTGAGGGTTGAACCCCCGGTTAGTCTCCGGAGTGATGTCCCTCAGTGGAGCGGACTAGAAGTTCCGGATTTTGTGCTCTGCGGCTCTGGGGCTGCTGGGAGCCGGCCCCTCCCCCCACGAGTCTCTCTTCCCGTCGCTTTAAATTCACTTTTTCCGCACGTCCTACCTCCTGAAAGTGGTCGATTTTCTGCTCCTAGAATTGCTGTTCTTATTCTCTTCTCTCTGCTGTTGTGTTTGCTGGCTTTTAGAGTGATTTCCTCCTCTTTAGCTGGACTTCTGATTCGCAGGGCTCTCTGTGCCTCCTACACCTCCGCCATCTTGCCTCCTCCCTCTTAAGCTATTCTTTTGGGCAGTTTTTCCTGAAGTTACAGGTATCATATTAGTACATTTAGTACATTCATACTAAAGATTTTTTTAGTTTTCGTAATTTTATTTTGTTGTGTATGAGATAAATACCAGCAAAGTTTCAGACATATGATTTAATGGATATTATGGCTTAAGAATTAACTTACAGAAAGTTGATTTAAAAAAAGTATTAAATGAGGGTGCCTGGGTGGCTCAGTTGGTTAAGCAACTGCCTTCGGCTCAGGTCATGATCCTGGAGTCCCAGGATCGAGTCCCACATTGGGCCCCTTGCTTCGCGGGGAGCCTGCTTCTCCCTCTGACCTCTCCCCTCTCATGCTCGCGCTCTCTCTCTGTCCCTCTCTCTCTCTCTGAAATAAATAAAATAAAAATAAATCTTTAAAAAAAATAAAAATAAAAAAAGTATTAAATTACCAATGTCATAGATGGTTGTATGGTGCTGGATAGTGCCCCTCCCCCCAATTCATGTCCTTCTCAGAACCTCAGAATATTTGGTAATAGGATTGTTGCATATGTAATTAGTTAAGTTAAGATGAGGTCTTACTGGAGCATTTAATGAGCTCAATACTAAATACTGTGAGCATTTAATTTAATAAGGACTTAGTCCAGTATGTCCTTATAAGTAGAGAAGAAGAGGAAGAAGAGACTGATAGATACACAGGAAGGATGCTATGGGATAATGGAGACAGAGATTGGAACGATGCATCTACAAGCCATGGAATGCCAGGGATTGCCGCAGCCACCAAAAGCTAGAAAGAGTCAAAGAAGACTCCTCCACAAGAGCCTTCAGGGGGACCATGCCCTGCCAACAGCTTTGTGATTTCTAGCCTCCAGAACTACAAGAGAATCAATTTCTGTTCTTTTAAGCCCCAGTTGTGGTACTTTGTTAAGGCAGCCTTAGGAAACTAATACAATGAGAGGCGAAATAAATGAATTACAAATGTAAATGACTGGGATTGGGGAAACATTGCCTTAGGATAAATCTCAGTTTTCCGTGTGACTTAAGAGTATTGCTGCCATCTGTTTCTGAGGATTTCTGGTAACCTTTCTTGCCATTTTCCTTTTTGCAAGTTATGCTTTAGTTCTACTGAGCTGCTCTCAGTTTCCTCCCTCCCTCCTTCCTTCCTTCCTTCCTTCCTTCCTTCCTTCCTTCCTTCCTTCCTTTCTTCCTTCCTTCCTTTCTTCCTTCCTTCCCCCTTCCTTCCTTCCTTCTTTCCTTCCTTCCTCTCTGTCTCTCCCCCTCTTCCTTCCTTTTTCTCTCTCTATATTTCTATTTTATTTATTTGAGAGAGAGACAGAGGTAACAACAGAGATCATGAGTGGGGAGGAGAGGGAGAAGCAGGTTCCCCATTGAACAAGGAGCCCGATGTAGGGGTCAATCCCAGGACCCTGAGATCATAACCTGACCTGAAGGCAGACACTTAACTGACTGAGCCACCCAGGTGTCCTAGCTGCTCTCAGTTTCTGAGTTTCTTTTACTTCAAGGAGATGATAGGTGACATTCTTTCTTCCTTAATTACTGACCAGCTCTTGTCATCTGTGTAACTCCTCCTTACCCTGCAGATCTCAACTATTTATCATTTTCTCCCCTAGAAAGTCTTTCCCGAAACCTAGACTAGGTGAATTCTTCAGTTTTATTTGTCTATAGCTCTCTCTAGTTCTCCTTTCATTACATTCATTGCCCTTTATTGTTGACAATTGTTGAATTTCCTATTTCCTTTGCTAGACACATCTCATATTTGTTTTGGTCACCATCATTTCTCAAATACCTAATACAGTGTCTGATATATACGAGACACTCAATAAATACTTAATATCCTGTGTAAATCCTGGAAAAACATATATTTCCAATTGCCTTCACAGTGTATTATTTATCTATCATATTTTATATGTGGCCAAATCTGATATTGAAGTGTTATTGCCATACTCTACTATTTGTTATCTCTTGAGGTAGACCTGGGGAGATGAAAGAGGACTAGACTGAGTCAGACAATATGGTGTTTCTTCTTGGTTCTGCCATTAATTAGCTATGTGATATTAAGAAAACAATCATGCTCTCTGGTCCTCAGTTTGTTAACTGAAGGAGATGGACTAGTAGTCATGAAAATCCCTTCCAGACCTGAGACCATGCTTTCAAGATGAGGGCTTATACCACTTGCTTAGAATTCTAACAGCTGTTTTAGCCCGAATAGCATCATTGTGAATATGGAAAATTGGTGCTTAGTAGCCATTCCACCATCCTTCTTTTTTTTTCTTTTAAAGATTTTATTTATTTATTTGACTCAGAGAGAGAGAGAGAGAGAGAGAGAGAGAGAGAGAGAGAGATCCCAAGTAGGCAGAGAGGGAGGCAGAGAGAGAGAGGGGGAAGCCGGCTCCCTGCTAAGCAAAGAGCCTGATGCAGGGCCTGATCCCAGGACCCTGAGATCATGACCTGAGCTGAAGGCAGAGAGTTTAACCCACTGAGCCACCCACGTGCCCCTCCACCTTCGTTTTGATGTGCCTCCTGACCCGCAGACACTGGAGAGCCAGAATCTATGTTACAGAGATTGTCGTGCACTTACTCTAAGGAATGTGATTTGGGTTTGGCTAGTTAGATGGGATTTGAAAGGTGGAAGTGAGGGGGAAGCTCTGTCTCTTAGTAGTTAGTATTTAGGACTTTAGTATTTCTACTGTCAAGGTATTTCTAATACTTCACAGTATTTCTACTGTGAAGGTTTTTTATTTTTCTAACACTTTAGCAGAGATTTCAGTGTCCAGCCACCAGCTGTGTGGGTGTCAGGTGTCACAACACAGGACATGGCATCCTTGGTGCATCTGTGGATCACAGTGGGCACAGTTAATTCAGGAACTGGCAGCAGCTGCAATGAATCTTTTGATGACATGATTTTGTGATCATGGCAACTGAGATGTGGTTTGGAGGCTGAGGCTTCTTGACTCCAGAAGAGGGAGCAGCTATTTGGTGGACCTGTTTTATGGTGTGGCTCTGAGAGGTGAATATTCAATCTAAAGTCTGTTTCTTCAGCCCTCCCAGAGATATATAAGCTGTTTATTGCTCAGGTCTGAATCCCTCTCTACTTAAACTGGCTTAAGTGGATTTTGTTTTATGCAACCGAATCCTGATATAAGGGTGGACATTTGTGGATCTCAATCCAGAACAAAATAATTTTAATAAGGTTTTATAATTTAATAAGATTATTTTCCATTTATCTTCAATTCCACCATTAAGTTCAGGATAGAGACTTTGCCTGTAAATGTTCACAGTAGAGTCATGATGAAATAATTCCCAATATCTAGCTCCCTGAGAGTGTTTTGCCTTATTACCATGGCATGTATACTCTCAGACAAAGTGATCTCATTCTCTTTGTTCTGTTTATATGATAGCTCACTTGACAGATTCAAACATGAATAAATCAAGGTCTGTTACCTGTGCTGAGAGAGATCTTGGGGAAGTCTATTCTCACAAATTATAAGTAAGCAAAAAGTCATTTTGAATCTTCTTCCTGAGCTGAGGAAGTCCAGGCTATCAACTCTATTCTAAAGCATTGTGATCTATAGCATCCGCTATCACTGTGTATTTACTGGCCTGAAAACATTGACTAGTTCAGCTTGAGGATTCGACATACAGGTTAAAGGTCCGAATCCCGTATTTGGGTCAACCTTGGGTGATTTCCCCCAGGTAAATCAGGAAATTATTTGTTAAGTGGTTCAGAGTATCGGAAGAAAAGCCCTTTGAAAATGCTTTTCAAAGAGAACAGCAGAGAACAACTTGACAGTATATTTCTGGTTAGAAATTAGGTTTTATAGATGTCCTCTTGACCCAGCTAATGTCTCCCATGACTGTGTTTTTGTTTAGTTTTGTTTTTGTTTTTTGTTTTTTTCAGGACACCTGTCTGGCTCAGTAGAATAAAAATCCCAGCAAACTAACTATTGGTTGTTTAACCAATATAAATATTAGATTAAATCATTGGATTTTGAAAATATTATGTTTATTAGCCCTGGGTGTTTCCTGACAAAGACAGGTGCAAGGATGGGGAACAACTTTGTTTAAAGTATTTGGCTACTTTCATACATACTTACATACTGTATGAAAGTATATGTGGAAATAATGACGCTCTACATCATTAATCATCAGGGAAATACAAAACCACAATGATATATCAAATTACATCTATTAGAAGGGCTATTAGCAAAAAGACTAGGAATAACAAGTGTTGTGAGGATATGGAAAAAAGGGAATCCTCGTGCCCTGTCAGTGGAGATGTAAATGGTGTACCCACTATGGAAAACAGAATGGAGGTTCTTCAGAAAACTAAAAGTAGAACTACCATATAATCCAGAAACTCTGCTTCTGGGTATTTTTCTGAAGAAAATGAAAATACTAATTCAAAAAGATACATGCACTCCTCCCACGTTCATGGCAATATTATTTACAATAACCAAGATATGGGAACAACCTAAGTGTTTATTGATGGATGAGTAGATAAAAAAATTGTGAGATTTGTGAGATACACACACACACGCACGCACGCACACATGTGCACCCAATGGACTATTATTCAGCCATAAAAAATGAGATCTTGCCTCTTGCGTGCATGTATAAAACTAAGGTCATAGATTGGCAGTTACTAGAGATGGAGGGTGGCAGGGAGATGGGAGAAATGAGTGAACTGTTTTTGTTTATGTTTTTAATTTAAATAAATTGGAAAAAAAGAGGAAATTTTTATGGTGTCTAGATGAAGAGACAAACTATAACATCTTTCTCTGTTTTGTGACATTTGACAAATAATTGGATTATCCAAAGTTCAGCTATTGTATTATGTACTACTATAATACTGTGTTTTGGCCAGTGACCTGGATAGTATGATTTTTTTTCCTACTTTACTGATGAGGGTGATGAGGCAAAGATATACTAACAGAAGTTGCTAAGGTCACATAACGGACAAGCAGGTCTGACTCTGACCTAGGGCTTCTGCCTCTGCCTGTGATTTTCACACCACATTCCAGAGATGCCTCAGGCTATGTTGAGAGGTTGTAGTAGGTTGATGCCAATGGGGAAATTAAGAGAGGAGTTGAAGTAAGGGTTGAGCTGATGCATTCCCACCACTTTCAGATCAGAGCAGAATTGCCTTTATTCATTTTAGGTACTAGGAGTCCACAAAGATTTCATTTAAAAAGAGATTTCAAATATAAAAATGTCTGGACAAAAAATGTTTTCTTGATATTTTTGTTCTCCCACCTTACTTTTTCTCTTCTCTTGCCTTAAACTTTTCTAATTTATCCTCTTTTTTATGGAAAAAAAAAAGGAGGTGAGGCAAAGGATGCGCCGTGATATGTGAATGGCTGCAGGCATGTGAGTGTAGGTTCAGTTCAGTTCAATAAACATTGTTTGCTTACCTAGTCTTCAGTATTCTTCTATTCAGTAAATACTGGGGAGTCTATGCTAAGGACAGAAAAACAAAGAACACAAGGTGCCTGTCTTGACCATTGTGTGTGTGACTTCGGTGTGGGAGTGAGGAAGGGAACTTCAAGCCCAAAGGACTATAGATAGTTAGATATGAGAACTTCTGTTGGCCACACTAGCCCCATGGTGATATGGATTAGGTAAAGTTTGGCTTTTGTTGATGGTGCCTTCCTGTGTCAGCATCCCCACCTCTCACATAAATGAGACTGGAGGGCATCCTCTTAGGACAGATCTGAAGAGAAAAGAAAAACAAGGAGGACTGTGGTGCCTTTCTGTTCTCACTGAGTGTTGCCAAGAGAACCGAGTTGAAGCTGCAAGTTGGATGCAAGATACCAATCGGATGTGTTTTCTAGGCTGACAATGCCTCTTTTGCAAGCTGGACTGGAGTCACACATTTTTTTTTAGGCAGAAAAATTTGTATGTTTGCACTTAGAAACTATCAACAGCCAATCTAGATTCAACTCAAATGATAAATGAACCATTATATTCTGACAGTCTCAGGAGATGCCACATAACAACTAGAAAAAAAAGCACATGGAATTCATGATATATCAGTACATTCAATGTGTATATTTTCCTCAAGATGTTATTGTTTTAGCATTATTAGACAGTTTCCTGCATTTTAGAGACAAACTTGCTAACAAAAATGGTCCTTTTATGTTCTAAAGTTGATTATATTTATGTGGTGTTGTTATTCTTACAGGAATTAATTCTCATTCCTCAGGATATAGGAGCAGTTTTAGTTCGGCTTCTATTGACATAGAAGAGACCTTTGAAATTATATATTTTGACCATTCTCCAGTTACTGGTGGGAATCATGTTAGCAATGAACAGGGAATTTTTTAGCATGTGGACCCTACTGAAAATCAAGTCTTTGACTCCAGGGTTTGATCTGGCTATAGGACTTGGCTTCTTAGTTTTTTTTTAAAGATTTTACTTATATACGGGGAGAGAGAGAGAGAGAGCATGAGCAGGGGGAGGGGGGAGGGCAAAGAGAGGGGGAAAAGGGATAGGGAGAAGCAGACTATGCACTGAGCAGGAAGCCCAATGTGGGGTTCAATCCCAGGACTCTGAGATCATGACCTGAGTTGAAGGCAGATGCTGAATCAACTGAGCCACAGACTTCCAAATGTTTAAGCCATAAAGCTCCAGCTACTTGCAGGTCCAATTTTTAGTATGTGTATTGTATGCTAGGAGCTACCATAACAACATATCATAGACTGGATGGTTTAAACAACAAAAATTTATTGTCTCACAGTTCCAGAGGTTAGAAGTCCAACATCAAGGTGCTGGCAGGGTTGGTTTCTTTTGGGAGCTGTGAGGGAAGGTTTTGCCCAAGTTTCTCTCCTTGGCTTCTGGATGGCCTTGTTCTCCCTATGTCTTCCTTCACATGGCCTTCCCTCCATGTATGCCTGTGTCCTAATCTCTTCTATAAAGACACTAGTCATAATGGATTAAGTTCATTCCTATGACCTCATTTTCCCTTAATTACCTCTTAAAGACCCTATATCCAACTATAGTCAGATTCTGAGATACTGGGAGTTAGAACTTAAACATATGAATTTTGAGGGGACACAATTCAGCCCATAATAGCATGTATTTAGGCTAATGCATCTGAGTTAAAACGTTTCCTATAGTTATGAATTGGTATATTTTTTTTAAACTTTGGTTTTATTAATAACATGGGGAAAACATGAACTAAGATTTTTATTTGGTCTATTATTTTAAGGTTCTAAATAAAGGTAGCAGATTTACACACATGTAAATCTCTTAGAGAGCTATAAGATATTATAAATGGAAAAAAAGAAAGGTAAAGTCTTTGTTGAAGAGACCTTGGTGATGGACACAACACACATATATAACTAGATACTTAAGAGTATTTCATTATGTAGTAAGAATGAAGAAATAATGGACACAGTGTCTACTTCAGCCAGCAATAAATGTAAGGCATCTTCTTATAAAGTGAAAATTTATTTATTTATTTATTTTCAAAGATTTTACTTATTTATTTGAGAGAGAGAGTGTGTGAGTGCATGCGCTGCATGCACGTGTGTGTGTGTGTGTGTGTGTGTGTGTGTGTGTGTGTGTGAGAGCTGGGGAGGGGTAGAGGGGAGAGAGTGGAGAAGGGAGAGAGAGTCCCAAGCAGACTCCATGCTAAGTACAGAACCTAGATGGAGCTTGATCTCATGGCCCTGAGATCATGACCTGAACTGAAACCATGAGCTGGATGCTTAACTGAGCCACCCAGGTGCCCTTAAGCTTATTTATTTTTACAAATGATTTTATTGCACTTGCCATGTGCTATTTTAATCGCTTGAATCTATTAACTAATTTAACCTCTATAATAACTGTGTGAGAGGCACTATTATAACTATCAACTCCATTTCTTAAATGGAAAATCAGAGGCCACAGAGAGGGTAAGTTACTTGTCCATGGTTACAAAGTCAGTAAATAGTAGTACTGAGATTCTGGCTCTAGGGTCTGGGCTTTTGATGACTATGCTGTTCTACTAGGAAAGTAGGGGGAATGAGGGGAGTTGTGGTACCACATAGACAAGGAGAATGCTATGTTACAGAAGGTCCACCAAGTGGGTAGAGCAAAAGGGACCCTGAGGATAAACTACACTGTTAGGACTGTGCCATTTGTTCTCTCCCTTCTACCCCATGGCCTCTTATGGCTGCTGGTCCACTTCTCTGTTCCCCTTCATAGAAAACCCACTGGAAAGACTTGTCTGTATTCACAGGTTCCCTGTCCTCACCTCCTGTTCCTCTTTTGCCAGCTCTAATCTGATTTCCATCCCTCTGCCAGTTCAAAGGGATGCCAACATCACCATTATCTTGCCACATTCAGTGTCCATTTTTCTGTTCTTATCTTGGAGCAACTTTCAGAAGCATGCCACACAGCACTTCTTTCGTTTTCCTTTCTTGTTCTCCTGGTTTCTGTCTCTCTCCTTCTTTCCTCCTATCTCGTCAGCTGCTGCTTCTTGATCTGTTTCAGGTTTCCTTTTATGATGTTGGAATATCCTATGAGGGCTCACTTAGGGTCCTTGTCTCTTTCCTACCCACATTCTTTTCTTAGGTAATTACTATGGACTGAATTATGTCCCCTCCTAAAATTCTTATGTTGACGTGTTTGCTAATGTGGCTGTGTCTGGAAATAGGGTCTTTGGTAGGTAATACTCTGTTTGGTTCCCCCTTTCTGCACCTATGGGCCAGAAATAGCTTCTAGACAGAGAGTGGGGTTGTGGGGGCCATCTCATTTGTTCTCTTCTCTCAGACATCACAGTCCTTTGCTTCCTGTTTCTCCATTCTGAAAACATTTATTTCAAATAATCAACTTTATGTACAGTTGAACGGTTTTTATTAAATTTACGAAGTTGTATGACCATCCCCATAATTCAGTTTTGGAACATTTCCCTCATTCCAGTGAATTCCCTTATGCTCATTTATAGTTATTTTCCATTCCCACCACCAACCCCAGACAACTGTTAATATACTCTGTTTCTGTAGATTTGCCTTTCTGGACATTTCATGTAAGTAGAATCATATGCAATTTTTGTGTCTGTCTGCTTTTACCGAGCATAATGCATTTGAGACTCATCCATTTTGCTGCATTTATGGGTACTTCATTCATTTTTATTGCTGAAGAATATTCCTTTGTGTGGATATTCCACATTTTGTTTTTCCACTCACTGGCTGGTGAACATTTGAGTTGTTTCCACTTTTTGGCTCTTGTGAATAAGGCTGCTATGAACAGTAACAACAATAACAACAACAAAAAGTTTAAATGAGGTTATAAAGGTGGTGCCCTAATCTGATAGGACTGTGGACTCAAGAGGAGGAAGAGATTTCTCTCTCTCAAGCTTGCTGTCATTCTGCCTTATGGGGACATGGTGAGAAAGCAGCTATCTGCCAGCCAGGAGGGAATGCCTCACAAGACTCTGACTGTGCTACATTAAAGGGTTTCAACCACCATTTGCTGACAAGGTTGGATTCTTTGATATTCTAGACAAACAATCTTGTCGAGGATATTCTTAGAGTGGTTTACATAGGAATTCCTATGTAATTCCTAATACTAGGAATTCCAGCCTTCAAAACTGAGAAACTGAGTTTTTTTTTTGTTTAAACCAGTCTATGGTATTTTGTTTTGGCAGTCTGAAGTGACAGTACAATGATCCTATCAACACTTTGGTTTTTAAATGTCATCTATATGCTGATGACATAAAAATTCATATCTTTAACTCTCTCCACTAAAATCTGAATTCACATATGAAACTACTTATCTGATGTTTCTATTTGACATACATGATATGCCAGAGTTAATAACAAAACTGATTATTTTATTTTACTATTAACGTATAATGTATTATTTGTTTCAGGGGTACAGATCTGTGATTCATCAGTCTTACACAATTCATAGCACTCACCACAACAATGTCCATCATCACCCAGCCACCCCACCACTCCCATCCCCTTCACTCCAGTAACCCTCAGTTTGTTTTGATTATCTACAAATCTGCTTCTATCTTCCCTTTCTCAGTAAATAACACTACTGTCTATCCAGCCAGCATCTCTAACCAAAAATTTAGGAGTTAGACTCAAATCTTCTTTCCTTCATTTTCTATGTCTCTTCTACCAGCAGTCCTGTCAATTTTGCTTTTTGAACATATCTATCTATTTTGAACAAATCCATCCATTTGTCTCCATCTTTTTGATACAACCTTAGCCCAAATTGCTATAGTCATTTTCTGGATTACTGTATTTCTTCTTAGGTAGACACTCTTCAAGTCTAGTCTTCAGAATGCAGAGAAAATAATTTTCTTGGAAAATAGTTTGAACCATGTCACTCACTTGCTTAAAATCTTTTTTTTTTAAATTTTATTTATTAATTTGAGAGCACGAAAGAGAGAGAGAGGGAGAGCACAAATGAGGGAGGAGCAGAGAGAGAGGAAGAAGCAGGCTCCTCACTGAGCAGGGAGTCCAATGATACCAGGACCCTGGGATCATGACCTGAGCTGAAGGCAGGCCTCAACCAACTGAGCACCCAGGTACCCCACTTCAAATCTTTCAGTGACCTGCTTTTGCCTTAGAATAAAATCCAAATTCCCTACCAAAGTCTATAAAGCTCTACTTGTTTGTTGATATGTTTCCCAGAATTTAGAACAGAGCCTAGAACATAACAGGTACTCAATAAATCATTGTCAAATAGATAATCTGTTATTCATTTACATCTCTGATCTCATTTCCTACTGTTCTCTCCCAACTCATGAACTTCTAACCACACTTGCCTTTTTTCTTTTCTTAGAGAAATATTAAAATATTTGGAGAACATGAAATATTAGAGAATGTGAAATATTTTTGCCACAAGGCCTTTGCATTTGCTGTTATTGCTAAGGAGAACCATCTTTCCAAGATATTTTCATGGCTGACTCTTATTATTCAGTTTTCATCTTAAGTGTTGCCTCCTTAGAGGGGACTACCCTGACCACCTTCTGTTTTTTTCATTCTATCATATTACTTCTACATTTATCTAGATATGCCAAAACTAATATACCCCTTTTTCTTCTGGAGTAGACTGTAATTGAGATAGACATTGCATGGTCTTCAGAGACAGGAAGCCATTAAAGGGTTTCAATCACCATTTGCTGACAAGGTTGGATTTTTTGATATTCTAGACAAACAATCTTGATGAGGATATCCTTAGAGTGGTTTACATAGTGACAAATGTGGACACCAGGAAACAACTCACATTCAAGCTTCCGTGGGGTAACTCAGCAACTGTTCAAGGAAAGAAGGTGGATGTTCTGAGATTGTAGGGGATCCTGGGGTGTGCCACTCAGACTTGCCCTTCAGTATTGAGGCTCATTTTCCCAAATGCTGGAAGATTTGCTTGCTGACACAACTGAATCCTTCCCCAAGATCTGCTTTTGCCAAAAGGAGTTGCCTTGCCCAAGTATACTCACCCTCCCCAGGGGAGACCCCATTCAGAGACTGGTTGTTGAAGATCTCGTCCCATTATTTCAATTTGGGACATCTTTGAAGGGCCATCAACTCCAGTGTTACTTATGGATAGGCAACTGCATCACACTTCAACTTTTCTGTCCTCTCTTACTTCCTTCATTTCCATTTTCATCACTACTTATTATTCCCAAAGGCATGACCAATGATTGACCTACACACAAACCTCCATCTCAGATTCGTCTGTCCCAGAGGCATCTTACCTGTGACAAACCCTTTCATTTATTATCCGAGGACAGAAATTTTGAGTCTGTGGGGATATCAAATTTCTACTTTCTTTTGCTTTATTGAGGTTACAAAGATAAAAGTTTCCCTGTAAATGTGTGTGTGTGTGTGTGTGTGTGTGTGTGTGTATGGAACAAAAAAGCAAGACTTCTAAACAAAAAAAAACTATAGGCTGGGGCTTCCTTTGGGGACAGATGTGCAGCCTATCTTAGCCTTATTTGCTTAAGAACAATAGAAAATAGTTTTAGTCTGTTAATTCCATTAATTTCCTAGGATTTATGAACAGATTACACATGTGTGAAGGTGTTAGGCACATGTAGATAATTCTTCTTTGGTTCAGTTTTTGGGCTTATTTATTTACTGTCTTTCTCCTCCCCCTAAAATATAAACTCCCTGGAAGCAGAGATCATCTCATTCTTATCTTCTGCTATAGCCCCAGCTCTCAGCATCTTGCCCAGCATGCAAAAGGTCTTGGTAAATAACTGTTAAATGAATGCTGCTCTGTGCACTTCTTTCCTGTTTTCCGGCATGTAGGTGGGTAGTCAAGGGCCTTAGTAAGCCAGCCTGGTGTAGAGAGCCAGTGAGAACTCTGAGTCCAGCAGATGCTGATTAAGGTAGAGATAGGCGCTAGTGCTAGTTCTCCTAGAAGGTTTTTATACATTGCCAGGAAGAGAGCTAAAGAGACAAGATTTAGAGTTCATCTCGGTGGGATGTTGCTAGATCAAGAAGTCAGGACAAGATGTAGATCATAAGGCCAAGGGGCAAATCCAGAAGCTAGAGAGCAGGTCAGTGTAGAATATAGTGTTTGTGAGTGTAGGTCTCTGAGCTGGGACTGAATTCCAACTCTGCTGTGGACTGTGTGACTTTGGCCAATCCACTTAATATGCCTAAGTAGTCTAAACAAGGTTACTTTATTTACCAAATAAGGTTAACAATAGTAGCCATGAAATCTTATTATGAAGACTTAGCAAATTAAAATTGTGTGTGGAACACACAAATGTTAGTTCTTATTAGTAAGCCAGCAGGTTGGTCAGTAGAGAAACAACAAGGCAGGACTATTTGGAGAAGCATGTCTTGTGATTTGTGCAACTTAAAGAATCTTGTCTTTTAAATTTGTCTTTTATTCCTTCATAAAGAATGAATAATCAAAAGCTAGATCTATGCCCATTGCCCATAATTGCAGGACTTCCCATGTTATCCTTTGTACATGGTCTGAAACAGAGGTAGGAGGAGGTAGGAGGTAGAGGTAGGAGGAGGCAGAGAGTCTTGTAGTTGTGGCAGGATCTTTTGAGCTTTACCTGTGAGTTCAGGGATGTCAGGAACTCATACACAAATGAAGTATACCTCCATGTCCACAAAGGAGAATACTAAGTTCAGGAGCACAGAAGCAGAACCCCAAGAAATAGCACTGCTCTGAGATTCCTTTATTTTTTTATTTTTTAAGATTTATTTATTTATTTGAGAGAGAGAGAGCAGGGTGAGAGCCAGAAGGTGAGAGGGAATCTCCAGCAGATACTCTGCTGACGTAAGAACCCAACACAGGGCTCTATCTCACCACCCTAAGATCATGACCTGAGCCAAAGTCAAGAGTCAGAGGCTTAACCGACTAAGCCACCCAGACACCGCTGAGATCCTTTAATTAGAGGGGAGGAAAGCCCTTCAAGATGCAAAACACAGTCCATCCAATGGAGACTGTGTGATTTTCCTTCCATAAAGAGAGAGGTGGGCACTTTGCTTTAGTTATCTCTGGGGTTTGGAGAAACATTTATCCAGTACTGTGTTTTCAATATGGTAGCCAGCAGCTCCATGTGGCTACAGAGACCTACAAATGTAGCTGGTCCAAGCTGAGATGTGATTTAAGTTTAAAATGCACACCAGATTTAAAAAAGTATAAAAAAGGATGTAATATAGCTCATTAATAATTTTTATATTGATCATACACTAAAATGATAATTTGGATATATTAGGTTAAGTAAAATACAATGTTAGAATTAATTTCCTTGTTTCTTTTTTTAATGGAGCCGCTAGGAAATTTAATAATTTGCATGCGACTTGACTCTGTGACTTGGCCCTGTATTTCCATTGGATGGCATTGGCCTGGCATCTCTGCCTTGGAGTCAGTTTAGCAGTCAGCATATATCTGGGAGATAAGAGGACTCTTCTCTTCACTGCACAGTCTTCTGTACCGACTCTAGCTATATGGCTTCTCTTGACTTGATGAGGTTGGCTCTATACTGCTAAGTTATAGTTTGGGATTTGTGAGCCTACAACAAGCACAGATTGTTAAGTCCAATCTTGGACAATTTTATCTAAGAGTCTATTTAAGTAAATGTTAGATATTCCTTTCTCTATAGCAAGCAAAAATTGATCCTGTTAAAATGGCAATGCATTAAATTACTTAGTCATCATTCCACTGATGTGAGCTAACTGGAATGTGTTGCGAGACATTTCTGGTAGCAGGCATTCAGAATGGCAGAACTGATTTCTAATGACTAAAATATCTGTAGGGTGTGTGCCTGTGGATTAAGGTGGTGGAATGGATTGAGCAGCTTCTGAGGGATGCTTGAGATTTAAAGGGAACACAATGCTCTTATTGGCATTCTTTTCCTTTAAGTAAAGTTGCAAATTTCTCAAAAATTTTAGAAATGTTCCTATAGGTTACATAATTAAAAGTGAATTAGGGATAGCTAATTTTGCCTTGAGCCAGATAATCCCATAGAATAAAAGGGTAGTAACTGGTACAGAGTGTAGAATCACCTTAAGAGTCCAATTGATGAAAACAAAAGAGGCTTTTAGGTTTGGAGTCAGGTTATAAAATTTGGGTTCTAGTCACTATTTTACTGATAACTGGCCATCTGATTATGGATAAGTCATTCTTCCTTCCAGAGTCTTATTCCGGAAAACTGGGAAGGGTTAGTGCTAAAAGAGATGATTGCCAGTTTTGGATTAGAGATAAAAATTTGCAAGTTTGGCAGTATGACAATGATATTTAAGCCTGTGGTAATTGATCTGCTCACCTAGGGAGAAAGTTTAGAGAAAAAAAGATGAAAGTTCCAAAGGAAGAGCTCCAGGCATATTTTATTTTTAAAGCTTATTTATTTATTTATTTAAGGGAGAGAGACACAGTGAGAGAGGAAACACAAGCAGGGGAGTGGGAGAAGGAGAACCATGCTTCCCGCTGAGCAGGGAGCCAGAAAAGGGGTTCGATTCTCTTGAACCCTGGAATCAAACCTGAGCCCAAGTCAGATGCTTAACAGCTGAGCCACCCAGGTGTCCCTTCAGGCATTTTTTGAACAACGGAACAGTTGAGGAAGTCTATGATATCTTTTTTTTTTTTTAATTTTTATTAACATATAATGTATTATTTGCCCCAGGGTACATGTCTGTGAATCTTCGGGCTTACACATTTCACAGCACTTAACAGCCATACCCTCCCCAATGTCCACAACCCAGCCACCCTATCCCTACCCACCCACACCCCGCCCCCCCAGCCACCCTTAGTTCGTTTCTTGAGTCTAGGAAGTCTATGATATCTTAAGCTGACTGTTTTTGTAGAATGTCAGCCATTTGGAGGTTTGCTATTTTTGCTAAAAGAACTCATCAGCTTCTTTTCCCTATTGTTAAACTAGTGTTAATACAAATCCAGTTCTCAAATAACACTCTTATTCAAGTGGAATTAGATGTATTTGTATAAAATAAAGGCTTCTCCCCTCCTCCGTCATTATAGAATCCCATTTTTTTGTGGCTGTTGTTCCAAGTACTTATCCCTGTGCTTCAGGTAAAGTGAAGCAACCTTTATCTTTATTTAGCTCATGGCTTGATTAGTCTACGAGTCCTCTCATGTCCTTTGTCTGTGATAGGTTCAGAGACTGTCATGTGAGCAGTTCAGGCCAATGGAATGAATGGAAAGATTTTTCTGGAATTGTCTTTCTGGTTCTTCTGGGAAAATTTTGGGAAGTAGCCTCTTTTTCTCCAAAGTTGTGCATGAATATGTGGACTAGAACTGTGAGAATTAAGCTGATTAGGAGGAGGGCAAATCTAAGCCTTATAATCTTTCTACATTATTGTCTATCCATAGCTAGAAAGTTGCAGTGCACGAAATGTTTGGCTCAATTTGTCTTATCTGCAGACATTTTATTCACTTTAAAAACAACAGCTGGAGGATTCTCTCTCTCCCTCTGCCCCTCCCCTTGCTTCCGTGTGTTCTCTTTCACTCTCTCAAAAATAAATAAAATCTTAAAAAAACAACAACAAAGGTTGGAACTACTGCAGAAGTGAAGAGAAGAAACTATGTTTTCAAGGATCTTATATTAAAAGTTCTCACTTCCATATTTAACTGTCATCGACAGACCTCTTTGATGGCTGAGAGGTTCAGGTTCCAGAATCATATCTTCAGTCTCCTCTGATCTCACAGGGAATGCTAACTCTGCCTGTCAGATCAGAAGCCCCAAGCTAGAGGTGTGCTAGGAGGGAGGGGGTGAAGGTGAGAATGAGAAACAAGGATGAAGAGCACAGGTACTTATGAGAGTCAACAAGCTGTGAAATGAATCCTATGGAGTTTGCTCACTGCGAAAGAAATGAGATCAGGTTCATAGTTTTAATCTTCCTTATCAATAATGGTTACAGAAAAAAGAAAAGGAGATTGACATTTATTAAGTAGCTACTATTTTAGAGACATTCTGCTAGGAACTAGGAGCTTTCATGCATGTGGGGTGGTAAAAGGGTAGTAAAGGAAGGAATAGCAATAGGGACAGGACATCCTCATTAAGGTATGTGTCTCTCTCTTCCTTGCATGTTGGGAGGCATATATATTTAATTTAATTTAATTCTCAGATAAGTTCTTTGTAGTGTTAAATGAATAGAGACACAGAGAAGTTGAGTAACTGACTTAAATTCACAGAGAATTGAATGAAATCACATTTCTTTGACTTTTAAGCCATTCTTCAGTACATTATTCACACTTGCCTCCACATTCTTATCCTCACTTCTGCTCATTCCCCCCTTTAACAGATCTCCTGGACAAAATGTCCAAAGTCAGTTTGTTTCAAAATGAGGGTAAGGAGAAGTTGGTGCAGGTCGCAGCGATAGACACTGAGACTGGAAGCAACTGTTTACAAACAATTCCTTTTTCCCCGATTCCTTCACCCAGCTTCAATGGTGGTCTTGCTTGTCAATTCATTTTTTGGCAGATATCTGTGATGTTTATTTGCTTGTAGTCTTATTCTTAGTTTATGTGTTTCCATTGTTTTCTTTTACAGAAATGGGTTTTCAAATAATCCTTCCCAAACCCAGACAAATTCTATCAGTTCAGGTGCAGACATGGGCTGTTCTCCTACAGTTTATTTTCTGTTGGTGTTGAAATACCAATTTGGGAAGCAGGGCCTCAAAGGGCATGGGCATGGGCCACAGGGGTAGCTGTGATTTGAACTGAAAAGTAAGTTAATGAAGCCAAGGTTTAAATACAAATATTTGGGATAGGGACATAATTGAATTATTGGATCCTCATTAGAGGACTGATCCCTGAATCAAGGGGCACAAGGCCAGAAGTTAGGAATCAAGAAGTAATGATCAAGGGCTATACGGCAAAGAAAAGTGATGTGAGTCCAGGAAAATGAGAGTAAAGGGTTGCAAAGAAGGGTTCCTGGTTGAGAGTAAGCTAGCTATTTAGTAGATCTCTAGTAGGATAATATCCTACTAGATATTGGTCAAATGAGAGAGAGAGGAGGGATAAAGGGAGAGGGAGAGAGAATTTCAAGCAGACTCCATGCCCAGCACAGAGCCTACTGCAGGCTTGATCTCACAATCCGGAGATCATGACCTGAGATGAAATCAAGAGTTTGATGCTTAACCCACTGAGCCACTAAGACACCCAGAAATTTTTTTTTTTTTTTTTTTGGAGTATAGTTGACACACAATGTTACATTAGTTTTAGGCGTACAACATAGTGATTCAACAACTCTATGGGCTATGCTGTGTTCACTACAACTGTAGCTACTATTTGTCACCATGCAGTGCTATTACAACACCATTGACTATATTCCCTATGCTGTGCCTTTTATTCTCATGACTTATTCATTCCATAACTGGAAGCCTATATCTCCCACTCCCCTTCACCCATTTTGCCCTCTCCTCCCCTCTGGCAACGATCAGTTTGTTCTATTTATGGGTCTGATTCTGTTTTTTTATTTGTTTATACATTTTTAAAATTCTCCATTTAAGTGAAATCATATGGTATTTATTTGTGTTTCTGTGTGACTTATTTCACTGGGCACAATACCCTGTAGGTCCATTCATATTGTCACTAATGACACAATTTCATACTTTTTTATGGCTGAGTAATATTCCATTGTATATCTATGCCATATCTTCTTTATCTAATCATCTACAGTTGGGCACTCATGCTAGAGACCTAGATTTTATATAAGGAAGCTCTTTTTTTTAAATTTAAGACTATCTGAAGAAATAAAGTAGGTTTAGAAATGTGGATCAAAGGGCTCTGAAGTCAACCATAGTCTACTTTCTAAGAACTCCTCTAAGTGTGTGTGTGTGTGTGTGTGTGTGTGTGTGTGTAGGCGTATGGGGTGTTAGGGGGTGATCCACATGTGAGACCCTCATGTGCATAGTGGGTTTTTTTTTTTGTGGTGAACTACACATACATGAAATATATCATTTTAGCCATTTTAAAGTGTACAGTTGAGTGACATTAAGTACATTTACAGTGTTGTGCAGCCATCATCACTTTGTAGTTCCAGACCTTTTTCATCACCCTAGATGGAAACTCTGTAGCTATTAAGCAACTGGAAGAAAAAGAATGAATCAATAAAACACTCGACATCCTTAGCCTTGCTTCTTTTGCCTGTGCAGAGAAAAATATCTTTCCTGTTCCACATCACCCCAAGTGATGATTAAAGCTGTTTTAGGCCTCTGGAGCAAGATTTTCACTGATAATCTCAGATGATGTTTAGATGTATTCAGTTTTAGAGGGCTCTTCTTTTAATCTAGAAGCCCAAATGAAGGTGTCTTAAAAAAATCCAATTCCTTTCCCATAAACCTCCAGTCAGTTCTGGAGCTGGTAAATCTCTGGTATCTTGATTAACATCAGAGTTTGTCTGCCATCACACCCATTTCCCCTGATTGGCTGGCCGTTTGGCAAGAGGCGGGCCTATACCAAGTGCTGTGGCTGCCTTCTGTACTAACTGCTTATTTTGAACCAGTGTCCATTATGCTGAGGGATACAGCACTGCTGTGAGGCTACCCAGAGAGGTGATAACATTTTGGTGTTCACAAAAAGCTGCTGGGGTTCATTACTTTGTTTTATTCTTTTAATTACTACTTTTTATGGTAATTTTATTTTTATTTATTTATATATTTTTCTTTTCTAAATTCAAATTTTAGTTAACACACAGTGTAGTATTGATTTCATGAGTAGAATTCAGTGACTTATCATCTACGTACAACACCCAGTGCTCACCACAATGAGCGCCATCATTAATACCTATCACTCACCTGCCCCTTCCTCACCCACCTTCCTCCATCAATCCTCAGTTTATTCTTTATGGTTTGGAATTGGTTACTTTGAAATTAATTTTCCACAACTGAGACTGGAAAAGCTCCAGAAGAGAAATGCTTTAAAACTATGTGGAAATACAGTAGTAAACTTTTTGAACTTTTCCCTATGAAATAATAGAAATAAATTATTTACCCAGTATGTTAAGCTCAATGTAATTAGGATTTACTTAAAACAAACAAATAAAAAGATAACATTAATATAAAAAGAAATGACTGACACTAACATATTAAATGGAAAAAGAGAATATACAATGACTTGGTATGGGTTCTGGAAATGGCTGTACCCATTTCCAGCATTATGTGTTGAGTGGTTTCCCCTGCACCACCGAGAATTCTTCCTGAATTGACACCAGTTGAGTGTCCTACAAATCAACTCAGTTCTGACCCTATCTCCCCAGAGGATAGCAGCAGATTCCACAGGCTGAGGGCTCAGTCCCACAAGACTCCCCCTACTTTAGATTGTGGGACCCAAGGAATTTAACAAAAATCTCCTACCCCTAGACAAGCAGAGCAAGACTAACTTCATTTTGTGCTACACCCACCATCTCATGTATAACCCCCACATGACCTGCTTATTGCTTAAGACACTCCCCCACCCAAGTCAAGCCCCTGAGCACACCTTTACTGGAAACTGGCTCATATAGGAATGGGAACGCCTAACTGCCAAAGAATGTAAACCCCGCCTTTTGCCCACCAAACTTGCACGCCAATTCTGACCAGAGTGATAGGCTACTTCAAATGGTCACTATAGAGTAAACTATAATTCAATTGGCCACCTGCATGTGGACTGACATGACTATGCAACTTTCTGTGTGTGTTACAATCTCATTGGCCACTGGCCCCTATAAAACTGTTCTGCCTCTTACCCTAGGGGTCCAAGTCCCTGCTCTGCTGTGTTGGGTATACTTGGGCCCAAGCTGGAGCTTGCAAATAAACCCTCATGCGTTTGCATCAATATCAGCTCCTTGCTGGTCTCTTGGATTGGAAATCAGGGCATTACAAGATGCCAATAGTAAGCCCAGATTTTTATCTCTGCTCCTGACAAACAGGCTGAGGTTCCCAGGACCCCCTCCCTGGGTTCAATTAGTTTGCTAGATTGGCTCACAGAACTCAGAAAACCAGTTTATTCAGTAGATTGCTGTATTCCGTGTCCTCTCTGAGCACACCACTCTCCCCAAATCGCAATGTGTTCAGCAACCTGGAATATCTCCGAACCCTGTTCTTTTGTGTTTTTATGGAGGCTTTGTTAATTATTCATAACTGATTAAATCATTGACCACCAGTGATTGAAGTCAATCTTCAGTCCCTCTTCCTTCCCCAGAGAAGAGAACTCAAAGTTCTAACTCTCTAGTCACATGGTTCTTTCCTCTGGTGACCAGCTCCCATTCTAAGGTGATTTCCCCACTTCATTAACATAAAAGAGGACACCTTTATTGCTATCCATTCTTAGGAAATTCCAGGCATTTAGCTGTTCTGTGCCCTGCCTGAGATAGAAGACTAAAAATATATTTCTTAATATATATATATCACAATGGACATTATTCATATGCCTATGTACTTTTTAAACTAAGTTTGATTTCTTTTCTATTTTTTTAAAGATTTTATTTATTTATTTGACAGAGAGAGAGAGAGAGAGAGATCACAAGTAGGCAGAGAGGCAGGCAGAGAGAGAGGGGGAAGCAGGCTCCCTGCTGAGCAGAGAGCCCTGCTTGATCCCAGGGCCCTGAGATCATGACCTGAGCTGAAGGCAGAGGCTTTAGCCCACTGAGCCACCCAGGCACCCAAGTTTGATTTCTTTCTATAAATTTAATAGTACTCTAGTTTCCATCATTTCCAAAAGTAATGTAAATTTCTAGAAACTAAAATTTTCTTAAAGTACATAAACTTGCTTCTTAACCTCTTGGTTGGAATGCTTTTTCCCTGCCTGCCAAAACACAGACTGTTGGTGGATATTAGACATTCTCAGTGACTCAGTCACACTCAATGAAAATCTGCTCTTCAGTGAAGCCCATAAGAGCTAATGGAACGTAGAGGGCTATCCACTGTTACATGAAACGGCTCACTGCTGTTCTGCTTTTAGAGTTCTGGGTGCTTGTGTACTCTCCTCCCCTCTTCTTTGTCTCCCTTGTTTTTAGGTACTGAACACTTTCATGCTTTCTACCTTCAGGAGATCAGTCTTCAGCAAACTCCCCATTTCCAACTCCCTTTTGCTGTTGCTGTTAGAAGCGTGTATGTAAAGTCAAGATGCTGAATGTCTATAGTCTCTAAGTGAGGACCAAAAGCTTTTGCCTTTGGAATAAAATGTATGAACTTTAGTGTATTTAGATTTCTTTTCCATTTTGTTTTCACATTCATACTTGTGTGCTATATGATTAAGCCAAGGAGATATCGTATGGTTAAAAGTGTAATTTCTAGAGCTTGACTCTCAAGGCTCAAATCCCAGCCCTGTCACTGAGCTGTGTGATCCTGGGCAAGTTATTCAATCTCCTGTGCTCAGTTTCCCTATCTGTGAGAAGGGGATCTAATAGTAATATTATGTTATGCTATGTTATAATGCTATGGTGTGATTTCAGTATGTTAACATCTATAAAGCACGTAGAAGAGTGCCTGCAAATAGCAAGTTTTAAATCAAACCTGGCTTTTTAAATAAAATCTGTTAATATACCTTATATACAGACATGAGAAAAAGGTGAAATGTTTTTAAATACAGTTCTCCTGTTTTTAAAATTTGGATCTACACTTATTTATTTATTTTTTTAATTCTTTGTAATACATTGTGCTAGGTGCTATAGGGCCTGCATACCAGAACTGTCTGAGGAGTTTCCTAAATCATGGTGTGCTTACCAGTCTTAGGTATAATGGATATGAAAGCAAGTATGAACATGCTTAGAAATGGAAAGAACATCAAGGAATACAGTCAGCATGATGGTTTAATTGTTCATATTATTTAAATTTTGTGTCCCTAAGAGAGAATATAGCCAAACCTATATAAGTATATAGCCACTGCTCTGAGTAGGTCTTTGGGAGAAAATAAGTCAGTGCAAGCAAACCTTTATTTTAGGCAGCTCATCCTTGGGAGATTGCAAGAGTGCGAGTCCTGCTTTAAGGGCAGGAGGCAGGGAGGGATGGGTGGAGAGAGGGAGAAAGTGGGTGGTAGAGAACCATAACTTACTTGCTCAGATGATACTGCAAGGCCATATTGACTCTTCTGACTTTTTTCTTTCTTTCTTTTTTTTTTTTTTAAAGATTTTATTTATTTGACAGAGAGAGAGAAAGACAGTGTGAGAGGAAACACAAGCAGAGAGTGGGAGAGGGAGAAGCAGGCTCCCCATGGAGCAGGGAGCCCCATGCAGGGCTCCATCCCAGACTCCGGGATCATGACCTGAGCTGAAGGCAGCCACTTAATGGCTGAGCCACCCAGGTGCCACTCTTCTGACTTCCTTTTGCATAAGCCATTTAAGAAGAGGACTCACAGTTTTCAAGTTAAAGGGGTAATCATAAAATCATACCCATTTCTGGCTATATCCATACAAGGGAAAACGTTGGGCCCATTAGGCAGCCTACCTCAGGACCTACCTCCCAAATGGGTTGAGAGAGAAGTTAGTGCCGCTTTCTGCTTTGTTTTCCTTGTATACTATGCCCAGGAAAAGCCTCTTGTCAGTTTCAGGGCATGGAGTTGAAAATGCTCAATATGATCATGTCACAGATGAGTGAGTGTGGAATAAACTGCTCCTTCTATACTAATTATTCTGCTAGCAAACAGAAGCCATCTCTAAATAAAAGTATATAGATCTTATTTGATTATGTTGAGTCCTATATTGTTTATTCTTTGCTTATTGTTTGCATACAGATTATACTTATTCAATGTATTGGTCTGCTCAGGCTGCTATAAAGGAATACCACAGACTGGGTAGCTCAGATAAGAGAAATTTATTTTCTCACAATTCTTGAGGCTGGAAAATTCAGGATCAAGGTACCCTGGTGTTGCTTCTCCTAAGGCCCTTCTCTCTGGCTTACAGATGATTGTCTTTTCACTCTGTCCTCACATGGCCTTTTTTCTGTGTGTGTATATTCCTCATGTTCCCCCCCAAATATGTTTATTTTATTTTTTCAGTGTAACAAGATTAATTGTTCATGCACAACACCCAGTGCTCCATGAAATACATGCCCTCCTCAATACCTACCACCAGGCTCGTCCAACCCCCCCACTCCCACCCCTCGAAAACCCTCAGTTTGTTGCTCAGAGTCCACAGTCTTTCATGGTTCACCGCCCCCTCTGATTTCCCCCCATTCTCCCTTCCTTTCCTTCTCACAATGCCCTCCATGTTTTTCTTACGCTCCACACATAAGTGAGACCATAAGATAATTGGCTTTCTCCACTTGACTTATTTTGCTCCACATAATCTCTTCCAGTTCTATCCATGTTGATACAAAAATTGGGTATTTGTCCTTTCTAATGGAGGCATAATATTCCATTGTATATATGGACCATATCTTCTTTATCCATTCATCTGTTGAAGGGCATTTTGGTTCATTCCACAGTTTGCGATTGTGGCCACTGCTGCTATGAACATTGGGGTACATGTGGCCCTTCTTTGTACTGTATCTGCTTCTTTGG
>CM053608.1:63070116-63127765 GCA_028646535.1 Procyon lotor | reverse complement strand
TTTTTTTTTTAAAGATTTTATTTATTTGACAGAGAGAAACACAGCGAGAGAGGGAACACAAGCAGAGGGAATGGTAGCGGGAGAAGCAGGCTCCCTGCCGCGCAGAGAGCCCGATGCGGGGCTCGATCCCAGGACCCTGGGATCTGACCTGGGCCGAAGGCAGACGCTTAACGACTGAGCCACCCAGGCGCCCCTCTCTGAAGGTTTTTGACCTTTTGTAGCTTTTTCACCTTTTTGGAGAGTCCAAGCAAATAATCTGCCTATATGTACTCAGACCTCTGCGTCACAGAGAAGCCTCAGTCCGCTCCCCTGTGAGTGGTCCAGAACACACTCCCCTCTGCAAAATTCTGCTCACAGCGCAGCCTGTCACAGGTGATGCACAACCCCCACCACTGTTTAGCGGCTCCTCGAGTACTCTTGGGGCTCCAGGCCCGCACAGGGTGTGCTCAGATTCCTGCCGGAGATTAGGCTGCCACCCGAGTTCTCTCCTGTGCTGGCTAGGAGCCTGTCGTGGACTGGGAATATCTTGCGGTCGGGGGTGCACAATGTAGAGCGCTGCACACAGAGAAAAGCTGCAGGCTCTCGGACCACACCAGACTCTCTAAGGCACTTGCAGGAGCTGGCCCTCCCCACAAAATGGTTGCAAGGAGTGAAAAGCTGCAGGTTCAGGAACCATGGACTGGACCCCCCTCCAGTCTCTCTTTGAGGCGAGTGGTGTCCTTCCCGGGAGCATGGGCCCAGCCCCATGCCTGTGACCACCCCCTTCCACTAGTTGCTCCTCAGAACCTTTTGCTCTTTTTAAGTGTTTTTAACCAGACTCTAAGTTAATGCTGCTCCCCAACCACTGGGCACTTTTCTTTGGGGTACTATTGTCCTTGGATCACTTCTGGTGGCTCCCTCCTCCTTTTGTTTATCCTCTGATATTGGTTCAAGTATTCCCACTTTGCTTTACCTCTCCACTGCTGTCTTTTGCTCATGTAGAGATGCAAAAGTGAAAAATCTTGCTCCTCAGGCTGATTTCATGGGTGTTCAGCATGTTCTGGTAGATATCCAGCTCACTTTTGGGGACAGGTTACTTCTCCGCCACTTGCCCTCCTCCTTGTTTCTTTTTCTTATAAAGACACCAGACCTCTTGGATTAGGGTTGTACTCCCAACAGCTTCATTTAACGTTTATCTCCTTAAAGGCCCTATCTCCAAATATAGTCACATTGGGGGTAAGGGCTTCAATATATGAATTTTGAAGAGGGCTTTCAATATATGAATTCATTCCATATACTCAGTAAGATTATACACTGCGCTAAAGCAGAGATCTTTCCTTTGCAACCACACCAGGAATGCTGATAGAATCTATGATAAAAAGTATTATTGTTGAACACAAACAACTAATTGGAGGTAGGGGGTATTGAGGTGGGATGATAGTATTGTTTCCTGAAGAAAAGTAATTCTTGCCCCATATGTTGAAATTCTTTAAGAGAATGAGTATCTAGATAAAGAATATGCATAAATAATAGAGCTGTAAAGTTCTTTGGAGATGATCTAGTTCAATCCTCTTGTTTTACCAGTGAGCACATTGAGTGCCAGAAGATCATGAGCTTTGCATGAAGTCACACATGTAGTTAGGAGCAGAGCTGAGAGGAGACTGTAACATTTTATTTTTCGGTAACACCCTGCCTCTAAATATCTATGCATAAGGAATACCAATGCATATAATCTATTCAGTTTCAAAAAGTTGGACAGTTTCTGATCCTAAAGGTGATAAAATATAGAGCTGCAGGGAATTGGTCTTATTTTGGTATAGAACTGATAAATACAGGAAATAAAAGTTTTGAAGAGATGAGCATTCATCTTGCTAGATAGTCACATCATTCAGCAAATATTTATTAAATATCCAGTAGGCAGGGCTGAAACTTGGGTTTTTAAATAGAAACATTTTTATAAAGGGTCTAGGAAGGACCATGATTTCACTAAGTCAGCATTTTCAAAGAGGGATGTTGGTAAGGGTTAAAAGGAAAAGGGTTGCAGGCATAAATATGTTTGGAAATAGGTAAAGTAAAAAGTTATTTCTTTAGTGTAGAACTTCTCTGGGCTACTGCTACAATAATTAAATATGATGGGTCAGTATGTTCCTAAACTTTTTTGGTCAGAGAAGCTCCCTTTCATGGAATACCTTGTTGGAAATACTGTGAAGTCTTCAAGACAAAATACCAAGTCAGTGAGGATAGGAAGGATCTGAGTGCCCAGGAACACTTACTCTTTACAGAATATACTTTAGCATGCTACATAGTTTTATCTTCTTTTTCCCATAAGTAATCTCCCTTATAGTTTCATACATACTACTTCCTGAGAAGGATGCCTGTTTTCTAATTCTTTTGCATTATTTACAATTCCTTGTTATAGTGCTTTATGTATAATAGGAGCTTAGTAGATACTTGTTAATTGTCAATGTGATTGACAATGTGACACCAATGAGTTGCAATGGTGATGATTGAGAGCTAATGTGATTAGGGAAGAAAAATAAAACTATAGGTTGTAGGCTCCAAAATTACTAACAAGAACTGTCATATTTGTAATTTTTCCTTATCTTAACATAATTCTGACTCCACTCACATTTTAGTTATTATTGTGGCTTCCTTTCCCATTGAGTGTCATACAAGAATCCCAAGACTTACAAGTTCATGGAGATTTATGGAGGACCTTGAATCTCCAGTTTGTCATGACAACCCCTGATGCATTTGTATGCAAGCCTGGCTTATCCATATGGGCCCAGTGTAATCACAATGGTTCTTACAAGAGGGAGGCAGGATCACAGTTAGAAAATAAGATGTGACAAAGGAAGCAGAAGTCAAAGAGAGGATTAAAGATGCTAGGCTGCTGGCTTTGAAGATGGAGGAAGGGGCCATGAGCCAAAGAAGGAAGGTGGTCTTTACAAGTTGAAAAAGGCAAGGAAATGAATTTTCTCTTAGAAACTCCAAAAATAATGCAGGCTTTCTCTGCTGACACTCTGATTTTAGCCAAGCGAAATCTGTCTGGAACTTCTGACCTCCAGAGCTATAAGATAGTAAATTTGTGTTTTAGCCACCCAATTTGTGGTAATTTGTTATAGCAGCAATAGAAACCGAATCAGATTTGCAGTATCTTGAAGCTTTGGGTTCTGCTACTTTCTTTCTAAAGGGGTCTGGGTTGGGACTGTGGATGTGGGTTGGGTTTGTACCATGGTGCCATTCTCCTATGCCACATTGCTGGGATATTGTTTGGAGCAGGGACTATTCTATGGATCTTTAATAATGCTTGTCCATTTTTTCCCTCACCAACTCTATCTCCTCCCCTTATTCCCATTCCAGGAGAAAATCTATTCATTGAGCTCAAAGTTAGGAAAAGAGACATTTCATTTCTTAAATGAAAGAGGGAAAATTCTCTGCAAACAAATCACACAGTTATAGCTCAATAAATTACCTTATCAAATGTACTTACAGAATACATTGTAAGCAGTGGGTTTTGATACAGGAAAGAGTCTTAGATACCTCGAGCCATTAAATCAATCTCTTTTCTTTGGCTCACTTGCCTTTCTTTTGCTCTCAGTGAACCTACTAAAACTCCTGCTTCTCGACTACCCTTTATATGGGTGTGCATATGTGTGTGTGTATGTGTGTGTATACATAGATATCAAATTACTATATACCCCTATATATAAAATTTATATATAATATTTCTATGCGTAACCTTAGTTCGTAAAAGGAATAAAGAGTTAGGATTTTCTAATTTAGAAATACCTAGAAAGGACTAGCTAGAAATTTTTGTGGTTACTTTGTGAGAAGAGAGATGGAGCAAATGTTTAATAAAAAAGGTGCCTGAGGGTTAGTCTATGAATTTTTTGGAAAACGTAGGTTTATATACTCTAAACGATGTGACAGACAACAGAAATTCTATGCTTAATTTGCACACTAAAATGAGACTCTTGACTCCTTTCAAAACCATGAACAGTATCCCCCTATCTTCCCTCTGACAATAGTTAATACATATATTTTTTTCCTTCGGGCCATAACTGATAAACAGTTGAAAATAGTAACTTGAATCAAACATTAAACTAGGGTGAATCATACTAATTTTGCTAAATCTTGAACTAAACTCAAGTATTGCTTTTGTATTAAATCATAAATGTATCAGTTTTCCCTCCAACCCCCCAGAATTGAACTGGTTTGACCCCGAACTGAGCTTGCATATTTTTTCCCCCAAATCACTGACTTGGAAGAAATGGAAATTTTCAGAATGTCCCTGGACAAAATTTGAGCCAAACTATTTCAGTTGGCTTCAATCCCTGACGAAAAGGCAATTGTATCATAATATGTTTGTTTTCATCTCTGTCTTTCCTTTATTTTTATGTGTAACAAGCATGAAGATCTCTTGTTATTTTCTAGAAGCTTTGACAACCAGCTTTTGGTATTAGCCATACCAAAGATGTTGTTCAGAGTTCCAAGTAATATTATCAAAAGAATTCACTCTTTTTGGGCACAAAAAGAAGCTGACAAGTGGACAACTGGAGGCCTGCCTTGACTGGGAAAGTAGGTAGAAGGAATCATAATATGAACTGGCCCCTCGCCACTTTTATTTTTTTAAGAAAAATCCATTTGTATTGACTTTCTGCTGGTGTTCCATTGCATTGCAGCCCTTTTTCACAGATACTGAAGATTATTTGTCTGAAATTAAATTAAACTATTTGTCTGAAATTAAAATAGGCAGCCTGACTCAAAGAGGCACAGTTTGAGGGAGGTGTCTTCATAGATCACCACCATTAGCAGTGCCAGTGTTTCTGTGGCGGCTTAGTTCTCTATCCAGATGGATATCTGGGGCTTGGCATTTTTCCAGGTTGGAACCTAAAGATTCAGAAAATTCTATGGATTTTTGAATTAGAGATAAGAATGAGTGTGCATATGGAGGTTGCTTTACTGGATAAGGACTAGGAAACTTGTCAATATTAGTTGTCTTCTGAATCAATTCTTCTGAGTCAGGCTGTAGATGGAACCCATCTTTCTACATTATAAATTATGCTTTATTGTAAAATCTACAATAGAAGTTAAAGACCTTTAAAACCATATAATCTTTTCCTCTGACAATGAAGGCCAGTTCTTTAATGCTGTCTTTGGTTTTTGTACCAACCTTTGAAAATAAGAGACCCAATCTACTGGCATGTAGAGTAATTCTAAAGACGGATTATATTCTGAACCCACAGACTTCCTAATCAAAGAAATTGCTACTAATAGCTTAGGTTTCTTGATTCTACCCATTACTGTTTGATGACCATTTTGCTAGGTTATCACCTTCCTTTCTTACTTTTGGACATTTGAAGTGAAATATATCTTTCATCAGTCTTGTTATTTGCTTTACCAAGACCTCATTCTTAAATGACATTTCTTAATATCAATTTATTACTCTTTAATTAGTCTTGATAGCTTTAAAAACATAATAGCTGGCTACATTTTGCATTTTGTAAACACCTTTCTAAAAGTATGCTTTGTATTTCTAGTTCTGATGATCAATGTTGCTCTTGTAATTGCTTTTGTAGAGAAAGTATTGGAAATTTAGTTTTGATACACTTTTATAGCAGACAATAATTATGGAAACAGTAGCAACTTAGCAAATTATCTGTGTGCATATGTGCTCTCTGAGGAGAGTATAGGCTATGATAGTTTAGTGGATATTTAAAGACTAAAGTAGAAGATTTATTACTGATCATTTGAAGATGATATATTTCTCTAGCATGTTGATTTTAATTTGCAAATCACTCATATATATAAACTCATTTTGCTCTGACCACAGCCCCAGAAAGGAGGCAGGGAAGAAACCATTTATAGATTTAGACAAGGGCTCAAAGTGGAAGGGTACAGCTGGCTCTTAATTCTTTCAACAATCAGTCTCTGTTGCTCATCACCCCTTGATGCTCCCTGAAGTTTTTGCAAGCATTTTACTTCATTTTTGTTTAGTTTTTCAAAAGCTATAGTTCTTCTTTGCTTTCATTTGAATGATCCTCTATTTGGAAAAAAGACAGCTTCTTCAATAAATGGTGCTGGGAAAATTGGACAGCCACATGCAGAAGAATGAAACTGGATCATTCTCTTACACAATATACAAAGATAAACTCAGAATGGATGAAATACCTAAATATGAGACAGGAATCCATCAAAATCTTAGAGGAGAACATAGGCGGTAACTTCTTCAACATCAGCCACAGCAACTTCTTTCAAGACATGTCTCTAAAGGCAAGGGCAACAAAAGCAAAAATAAACTTTTGAGTCTTCATCAAGATAAAAACTTTTGCACAGGAAAGGAAATAGTCAACAAAACTAAGAGGCAACCCACAGAATGGGAGAGGATATGATTCTCTAGGTTCAAACAGATTGAAAAAGTCTGAGAAACAGTATTCAAACCAAATTGAGATTATCTCCTCTTTGGGGTAAAAAATATCTTCTTTAGGACCACATAAACCAGCCTAATTCCCACTGAAATTCTGACCAAAGAATTTTGTCTTCTAATTGAATGCCATTTTATTTCTTATATCTACTAAAAGTTACATGTAAAAAAGTTTTAAAAAATCCAATTTTTGTTCATTAACCTACAGCAAGTCTACAACTTTAGGAAGAAATAAGGCAGGGTGGCATATTAAGACACCACTAACCTGACTAGGAGGAGACCAGTGTTCTAGTCCTATACCTATCCCTGATTCCTTATGCCATCTGAGCATAAGGAATTCCTTATTCCATCTGAGTCTTAGCTTATTAATCTGTAATAGGAGATAGTTGGACTATCTGGTCTCTGCAATTCCCCTGCTAACTCTAATATTTCAAGGTCCTGACCTTAAAATTTTTGATTTCTGATGCCAGATCTCCCAGCCTATCTTCTCAGATCATGAGATCTATATTCTAATTATATGATGGGAGCAATATTAAAGTTGTCTGAGGCAGGAACTGCTATGTGTGTGCCCAAAACTCATCTCCTCTAGCTTTTGGTATTAGTAAATGACTGAGTTCTGACATCTGTAATATGGGTAGATTGTGGGCACTTTCATTTCTGATTGCAAAGCATTACAGCACAACCATCTCTTTCTCTGTTCTTCATCTTTGGCCAGAAGCTCGAGACTTTTTGGTCACAGGTGATTGTGGAGATACAAGATAGAAGGAGTCCGAGTCCTTGAATCTCTACATGGAAGGTTGCCTGTTCAATACATGATTATACTACATGTGAGAGAAATAAAATTCTGAGTCCACTGAGATTATCTTTCACTGCTGATTAATGCAAAAAATTAAAATGTGCATCATTGGTTTGAGGGTCGGGTGGTGGAAGGCAAAGAAGAGGTATGATTACCTGGAAGACTGAAGAGCTCTGTTGTACCATGGCAGAATGTTTGGTAAAAATACCACCTGTGATGAGTTGGAAGACATATATTTGCCTAGGATCCTAAAGCTCTATCACAAATGAGGGGTCTGTGATTATATTGACTATTGTTGACTGTTTTGAGAAAAACATTGTAGTAAGAAGTAGAGCAAGTTTTGGCTAGTTCTTAAGCAAATAATTTAGGGAATGGAGAAATTCTAGGTATTAGGGCCTTACAGGTTGGAAACACCAACTATTTCTCATAAGATTTAAGATTAAAAAGGCTTTAATGAAAAAGACCAGCAAGATTTCTCAGTTAAAAACAATAACTTATTTAGTGGTGTTACCTTCCCACCAAACTCTCTTTTTTTCAGCCTCAATGTAATCCTCTTAAATTGTGTGTGTATGTGTGTGTGTTTGGGGGGGGAGGACAGAGAGAGTGAGGACAGAGAGGGAAAGAGGAAGAAGGGCATGGGGTGAAGAAGGTAAGAAATAAGACAGGTTAGAGAATTATGTCTGAGAAAGAATTTTGGATGTGATTATTTGGAATTTAAAACTGACTGGATGTGGCTTTTATCTTACAATATTTTTTGAAGAACTCTACTGCCAAAAAAAGTATGAACCTGTTCTAAGTTTGGGACTGGTTAGAGACTTTAAAACAACCTTGGGCAGGAAGTGGGCTGCAAAAGATGCACAATCTACAGATATCCATCTCAGTCATGGCCTTGGAGATGAATGGACAAAGAATTTCCCAAGGTAGTGTCTGTAGCCATGGAAACTAATGAAAAAAGAAGCTAGAGAGCAGAATCAGTCTGTAAGGAACTTCTCCAAATCCCAGGGTTGAGAGCCTTCACTATGGCTGCCCAGGAGGACTTTTTTTCCCATTCACCAGGACCTGCTATGTGCCTTATATTGTTATTTTGAATGAGGGATTTTCTTATAACTATCATGGCCCTGCTTCACCATTGTATATTGAATGTTTGTACAAGAGTGGACAGACAACTTGATATTTGGTTCTTAAGTCACTATTTTTTTAATGTCCTAGGTGTAAGGCCACAAGGAGCCACCTGAGAGAGCTAACAGAAAGACTATGCTTCAAAGGGAGAACCTGCCTTTTGAACTGATTGCAGTGACACTTGTGGCTTTGGAGGTACCTTTTCCCGGGGTTGTGGGGAAGGGAGAGATTGGGAGTCTGGTAAATGTGTTCTATAGGAGGAACTGCAAAGTTGGTGTTTAGCAGTAAGAACACCATGGCAGAATTGCTGTGTGTTAACAGTGTCATTTCTTCTATCTCTTGGCAAACAGTGAGACTACTTTTCTTAGTGTTGCTTTGTGTGATCCTCTGATTGAGGTCTGTTCATGTCTTCTGCCCATTTTTTGATGTGATTATCGGTTTTGTGAGTGTTGAGTTTGAGGAGTTCTTTATAGATCTTAGATATCAGACCTTTGTCTGAGTGTCATTTGCAAGTATCTTTTCCCATTCTGTGGGTTGCCTGTTTGTTTTGTTGACTGTTTCCTTCGCTGTACAGAAGCTTTTTATCTTGATGAAGTCCCAAAAGTTCATTTTCACTTTTGTTTCCTTTGCCTTTGGAGACATGTCCTGAAAGAAGTTGCTGTGGCTGATGTCAAAGAGGTTACTGCCTACGTTCTCCTCTAGGGTTTTGATAGATTCCTGCCTCAGGTTGAGGTCTTTCGAGTTTATCTTTGTGTATGGTGTAAGAGAATGGTCAAGTTTCATTCTTTTGCATGTGGCTGTCCAATTTTCCCAGCACCATTTATTGAAGAGACTGCACTATTTTTTAAGTCATGCTTGGTCTTATCAGAATTACTCTATGTCAGGGGCCCCTGAGTGGCTCAGTTGGTTAAGCAGCTGCCTCCAGCTCAGATCATGATCTCATGGGGACTGGGATTGAGCCTGTATCAGGCTTCCTACTCAGTGGGGAGTCTGCTTCTCCCTCTGCCTCCCCTCCCCCAAGATGTGCAAGAGCTCATGTGCTCTCTCTCCCTCTCTCTCTCTAAAATAATTGAATAAAATATCTTTTTTTAAAAAAAGAACTACTACCTGTCCGTTTCTGGTTTTGCCCATCCTTCCTTGAAAACAATAGGTTGGTGTTATGTAAATGACTCAAAGATGGCCCTCTGTGTGTTGGCCCCTGGGTATCCCCCCGCTGCAGCCTGAGACACATTAGCTCAAAATCCTCCTGGTGCCAAACCCAAATTTTTACACCTCCCAGTTACTTTAACAACAGGTCAAAGAAGCATGTTTTTGGCCATTGAGAGACTGGTTGCTTTGCATATGCTGTGAAACCTCACTCAATAGCTGTTATCTGTTTATAAGTCAAGTCCTTGCAGTTGCCAGGCCCTGTGTTGCTCTGGTCCTCTGGAGCTGTCTGGCCCTGCCATGCTGAGTAACATCACCTAGATGCTAAACCCTCCCCTCTTCGGACTAGCTTTCCTCTGCCTGAACTGTAGCCTCTGCACAGTTCTTGCTGTGAGGGATGAAAACTATCCTGCAACCCTGTCCAAAAAGCTTGTTATGTTTACTGCCTCTTGTGATCATATCCTTTTCCTTGCTTAGCTCCCAATACCCTGGCAATTGAGTTTATCAATTATTGCTCTGCTGGGAAATGGCAGCCCTTTGGATTGGCTGACACCCCTTAGATTTTTATGCTCCTATATCCATTTCAGCCTCCCTTAACAAACTTATTTAAAGATAACACTGCAAGGGTGCCTGGGTGGCTCAGTTGGTTAGGTGTGGGACTCCTGATTTCAGCTCAGGTCATGATCTCAGGTTGTGAGATGGAGCTCTCTGTCGGGCTCCACACTGGGTGTGGAGCCTGCTTAGGATCTCTCTCTTCCTCTCATTTAGCTCTCCAATTCTGTCCTCTGCTTGTGCTCTCTCTCTCTCTCTCTCAAAAAAGAAAAAGAAATTAAAAAAAAAATTAAAGATAACACTGCAGTTCTCTTTCCATAATCATTCTGGTTTTTTTCCCCCTTGGTGTTATTAATCATAGTTATAAATTTGTGAATTTTCTCTCTGTCCCAGTAGAATGTCAGCTCTGTGAAGAGGTGGATTTAGCTGTTTTGTCTCTCTAGTGCCTAGCACAGCTTTGATCTAGAATGTATCAGTTAAATATTTGTTGAATGAATGAATGTATAAGTGACTACCTCTATTAAAACTTGTATGGGTTTTTCCCCCCACATTTCATGGTAGTCACTTAGGTTCAGCTAACACTTTTATGGCTGTCAATTTATAATCCAGAATTTACAACTCAAAACAATAAATGATCACCTCAAAAAACTTGTTAACCATGGATTTATTAATTGTTCTTTTTGGGGAGTCTGAATTAGATTTTAAAATACATCCATATAAATAAAGAGAAGCATATTATTAGTAATAAGCTCTCAGCTACAACTAATGGAGTACCTCACTAAAAATGCCTTAGACCATTGAGATTTGTTTTTCTCCTATAACAAGGAGCTAAGAGGTAACCCATTCTAGGGCTAGATCAGTGCTCAATAAAGTTAGAATATTTGGATAAATTTTTGCCTTATGGTCACAAAATTGTGGCAGCATCAAACGTCATGTCCTAAAATAGCATCCTCCTAAGCAGGAAAGAAGTGAGAGAGCAGAGAACTTTCCAGTGTTCATCAAGAAAGGGCGATCCTTCCCAGAAGCCCCCAGAGAACTTGACGTCAGATCCTGTTGGCCAGCATCGGGATTCATGCCTGTCCTTAGAACACTCACTGACAGAGGAGGATGAGATTTTTGTGTCTGGCTGGCTTAATATGGTTTATCCTCTGCAGTGAGACAGACTTCCAGAAGAGCAAAGGATCTATATCAAATCCTGAATTAGTTGAGGATTTTTCAGGTAAGAAGAAAGGAGGATGCATTTGAGTGGGTAATTGATAATATTGGCTGTAAGTAATGCATTGTTTCCAGTCTCCTCGTTTTTATTTTTTGTCATTTTTGCTTGTTTTTCTTTATTACTTAAAACTTTTTGGGGATCTAATTTTAAAAAGCCTTACATTTTAAAAGTATCTAGATATCTATCATTCAATTAATCAATTTTCAAGTACTTACTGAGCACTTACAATGGGTTCTGGATTTTCCTAAGTGCTGTTTCCTAGTCTGCTGAAGAAAATGGTATAAAAACACAAAATGAGGAATAAAGAATGAAGATCCTATCCCTTTTTCTCAGTTGAGAATTGCTTTCTGTTTTTCCTGAAACCGTGATTACTGCTTACTTAATTGCTCAAATAATGATTAACTTGTGTGCAAGGTGTCTCTGCCACAGAACTGCACTTGGCAGGGGACTGTTTCCGTTGTGCCATGTTTATGGTTTGGGATTTATAAAAGAGAGTGAGGGATCCAGATGTGACAGAAAGCTTGTCTTGCGTTTGTGGCTTCTCCAGAATAGTTGCATGTTCATTTAGAGGAGGAACAAACCACTGTCGGGCTCATGGAGCTGGGATAAATCATGTGGTTGTGATATAAAGTGAGGACAGGTCTTTATTATCTTATGAACAAGCATAAAATCCTGTGACATGAGTTCTTTGGGGCATATTTACTCAATGGCCCATCTTAGTTTTCATTTTGGTGATATATAGGCCGTCAGTGACACTATTTTGCCCTTCTCCCTGCTTGTTAACTGCCCAGTGATCCCTGACTGCCTGTATAGGTTTTTGTACTGTTTTCAGAAACCACTATTCTGCTTATTTACCTTTGGAGATGCTGAATATTTAAGGAGTTTGAAATCAATTCTATTCTTCCTAGTTAGCCAGTTAAAAAAGTTTACTGCCTTTCTCCTTGAAGTGCCATCCATTGACCAGCAACATTGACATCATTTGAGAATTTGCTAGAAATGCAAAGCTTCAGGCCCCATCCCAGACCCACTGAATCAGAATTTCCACTTTAATAGGCTCCCTAAATAATTCTTATGCACATTCACGTTTGGGAAGCACTGGCCTGGCAGACTTTGCCCATGGTTATTATTATCCTAGTCATCATGGTTGACATCATCATCATCATCATCATCACCATCACCATCACCATCATCACCATCACCATCATCATCATCATCATCATCATCATCACCATCATCAACATCATCATCATGATCAAATGTGTAAGGTGACCAGCCACAGGGAGTATGGTTAGCTAAAAACAGAAAGCAGGCCACAACTCACACACAAACTCCTTTTGGTTATCTCACATCTTTCCCATGTGGACCTACGAGAGAATTCTGCTGAGAACTTGAAGGATGGGTCCTTTAATACAAGGTTGGTGTGAAAAAGGCCCTCAAAGATTCTGAACCTGATGGCATCAGACAGAAGTGCCTAGGAGCTTTGTTCTACACACAGATTTATGCACCTTATCCTAAATCTCCCGTATCGGCATCTCCTCTGTGGGGCTTTGGGATTTGGACTTTTCAGTAATTCCAGAAACACTTGCATAGCCATCCTGGCACCAGTTAACATAACAGCATTGGGAATAGCAGTTCTGGCCCCCTTCTTCCATTTGATGCTTGAATTTTCACTTCCATCCTCATGACTTATAGTTGACCTCAGATCAAACATTTCTACTATGAGGAAAATCATTATAAATATAAATATAATTTGGATGCTCATGTGACCTATGGAACCCTTATGCCCTGGTCAGGTCTAACATTCTCCTCTTTTCCCTTTTGGATCCTGCATGGAATAGTGGGAGCAAATCCAGACCAGGTTCTACTTCCAACTGTACCATTGTTGGAATTCACTGGGGGCCAGCAGTATTAAGGACAGATGAGATGAGATCTAAGGACAGAAAAGGTGGTGGTGATTGTAGGTGAGCTGCTACACCTTTCTGGTTTCCTTCACTGTAGAATAATATTGCTGAACTTTAGTTCTATTTCCTAAAATCCGTTGTGGGGTTCTAGGTAGACACAAGTTCATTTTCCCATCTTTCAACAATTTAATTGGCCTCTAAGTCCAGCCCTGACATTGCTGATATATGAGTAACCGTATCAGCAAGCTGAAACAGATCTTTAGTGCCTATGCGGAGACTCATGTACATTAATATTTACTTGGTAAGGATGACATTTAGAATGCATCTTGATTAATGTTCCTGAAAATAAACAAATTCCTCATACCAGGTGGACTGTTGGAGCCTGCATTTGTTTGGTGATGTAGGAAGGCGAGACATACAATTTTTCGTCTTGTTACTGAGAAATAGTTTTCTTTCTAGGGTTTTCAGAATCTCTATTTATTTAGAAATTTTAATGAATTCCTTTAACATTTAGTAGGAAACATCACCAATCATTATATATGGTATATATTAGGAGTTGAAATGGTATTACTTTAGCTGGACATATTTTTAAAACTAAGAGACCCTATGAGATGAGAACCTGTCTTTTCAAAGAGGAACTTATATCATCAAGAAAGTTCATAGTCCAAGTCCTGTGGCCTCCACAGCTTGAATAGAAATGCCAAGGGGGAGCCTGGCTGGCTCACTCCATTGCAATCATGCAACTATTGATCTCAGGGTTGTGAGTTTGAACTCCACATTGGATGTAGAGATTACTTAAAAATAAAACATTTTAAAAAGAGAGAAAGAGAGAGAAATGCCAAGGGCAACTTGGGAGAGAGTCTTTGGATAGTATCAGGTCTAAATTATAAACTAAACAGGAAGCCACAACAATGAGAAGGAAGGCCAGGTACTGTCAATTGCTAATGTGTCTCAGCTAAAGGAGTCTGGGCTGGGAAAACTGCCAAGGAGTATCAGTCCCCACACATGTCAGTCTTACTGTGCATGGTGTTTTCTTTCCAGTTTCTTGAATCTCACACAGCTCTCTGGTTGGGCCCAGAAGTTTTATTGTTTCACAGTTAAGTTCCGAGGAACCCAAAAAGTGCTAGCACCCCATTTTGAGGTCAGGAAATAGGTACACATATGCCTAACTCTCACAAGAGAGCTTTTTTTTAAAAAAGATTTTATTTATTTATTTTACAGAGAGAGAGAGAGATCACAAGTAGGCAGAGAGCAGGCAGAGAGAGAGTGGGAAGCAGGCTTCCTGCTGAGCAGAGAGCCTGATGTGGGGCTCAATCCCAGGACCCCGAGATCATGACCTGAGCCGAAGGCAGAGGCTTTAACCCACTGAGCCACCCAGGCACCCCCACAAGAGAGCATTCACAGAGCAAATGTTGATGGCTTATCACAGTGCTGTGTTTAAAAGACCAGGAGTAAATTTTCTAATACTATGTTTTTCAGATCTTTTAAAGAAATCATCAAATTTTTAAAATGTTTTTCTAGTAGAAGTTGGTTTTTTTTTTTAAATTTATTTATTTGACAGAGAGAGAGCAGGAGAGCACAAGCAGGGGAGTGGCAGAAGGAGAGGGAGAAACAGGCTCTCTGCTGAGCAGGGAGCCCAATGTAGGACTCCATCCCAGGATCCTAGGATCATTACCTGAGCTGAAGGTAGTTGCTTAACCAACTGAGTCACCCAGGAACCCTAGCAGAAGTTTTTTGGTTTTTTTTTTAATGTAAAACTGAGTTGCTCTGGGTGAATTAGGAAGGTACTCTACCTTTTTAGTCATCCCTTTACTTCCTTCTCAAATCCTTATCAATCGATGCAGTTCCAGTGACACAAATATAGCTTATAAAACCCTGCTTTATTATAGTATCTTTGGAAAATTTTTTGTTCTTATTTGAGGTCTGAACCCTCACCAATATCATTCAGCAGTCTTAGAAATTTTTTGTCTTTTTTCTTTTTTTGGTTTCATAGCATCCTAGTGAAAGCATATTCCCATTTTTCTTTTATCTTTTTAATGTTTTATTCATTTATTTATTTTGAGAGAGAGAGAAAGAGAATGAGTGAGTGAGCACAAGCAGGGGGGAGAGGCTGAAGGAGAGGGAGAAGCAGACTTCTCAAGATCCCAACGTGAGGCTCCATCCCAGGACCATCATGACTTGAGCTGAAGGTAGACAGCTAACCATCCCCATGTAGCCACCCTAATACGGGAAATTGTGTGGTCAGTTGTTTCAGTCCCAAGTTGTTGTTCCCAGGGAGATGGTTAAGGCTGTGCAATGAGAGTTTGTTTTCAGATCAGATTCCAGGCAGAAAGTGTCCTTTCCCAACTGAAAAGGGGTTTATACCCTTCCTGTCATTCCCATGGGAGAATAACACCTATTTGGGCACCGACTCCCCAGCGGCTACGTGGGAGTCATGCTGAAAAGGCAGAGAGCTGCAGTGTCATACAAGCCAGTCTTGGGTTGCCAAGGAAAGAAGGCAGCTATGGGGAAAGAGACTCGAAATTTTCCAAAGGAGTCATTTGATAATAATTTAGTATTTAAAGATTATACCTTAGGAAAATTGATTAACAAAGACAGAGCTTTGTGGCTTTTTTCCCCATGATTATGAAAGGAGGTTCTATTCTTAGCCCAGCCCTCCTAAACTGATGTAACTTATAAATGTACCTTTATCATGGTTATATTAGCGTTATTTTCTGCCTTCTTTTCTTCTGCCTCCTCATTGTCTTTTAGTGAATGGTTAGATTTAAACCTATTGGCTTAGGGTCCCTTTCTCATTTCTAGGTCTCTGTTTGGGGTGGCCATTTTCTGCCTTCAATGTAGAACAGGTAGAGAGGACATTTATGTGGAGAGTACTAATGAACATCATTTATTATTGACTATGTCATGCAGTCCAACAAGGAAGGTATTAGAAGACTTATTTTGAAGATGAGGAAATGGAAAATTTAAGACAGCCAGATTCACATATTCAGTAAGAGGCTAAGCTGAAATTTGAACCTTGTTTTGAACAATATAAACCTTCTGTTCTTTCCACTCTGCCCAATGGAATGATAATAATTTTTCAGGACCTTCAACTGTTCCTGGAAATGCCACATCAAAGATTACATTAAGTGCTGAAAAAACACTTTTGATGACCCATGAGTTGCATGAGGGAGGGCAACTGGAGAATGTTTTGTACCCATGTGAATGACTAGGTCAGTGGAATCACTCTGACTCACCTCGGAGCAATGGCTCCCTGCTCATGAAAGACAATCTGTTGGAGAATTTCTTTAAGCATCATAACTACTTCTATGATGTCTCTCCTGTACTAAGAAAAGGAATGTCTTGTCATGGGTTTGTCTCTGATGTAACTACAAAATCTTTATTATTCATGTCTGCAGCAATCTGAAATACATACATGGTGTGAGGTGAGCACATTCTTTTGGGACCAGGCATCTCTGCCATGTTGGAAACAAGCTTGTGTTTGTGTTTGCTTTTAAATAGACTTCCTCATTAAATAAGGTTGCACCTTGCAAACCATGAATCCACAAGTTAGGCCACACACTGCTGTGGTTGTAGAAAGTTTGGGGTTATCAACCTTTTTTTTTTTTTTTTTTAAAGATTTTATTATTTATTTGACAGAAACACAGCGAGAGAGGGAACACAAGCAGAGGGAGTGGTAGCGGGAGAAGCAGGCTTCCTGCAGAGCAGGGAGCCCGATGCGGGGCTCGATCCCAGGACTCTGGGATCAATACCTGAGCCAAAGGCAGACGCTTAACGACTGAGCCACCCAGGTGCCCCGGTTATCAACCTTTTTGAGAGTCTAATTAACCTTATACTTTTCCCCTAGGAAATCTGTACAGGTAAACATACCAAATCTTCCTTTATCTAGAAAGTATTTTTTGACCCCAGTCAAGAAACTTGCTCTAAGAGGAACAAGGGCTAGGGGTGCCTAGGTGGCTCAGTCGGTTAAGAGGAACAAGGGCTAGGACACTTGAACTTGAAAGAAATATTTCTTTTTCTCTTCTTTCACTATTCCACCTCCATCCCAAAATATCCCACCATAAAAGTGGTTTATGAAAGACAGAGTGGCAGGGCTCTGTTAAGTTTTGCTCACAGTCTTTATTGTTTAATGCTAATGATTTTGAGTATTTTCTAGAAATTTGGTTGAATTAAAAAAACTATTGGTATTCTCAAATGCTATCACCCAGCTAAGTGCTGCATCATTCCAATGGTCATCTACCACATGTAGCTGACACTGTGTAGTCCATCTTGGTGTTCTAGAAGCTCCCTGTGATGCCATGTCCAACTGATCCAGAGAGGCTGGCTTCATGCCTCAAGGCAGTCAGTGTTTCCCTCTTGAAAATTCTATCATATGTATGGCACAAGGTTAATTAAACTGCCTTGTGTCAGATTTTTAAAGGCAAGTCTCAGTCTTCCTGGAATTGTGAAAGTTTCATGTGATTGCCAGCATTTCCTTAAAATTCTAGGAAGTGTGTTTTGTTTTGTTTTGTTTTAAAGATTTTTTTATTTATTTGACAGAGAGAAACAGCGAGAGAGGGAGCACAAGCAGAGGGAATGGTAGCGGGAGAAGCAGGCTTCCTGCTGAGCAGGGAGCCCGATGTGGGGCTCGATCCCAGGACCCGGGGATTATGACCTGAACTGAAGGCAGACGCTTAACGACTGAGCCACCCAGGTGCCCTGAAGTGTGTTTTGTTTTTATCTTTACAAAATAAACTCACTTAAAATTAATTTTATTTTGAAAATTTGTGAGATTTTTAAAAAGATCTGTTTTGGTAATTAGAGAAAGCTGAGATATAATAAAATGTCTCTGGCTTTCAGGGCCAGCAAGAGTTCTCTTATATGTCGGAACACACTGAGGCACCACTATGCAAAACCCTAGTGAGTTATTACATCTATCCCATTAGGCAAATGTTTCAATGAATTAGATATTAGCATTAAGTTTGTAAACAGAGCTTTTGGTGCACCAGGGGCCTTTAGAAACTACTGATTGTTTTACACTGTAATTAAATAGATTGTTGATTTCTCTTTTGTGAAAGAGTTTCAAGGTCATCTACTAATTCATCTAGAATGTGATTTTTTTTTTTAAAATAACTTTCTTTAGTCATGGTCTGAAATATTCTTCCTGGGGTTTTGGACAGCATGATCGATATTCCGCTAAATTTATTCTAGCTTGTGTGTTGAGTTAGAAATTAAAATTTTGGAAAGCATTATTGCTTCAAGTGTTCTGCCTTCTGTTTTTTCCCGGTGTGTTCATCAGGGTCTTGATCTCCCCAGTCTGGATAGCTACTTACCAAATCCTCCTTTCTTATGGCTGAATAATATACCACTGTGTATATATACTGTATCTTTTTTAACCATTCATCCATCTATGGGCATTTGGTTTGTTTCTATATCTTCTCTATTGTGAATAATATTGTGACAAACAAGGATATGCATATATCTTGTCAAAATCCTGTTTTTATTTCCTTTGGGTATATACCCAGAAGTGAAATTTCTGGATAATATGGTATATCTATTTTCAATTTTTTCGGGAAACTTCATAATGTTTTCCATAGTGGTTAGACTAATTTACTTTTTCACCAAGAGTATATAAGGATTCCCTTTTCACCACATCCTTGACAGCATCTGTTGTCTCTTCTCCTCTTGATGATAGCCGTTCTAACAGGGGTGAGGTGATCTCTCCTTGTGGTTTCTATTTGCATCTCCTTGATGATTAGTGACATTGAGTATCTTTTCATGAGCCTGGTAGCCATTGTGATGTCCTCTTGGGAAAAATGTCTACTTAGTTCTTTTGGCCATTTTTAATAGAATTTTTTTTTGTTGTTATTAAAATTGTGTTAGTTCTTTATATATTTTGGATATTGGCCCCTTATCTAATAAATGGTCTGCAAAATTTTTCTCCCATTCTGTAGGCTGAAGTTTCATTTTGTTAATTCTTTTGCTGTGCAGATTCTGTTGAGTTTGATATAATCTTACTTACTGATTTTTGCTTTTGTTGTTTGTACTTTAGGCATCATGTCCAAAAATTTATTGCCAGGACCAATATCAATGAGTTTCTCTTCCCTATGTTTTCTTCTAGGAGTTTTATGGTATCAGGTCTTATGTTTAAGTCTTTAATTGATTTTGAGTTAATTTTTGTGAGTGGTGTGAGGCAAGGATCCAATTTCATTGTTTTGCATGTGTTTCTCCAGTTTTCCCAGCACCATTTGTTGAAAAGACTATCTTCCCCCCACTGGATGTTCTTGGCTCCCTTGTCAAATATTAGTTGACCATATGTACTGGGATTTAATTCTGGGTTCCTTATTCTATTCTATGTGTCTATTTTTGTTCTAGTACCATAATATTTTTATTACTATGGCTTTATGGTATTGTTTGAAATCAGGAGTTATGCTATATTTGGCTTCGTTCTCCCTCTCCCCCCTCAGGATTTCTTTGGCTATTTGGGTTCTTTGGTGGTTCCACACTAATTTTAGGGTTGTTTCTTCTTTTTCTGTGAAGAATGGCTTTGGGATTTTGATAGGGATTGTGCTGGATGTGTAGATGGCTTTGGATAGTATTGCCATTTTAACAATATTTATTCTTCTGATCCATGAACATGACATGTCTTTCCATTTGTTTGAAGGACCAAAAGTTTTATATTTTAATAAAGCATTTGCTTCAGTAGACTTTAAATTCATCAGCCATCATTAGGTTCAGTTATTAATTTCCACTTTATCTCCACTGAAAAATTAGTGGAAATACTTAGCTAGGTTATCTCTGCATAACCCAGGATGGATGTCTCTTGTTTTATAGTCCAGACTGTTGATTTTCTTCTTTAATTCCCTATCATTCTTGTCACAGGCATTTGAGTGGGAATATTACTTTTATGTTTCATGTTCTTTCTATTTTTGACCCAAAATTTTGTCTCTAATATGCAAATGTTCAAAGTTTATGTAATGAATAATTGGCTTTGAAAATTATTTTCTTCCATATTCTTTGTAAAATGTCTGCCACTGATTTTTTTATTAGTATGGGAATGACTCTCTCTCTGGCTGTAAGGTACTCTAGAGTGGCTCTCTATCTAGTGCTGGCTCCTCAGTACAACCACTCCCCCTCTGTCTGTCTGTGCACAGGAGAGGGAACAGTGAGAAAAGGTACTATTACCCTCAAGGTAAATCTTGCTGTTAAAGAAAAGTTATATTTATTTATTAGAAACTTTAGTCTTAAACTGATCCTAGATTGTCTTCTGGAACTTTCACTAGTCCCTGTTCTTTCTTTTTTAAAGATTGATTGATTGATTTAGTGAGCACAAAGTGGGGAGGGGGAGAGGGAGAGAATCTCAAGCAGACTCCCCACTGAGCCTGGAGTCTGATGCAGGGCTCAATCTCATGACCCATGAGGTCATGACCTGGGCCCAAACCAAGTTTTAGACGCTTAACCAACAGAGCCATTCAGGGGCCCCTCACTAGTCTCTGTTCTAACCTTTGAATCACACATATTATCTGACTGACATGTAGCCCTATAGCTTACTGATGCAAATAATGACTGTGAAACATGAAAACGTGTGCCATGAAACATGAAAAAAATGATTGCAAAAAAATTTTCTTTGTAATTATTGTAAAATAAGTGTGCTTGTTGTCTAACATGTGGAAAATATAGACATATAAATGAGAAATTGAAACAAATCTATTATTTTACCACCACAAAATATTCATTTTGTTTGGTAGATTTTTCCTTCTACGTTCATTTTCCAACAATTTGATTGTATTATATATACAGTTTTAAATCATGTTTTCTAAATATAAATTGAGTTTACAATTTCAGTCTCTTTTTTGAAAAAAATCAGATGACCCACCTATTCCACACCTTACTTATTAGGAAGTGATTACTACCTACATTGGGATATTAAAATTTTGTGACCATGCCCCCATATCATATTTTTCCTACATAGTGGGGAATTTAAAGAATGATTTTGCTGGGGCACCTGGGTGGCTCAGTTGGTTAAGCAGCTGCCTTCGGCCCAGGTCATGATCCTGGAGTCCCGGGATCGAGTCCCACATCGGGCTCCCAGCTCCACGGGGAGTCTGCTTCTCTCTGACCTTCGCTCCTCTCATCCTCTCACTTTCTCTCTCTCAAATAAATAAATAAAATCTTTAAAAAAAAAAAAAAAAGAATGATTTTGCTGTAGAGCTTGGTGAATGTTTGTCTTAGAGTAAAGCCCTGTGCTATCTTCCTCCTGAGACAGGCATGGAATTCTTGACATTCATTCTTCATGCTTGTATGGAGAGGCAAACAGTGAGGAGTGATTATCCTCAAGCACAGCAAAGAAAATTTCCACTTATTTATTTTTCCCTCTTATAATAACATATCTCTGAAAAATCCCAGGACCCCTCTCTCTAGCTATTGCATGACCACCAGGAAGGCTGGTTCTGGATTAATTATAGTTAGGGTTGTTTCCATGTAGACAGGGCCAAAGTTTTAAGTGACTGTTGTACCTTGACCAGCATCTTCTTTGGCATCATTGGTGAGGTCAGGGGTCATTCTCTCCTCTCTATGTTCATTTACAAAGGTTTTCATCAACACAAGGTCAGATTTTGAGCTCAACCCCAAATGAAGTTTTCTGGAAATCCTATGCAAGCTTTACGTCTTTCCTACTTGTGTACAGCCATTGGAAAGATACAAAGATTTGAGAGCAGGGCTTGTCAGGGAATGAAGTTAGTTGAATTTCAGATCAACTTTCAGTGTAGCTAAAAGCTCTTTGAACATTAAGGAGTTGGTTAACTTTAGTTCCCTAGAAGATTCTAGGAGAAAATACAGTAGTTTGCAATTGCTTGGAGCAACTGTACTAGGCATTCCTCAGCTTATGCTTAGAGAACAATGTTTAGGTTTGATTTCAACACTTAAAAATGATCTGGAATGGGTCCAGAGAAGAAAAATCTGACATTTTCTGGCATTTTAAATTGTTACTTATACTATTTCAGTTTTTTTTTAAATTCCCCTAAAACAACTACCAACAAAGAATGTGAATTTTTGCTCTGACAGATAGGAGTTTGAATATAGGTAATATCTCCTTTAGATATTTGGTCTTGGGAATTAAAAATGCTAATACCAAATATATTAAAATATTTTTAGTTAAAATATACAATGGCATATATAATAATAAAATAACAAGTTTAGTATATTTAGAACTAAATATAAATTTATTAAATTATAGTTAAATATAATATAATTAAATATTAATATTAAATTAAATTAATTAAATTAACTAAATAATATGATTAAATAAATTAAATTTATTTGATTTTGCCATAGGAGGGTTGGCCTTCAGATTATCCATCTGCTAGTTGGCTTATAAAAATAATTATCTGAGTTTCTGTTTTCTTATCTATAAAATAGGGACAATGATCCCTGATTCACAGGATTGTTGTGAAGGTTAGATGACATAGACCATGTGAAAACAGCAAGAAGAGCACCTGCTTAGGGGTGGTCCTACCCACTGCCAGCATTCTCACAGCCTATTCACTCCTCAAACTATCCCTGGCCTCTGCCCAACCAACTCTGGAACCAAAGCTCATCAAGAGCAGTGATAGAGCCTCATGGTTGCCAAAACTGATTTCAGGACTATCTTTGTCTCTTTTCTCCACTCCCACCTTGTTGAAGATGTATCCTCTATTGTTTGTGCAAAAGTACTTGCTCTTAGTTTTCCTCCTGTTCTAACCTGTCCTGCTCATTCTTCTTCTCAAGCTCTTCTTTCTTCGATCATCCCTTAATGCCAGTGTCTTCCTAGGCATGAGTCCTTAGTCCATTTTTTTCTTTTCTCTACAGTCTTTCTGGATGATATATTTACTCAGTATTTAAACTGAATTAAGTGTCAGTCATTAAGTGTCTACCTTCAGCTCAGGTCATGATCCCTGGGTCCTGGGATTGAACCCTGCATTGGGCTCCCTGCTTGGTGGGAAACCTGCTTCTCCCACTCCCACTCCCCCTGCCTGTGTTCCTTCTCTTGCTGTCTCTCTCTCTATGTCAAATAAATAAGTAAGTAAGTAAGTAAGTAACTAAGTAAATAAATATCTTTTAAAAAGATAAAATAAACTACTACTTCAGGCTGGTAATTAAAGTCTCTGTTGCCAGCCAGGTATTTCTTCTGACCTCCAAATTCATCAATTTCTTATTGGTGTTTTCCATTTAATCCACAGCATCTCTAAAACAAAAGTTATCATCATGCATTCATTCCATATATGGTGATTAGGCTTCTGCTGTGTGCCAAGTCTTGCCTATTTCTCCAACCCCATGTGCAGTCTACTCCTCAGCTGGCATCCTGCTTCACAGGGCATGGTAATATGGAGTTCCTCAAATCTGTCATGCTGCCTTATGTATCCATGTACAGGACGGAGAGACAAGAGACCAAATAGTCTTGGAAAATAGAGAAAATTACCTAGGGTCCTGATTTTCCAGATCCTGATTCCAGTCCTTCTGGGACCCAGCTGTTCTGCCTACTCTTGAGTTCTATATAATATATACCTCTGTTATTCTCCAATTTCCTTGTAAGATTAGGCTAGTTTGGATAGATTTATTCTTTAAAATCAAGGAGATTTAAACAAAATAGGCCTTTGTATGGAAGGAGCCATTGGAAATGTGGTTCCAATGAGCTAATCTCCCTTAGTTAAATTAAACCAACGGCCTATGCAGACTGGAACGGCTGCAGACTGCTTTCCTTTAGGCTAACTTATTTTCTGAGTATGACATTTCTATTTCGTTTTCCTAACACCAACTAACACAAAACACAATATTTTCATTCATTATAAAGAATCTAATAATGAAGATACACTGGGGAATAAAAGGTGAGGGTACACACTAAATTGCACTTGAACATCCCTATGAGACAGTCTCCTCTTCTCCCAAGTTTCTCTTTTCAGAGGCCAGCTACCAAGACTCACCTCTCCAAATATTTCCTATATCCTTCACATCCTCCATGCCCTCTCCTGTCTTCCTGCTCCCTTAACCACTTGCCCTTTTCTTAGACTGGGCACCTATACTCTTTCCAATGTGTGGAAAGACATTTTGATATAACCGAGAATTTTCATGATTTCCCTTCCCTTCCCCCACCATTTGTGTGTGTGAGGGATAGGCTTGGGTTTTGTACACTTCCCTCAGGGTAGAGTTGGTATAGCAGGTATAAAAGAGGAAAAGGAATATAGCCTTTTGAGTTTCTGAGTACATTTTTTAACAATCCATCCCATAGGTAGAAAGAAAATGTTTTTAAGCTGTAAAAGTCAAAATTTATGTTATAAACAATATTTTTGGGAAGAATATATGATGATATCAGAGTCAGTTTTTTGCTCTAAATTTATTCAAGACTTAGGAGCTGATAGAGAGGAGAGATGAAGAAGACATTAAGAAGGATGAACTACTGGTAAACACTCTGTGCCTTCCTTTTCCCCATTCAGCCCTCAGCCCAACCTATGTAAGTTTGGTGATCTGAGATCAGAGGGGACCAGTGTTTAATTTCTGAATATGGTCCTGAAAAACAAATGAGACCCTAGAAATATCTGCATGGTATCAGCAGAATGAGGTGCTGCCTGTAGTGTCTAGACACAGAGGGCCTGAGACAGCCCCACTCTGCCACAACTTCCAAGTGGCTGGAAATAAGCCAAAGGGACACAGAAGTACATGAGCAAGTTCTGGCAGAACTAAGGGGACTTTGCAGTCCAGGTGAAAGGACATGGACGGTGAGGAATAAAGACCTAAACTGTGATTATCAGCCACTGTGGAGGGGTAAGATGGCTGAGAACCAGCTGCTTCCCCTGTACCATGAGGTAGCATATGACCCTGGAGGAGAAGGAGAGGAGAGAATGAAAGACCTGAGTAGGGGAATGCTGAACTCCTTAAGGTGATCTTTTCAAGTAGCAGTTATAGGGTGCTTTGTTGTTGTTGTTCTCCTGTAAGCCCAAATCATCACCAACATTGTGTTGAAAATTTTGGGTGGAAACACATGAGAAAAATGCTTAACATCACTCAGCATCAGGGAAATACAAATCAAAACCACAGTGAGATACCACCTCAGACCAGTCAGAATGGCTAAAATTAACCAGTCAGGAAATGCCAGACATTGGTGAGGATGTAGAGAAAGGGGAACCCTCTTACACTGTTGGTGGGAATGTAAGCTTGTGCAACCACTCTGGAAAACAGTATGGAGGTTCTTCAAAAAGTTAAAAATAGAACTTCCCTATGACCCAGCAATCGCAATGCTGGGTATTTACCCAAAGGATACAAATGTGATCCAAAGGGGGAGCTGCACACCAATGTTTATAGCAGCAATGTCCACAATAGCTAAACTATGGAAACAGACTAGATGTCCATTGACAGATGAATGGATAAAGAAGATGTGATAGAGGTACACAATGGAATATTACTCAGCCATCAAAAAGGATGAAATCATACTATTTTCAACATCGTGGATAGAACTGAAGGGTAGTATGCTAAACAAAGTAAGTAAATCAGAGAAAGACAATTATTATATGGTTTCACTCATGTGAAATTTTAACAAAACAGAGGCTCATAGGGAAGGGAGGGAAAAATAAGACAAAATTAGAGAGGGAGACAAACCATAAGAGACTCTTAATTATAGGAAATTAAGTGAGGGTTGCTGGAGGGGTCATGAGGGGAGGATGGGGTACCTGAGTGGTGGACATTAAGGAGGCCATGTGATGTAATGAGCACTGGGTATTCTATGCGGTTGATGAATAACTGAACTCTACATCTGAAACTAATGATACATAGTATGTTAATTAAATTTAAATAAAATAAGATAAAAAAAGAAAGATGGTTTCTAAAAAAATTTTTTCTTTGGGTGGAGAAAATAAAAACTGAGGTTGTGTTGGGGAGAGGAGATCTTTTGAAAACAACAGGAGTTATTTAGAGAGGACCAAGATGTGAGTGACCTGTAGGAGGAGCAGGACAAGAAGCCTAGAACCAAATGCCTGGCTGAAGTGAGGGACTTGGGAAATGTATGAATTAGGGGCTTAGGGAAGGTGTGCACATTAGCTGAGGATTCCCAGAAACATAAGGTTTGGTAAATTAAACTTCAAACTGCATAGGTGCTCCAAAAATTTCTAGAATTTGCATATTAAAAGAAAGATGATATTTTACTAACATTTAAAATGAGATAATCAAGTTAGGTTTTTTCTAAGTCCCCTTTCTTTTTTTTTTCTTAAAGATTTCATTTGTTTATTTTAGAGATAGAGGGAGAGAGAATGTGATCAGGAGGAGGGGCAGAGGGACAGAGAGAAAGTCTTAAGCAGACTTTGCTCTGAGTATGATCCCAACTCAAGGCTTGATTTCAGGATCCTGAGATCATAACCCCAGTGGAAATTGAGGGTTGGATGCTTAACTGACTGAGCCACCCAAGTGTCTCTCCATATCCCCTTTCTATTCTAAAACTTTGTCGTTTTATAATTACATTTGTTAGTCCCTCCCTGTCACTTATTTTTTAAATTTGGGTATAAACAGCTATGACCAATCAGAGTCTTTTGAGTTTGTTACTTTATCTATGCCACAAGAATGCAGTGGTTCAGTCTAGCTACGCAGGCTAATGCTGGGGGAGCTTAAAAAAATACTGATGCCTTGGCCCCACTCCCAGAGATTTGGATTTAGTTGGCTTGGGACATTGTTTTCAAAAGCTCCCCAGATGATTCCAATGAATGACCAAGACTCTGAAGTGATGACTTTAGGTCATTATACTTGTAATTTTTAAGAGACTACCTTTTATAGTATCTATCTCTTTAAATGGTGCAAAGTCTATTGAACAAGATTCCAAAATCATCAATAATCAAAGGAAGAAAAAAGAAGATATAAGAGAATGCTAAGAATTGTTTTACCTCTCCGTGTTTCTAAGTTTGATCATTCAATTTGTGAATAACCCAAGCTCTTTCTTCTCTCCTTCCTTTTGGTGATCTGCCTTCATTTTCTTCAGCTCCTTTAAGACAAAATGAATGAAGAGTCTTATTTTGCTGCTTGCTTGGTTATAAAAGTTGGGTTGTCAAAACTGAAAACTATTAACTTACTTGAGATTGGGGAAAGGGTATGAATTGTATTAATCTATACTATGAATGAACTTGGGGAATAAGAAAACCTGGTTATGCTTTCCTCTCTTCCACATTTTCCAACATAATTCAGAAATGGAGACATAAAAGGTCAGTTCTTCACCTTTTTAAAGTTAAAAATGCCCAATAAATGTTTGTGTAAAATCATTACCAGTATAGTCCTGGCAGAGTTGCAGTAAGAGGCGCCTGGGGGGGCTCAGTTGGTTAAGTGTCTGCCTTTGGCTCAGGTCATGACTCTAAGATCCTGCATCAGGCTCTTTGCTCAGCAGGGAGTCTGCTTCTCCCACTCCCTCTACCCCTCCCCCCTGCTTGTGTGCTTTCTCAAATACATAAAATCTTTTTCCAAAAAGTTCATTACTGGTACCACCAACCCTAGCCTTAAAGATGCTGTATGGCATACATTTGATTTAAGTTATATGATTTAAGAGAAACTCTCCTTGAGGGGTCACTGAAAATTGTGGAAACCAGAGGCTGAAATTTTCAGGGGGTCTTCATGTCTGGTACCATCTTCTTCATTATTTGGGTAGGAAACTTGGGTCTGCTCTTTTATGTTTTTCCTTATATATCCACCTCTTTTCTACCTGACTACTTTGGGTAGAAAAAGTTCTGATATTGTTGTTCAAGTATTCTCATTGTTGGGGGGAAGATTTAGCAATTAGAAATACTCTAAAATGAAAGCCACTTTTATTACTTATTTATGGTAATTAACTGCCAACTGGGCTCAAGTCTTTGCTATGGAAAATTTAGAAATTGTCTACATTCCATTAGAAATAAAAGAATAATGGAGCAATGTTTCTTAACACGTTTCAGTTATTTCAGGTACTTCATATGTTACTGTGTAAACCAGCAGAACTTCTTAATAGTTTTACAGATGTAACCTTGAAACCATTACCTTTGGGTCAAAGTAAATATTATTGCACATAATCTTGTGAGTATCCAATTGTATAAACCAATTTTTCATCAGGCTCCAATGCAGAAAAAATGGCAAGAGATTATAAAGCATTGGTTTGCCATTAGGGTAATAATGGCCATTTTTCTTGAACCACTTATGTTGGTTTTTTTTTTTAAAGATTTCATTTGTTTATTTGATAGAGACACAACGGGAGAGGGAACACAAGCAGGGGGAGTGGGAGAGGGAGAAGCAGGGTCTCTGCTGAGCAGGGAGCCTGATGCGGGGCTTGATCCTGGGATGCTGGGATTGTGACCTGAGCCACAAGGCAGCTGCTTAACAAATGAGCTACCCAGGGTCCCCAGAACCACTTATATTACTTTGAACCATAGATATATCTTTAATAGCTTTCCACCTGGAGAAGTTAGAATTATATTCCCATTAATGTAATCACAGTCAGATTTACTCTTATTTGTATAATTTGATTTCAAGTTATAGATGTTGGTATTATTGCAAATGATTAAACAAAATCTGAAGTTTATGCTTTTTATATTCTTTGGGTTTTCCATTCTACTCGCAGGAAAATATAATATTATGGATTGCTAAAGCTGGTGAGGGCAAGAAGCAGGCACAGGCATGCTATAAGGGTAATAGAATAACTTTGTAGAAGTCTTTTAGAAAGCAATATATATTCATATCCTTAAATTATTTATGGTATTTGAAGCAGAGTTTCTATGTGAGTTTATTTAAAAGTAATAATTTTTTAAGTGATTCATGTGCAATTATATACATCATAATGCTATTTATCACACAGGAAGGTTAAAAGCAATCTTAATAATGAGTTAAAAACAAAACCAAAATCTATGCATAAATCCCTGTAAAAACACATTACATTGATAATGTTTGGATGATGAGATCAAGGAATGAACTTCAATTTTTCTATTTTTATATATTTTCAAATATTCCAGGAAAAATATAAACTTAAAATAGTGAATATGGATTAGTAAAGTGATGGAGTGACTGCTTTAAGGGCACTGGCCTTAACAACTACACAGGAATTAGGGAAGAAGGGAGTCATCCTTCCCTTGGTCCATAAAAGGATGTCAGAAGACATCACCAGGATGAATAAATGGGCTATTTCACAAACAGTAAAGCCCCTAGACATTTCGTGGTTTCTTAGTCTTTCCAGGTCATTGGGTTGCTCAGTTGTGACTTTCAAATTTGCTTAACCAAAGCACCTTCGTCATGTAGAAGCAGAATAGACAGAAGCAGAGCTGCTTTGATTAAAGTGGGAGCAGGAGGACTGGGCTGCTTATCCAGACCTTCTTCTGATCTCTTGCTGACTGGAGTGGGGATACTGGGGAACTCCTAAAAGTACTCACAGCATCTTGAAGGAACCACAATAAGTATTTTTGAGTGACCTTTAAGTATAAACCTCTTATTTATGTTCTATTACTTACAAAAATGCTGTAAAGTAGACATTATTAGGTCCATTACACACATTGGGAGAACTGAGGCTTATGGATGTGATGTGAGTTGCTGGAAGTCATGTACCTCAATACCTAAACTCTGAGCCAGTTCCTATCTGACTCCAACAGAAATTATGCTTTTTACCACTATGTCACATTGCCCCTTCTGGCTTATAAAACAACACAAACAGAGCAGTGTTTTCACACTATATCCATCCTCAGAAATAGCAGAAAGCAGAAAGGAATTTGACAAATGAGTAGCTGTGCCTGATTGTCTTCCCTCCTTGTCTTCCTATTGCAATACTCATGAAATGGGTAAAGAGATGCACAAACCAGGGCACCTGGGTGGCTCATTGGGTTAAAGCCTCTGCCTTAGGCTCAGGCCCTGATCTCAGAGTCCTGGGATCGAGTCCCTCCTCGGGCTCTCTGCTCAGCAGGGAGCCTGCTCCCCGCCCCTACCTCTCTGCCTGCTTGTGATCTCCCTCTCTGTCAAATAAATGGATGAAATCTTAAAAAAGAAAGAAAGAAAGAAAGAGAGAGAGAGAGAGAGAGAGAAAGAAAGAGAGAAAGAAAGAAAGAAAGAAAGAAAGAAAGAAAGAAAGAAAGAAAGAAAGAAAGAAAGAAAGAAAATCATAGTTCATATGCCAAAAGACAATAAAAATAAAATCAGGAAATTAAAAGTCAGAAGACATGAAATAAACCCATATAACTCATATCAGATTATTAATTTTGGTTATTGATATGAATGAGTCAAAACCCCTATCAATAATAAAAACATTTTCAAGTTGAGTCAAAATACAAAATCAAATTATACTCTGGAAATTTGAAAAGAAAGTAAAGGTAGGGATTGCCAAGAGGACCCTATTCACTGGGTTCTCAGAAGACCTTAAAAGTGCAGGTTGAGAAACTCCTAAATGTGTTGTTTCCTTTATCCCAGCTGTAACTACAAGGTTCTGCCTCTTGTTATCCAAACTGTCCATATCAATTTATTAATTTACAGTGTGAAATATCAACCATGTAGTCTGTCTGGACTCTCATGTAAGTCTAATGCACACCTTTCCCTTTCATAGCTAACATTTACTGAGGGACTACTATAGCTAGATTTTACATATATTTACTCCACTTGATCCTCAGCCCCATGAAGTTGGTCTGATAAACATCTCTATTTTGCAGACAGGGAACTGAGGGAGCACAGTGTTAAGTTACCCAAAGTCACACGATACTTAGGTGCTGAGGCAGGTGGCTTGGTAATGACAGAATCAGAGCACATGGAGTTAAACTGGTTCCAATGTTTAATGGCCTTCCTCTCTCAAAGCCTGGTATTGTCCGTTTTCAGAGTAGACATTCTGTGATTGATCTGACTGGATGTGATCTTCAATATTGTCTTTCTTTTCCCTGATTCCTTCTGCTCGATATGTTCTTAAGATAAGTTGGTACCTTTGATCAGGTTTTGGGCACATCATACAGCCCTGGGTGCATTACTTCTTTTTAAGGTGATTTGGCTGTCCCTGCTCTAGTTGTAGGTGTTGATTTATGATTTAACTCTGAGGGAGAAATCTCATTTCTCTCATTTCACTCTGCTAGTTTGTGGGCCTACATTGACCTGGAAGAAGGTCTCTAAAAATGCACATGAGGGCTCTGTTTTTGACCAAGTCGTGGTGGAGTGTTTTAATAATGACTTGAATCAGAAGTAGAGAGGCTATCAATCAGATTCACAGATGACTTAATTTACAAGCCAAAAGTAATAGGTTAGGGGCTAAAACTGGACTCTAAGAAGATCTTCATAGCCTGGAACATGGGGACAGATTTATTTATTTAAGCATTTATTTAAAGAATGTATTGGGTACCTATTATAAACTAGAAAGTAGGGGGAATTCAGTAGTAAACCAGGGGACAAGGACCCTGACTTTACAGAGGTATGATATTACATAAAAGATTAAATTTAATAAGTAAATATAAAGGCTTTTGCTTAGGTTTAAGAAAAAACAAAGTGAACCAAACCCATGTCTCACCTCCCTCTAGTAGCACAAAAGTATAGAGGTAGAGCTGTGACTTAAAAGCAGTGCCTAGAAAAAGATATTCAGTTGACTTTTACTTCAAGCTTTATACAAGTCAATAGGAGGAGATGGTATAAAAAAGCTGACATACTCTAATTACATTAATAGAAATACAGTGTTTCAAACAAAGGAGGTTTTATTGTCTTTGTAGCACGTGGTGACCAGAGCATGCCTGAGGCATTATCTGACCTTCCTTTGTAAAGCACTTTGACAGGGACTAATTTAATGAGGTCCGGAAGTCAGCTATAAAGATGGTAAAGAAGCTTTAGAGCGGACAAAAAAAGGTAAAAAGAAACTGGGATGTTTATGCAGGAGAAGAGAAATATACATGATAGTGACTTCCATACACTAAATGATAGTGACTTTCAAATATGTAAAAGCCTGTAAAGAGAAAGCAGATTTCTCTGAATGACTGTCTGGTTCTCTGTGGAGAAGGGTTATGTTTCTGAGCAGCCAAGGCTGCACCACTGAATCCCTTCTCTTTTCATACTTGGATGGGGAAAAGAAATACATGCCTCAAGAAACCATGTTTCACTGGCATTTTTTGGAGGAGTCTATCCAAGAGAATAGATTGAATGTTCCGTCTTATTTCTAGACTGACAGATCACAAACCATAGAGTTTGGATTTACTGTGGAGCATCTGGGTTCTTGCATGATTAACCACTATTTAATATACAGATTTTCCTTTTGGTTGGCTCACTTGAACAATTTATATTTCCTTCTGGTATAATGACAAGTCAGGTTTCTTAACAATTGTCTTCACTCAGTATGGCATAAAAATTGGGCATTTAATTTTGGCTTTCATAAATGAGATTCACGTTGTGGAAAAATGGCCTGAGAGAACATTCTGTGCTTTCAACTTAGAATTAAATGCCAATTAGGTTGATCTCAGAAGAGCTGCAGTACTAACAGTGGAAATAAAATGATCCTAAAGGAATAGAGTAATTAATTGTTCAATATTTGGCTCTATATGCTCAGCATTCTCTACCACATCAGACTCTAATCTGGTAAAAATAAGTATGAGTGACAGCTGAAAACTTTCTCCCCTTTTATCTTTCCTGTAGAATATTCTTTTAAGGCCAGGATGTAGCTAGGAGAGACTGCCCCTAACATAAAATAAACTTGAATATATAAAAAACAAATTATGCCATGCCCATCTTCTATGTAGAAAACCACTTGTACAAAGCCTTAGATATATCAGACTTTACAAAAACAATTTCTTTAAATGTCACACAGTTCTTCATTTGGATAAGGTTTAAGAACTAGGAATTTAAATTAATTATTTAGGGTGTGTTGGCCAACGTAAAACTTTTAAAGGCTTACTGTTATTTTCATTTTTAATAATAAATAGTATATCTGATGCAGCTATTATTTTTCAGAAATGTGATCTGGCCAGTGAGAGAGCAGAACAAGGCCAACTTCATTTGTGCTACACCTGTCATCTTGTATATAACCCCTACACGACCTGCTCCTGAGAAAGGTCACAGAATGTCAGAACATTGCCTAGCCGGCCCTTGAACCAGTTTGAGTTAGCCCATAGGAATGCGGAACCCCTCACCGCCACAGGATGTAAACCCCGCCTTTTGCCCGCCAAACTTGTGACCGGAGTAATAGGCGAGTTCAAACAGTTACCTTACCCAGCAAACCTGTGCGCCAAATTAGACCAGAGTAATAGGCTAGTTCAAACGGTTACTATAGGGTAAATTGTGATTCAATTGGTCACCTGCATGTGGACCCACAATGACTATGCAACTTTCCGAGTGTGTTACAACCTCATTGGCCACCTGCATGTGGACTGACAATGACTATGCAACTTTCCGCCTGTGTTACAGATCTCATTGGCCACCTGCGTGTGGACCGACATGACTATGCAACTTTCTGCGGGTGTTACAACCTCATTGGCCACCTGCGTGTGGACCGACAACACTACGCAACTTTCTGCGTGATCACTGGCCCTATAAAACTGTTACGCCCTTTGACCTAGGGGTCCAAGTCCTGACCCCGCTGTGTCGGATATACTCGGGCCCAAGCTCGAGCTTGCAAATAAACCCTCTTGCCTTTGCATCGGTATCAGCTCCTCGGTGGTCTCTCGGATTCAAAATCGGGGGCATTACACCAGGAATATTCTTAAATCTGGCAATACTGAATAATTTTATTAAAAATTCAATTGCAATAATAGCAATAACAATTATTAAAACTATTTGGGGCTAGGTAATGATGACTTATATTTATATGATGCTTTTCACTTTCCAAAGTGTATGATCTCATCTGACCCGATAAGGATTGCCCCTTGAGATTTGTTTTTTAGTATCATTATCTACACTTTATTCATGAGGAAACTAAGTTTCAGTAAAGTTATACAATATGTTCAAGGGGCATTTAGAAACCTGCACAGGTGGAATTTAATTCAGAACTCCACAAATTCCAAATTCTATGTTTATTCTATCTTGCCAAACCACAAGAGAACAAGCCTTGAAGGAAGAGTTCAGACTGTTGAGGCACCTGAGAGGAATGTTACCAGCATCAACTCTCACTGGGATGAAATCCACTTAAAGGAACTAAAGACAGAAACTCTATGCCCTGGAGCATAGAACGCGCTAACAATGGTGGTGTTTGTAAGACCTGGAAGAATCTGTTTTCATCACCAAGGACAGGAAGGAAGGTAGCATTCTCTTGTTGAGACTATCATAAATTGTACTTTTAGGGATGGTGATAGGAACTCAGTTATATTGTTAAATTCATCACGGCTGGCGCAAACAATTTAAGAGGGGGTGTTTCTTTGCTGATTTTGGAAGGAAAAACCGGAGTGTAATTCAGACCCTCCCTCTCTTTTCTTCATCTTGGGATCTGGCCTCTCTGCAAAGCCCGTGTCTTGATTTGCTCCTCCAAACTGCAAGTTTTTACAGATGTGGACACCATGCATGGAGAATTACAGATGCTTGCACCATATGTAGGTTTTACAGATGCAGGTCCCACTCATGGAGACTCCTGGGAACAGGTCATTCATCCTGTCTAATTCTGAGACTTGCCCCATGATGGAAGCCACATTCTTCAATATCACCCATACCAGTAATAAGAGTAATATCTTACCCCTCCTTTCATCTGCCTTATGATTTCATTTTCTATCTCAACTGGTGATAGGGAATGAAGCTGGTATTTATTGGGGTCCCTCAAATTCCAACACTTAGGTTAAATATTTGTGGGAGGGCTGACTGAGCTTTGCTCTCTTCTATGATTATAGATGTTCTCAAACATAGTTAGCAATTATTTTATGCAGTGCTATGTTTTAGTGTTTAAAGCATGGACTCTTGAGCCAGAGTGCATATATCTAATTATCTACAAAATTGAAGTAATTAGAATGCCTGTTTCCTGGCATCAGAATGTAAAGCAGTACACCTAAAGCCCTTAGAACAACACCTAGAATATAGTAAGAACCCAATAAATGTTAACAGTCATTTAATAAGTCCACACTAGGGCCAAGCAATGGACTAGGTGGAAGTAATGGGACCAGATTTTTCATTCTTAAAGAAACACCCCAGATGATAGAACAATGTTAGCACTTCTGGATACAGTAGGCAGCTTATTATTTAATATTGTGATTAAGGGAAATCATGTTTCAAATCAATCTTTGTTACTCACATGTTTCATGTTCTCTTCAAGTTTTTTCTTTGCTTCTAAACCAAGTATTTCTTATTTTCAGATACTAACTTTATACATGCACAAATACTTGTAGCCTATTTCTCAAAAACTCTTCTAATCACACCTCACATGTGCTAGAAGGGAAATCTATATTAATCTTCAGAAAAATATTTTTGTGGAATTATAAGAGTAAAATGACAAATTAAAGAGCTGTTTAGGGTGCCTGGGTGGCTCAGTCGGTAAGCGTCTGCCTTTGGCTCAGGTCATGATCCTGCGGTCCTAGGATTGAGGCCCACATCAGGCTTCTTGCTCAACAGAGAGCCTGCTTCTCCCTCTTGCACTCCCCTTGCTCGTGTTCCCTCTCTTGGTGTGTCTCTCTTTGTCAAATAAATAAATAAAATATTTTAAAAAACTTCATATGTTGTTCAAGGGGATTTAGGAATCTTTATTGACAGAAAGTCAAGATTTTGAGGATAAAGGTGTTCATTATTATTATCCAGTTACAAAAGAATAATGGAATGAAAAATTGCATAATTTGACACAATTTAGGAGGAGGTGTTTTTTTTTTTTTCTTTATAAAATATATGATGGCTGACAGAAAGGATACAAATCCTTTCTAAATTATTTAAAATGAGACAAATTATCGAAAACAAGAGAACCTAAGCAGTTAAATATGCTTCTTAAGGGCACATAGGACATCAGCGGTGGAATATGGGATAACAAGTTTTAGCAGGAACCTGGATGAGGCCCTGTGACTCCAGAGAAAGGAAGATGCTGTGTTGTTTAAGAAGTCAGACCTCAGGTCATTCTCCAGAGTGGTTAATGAGTACAGCTGATATAGAAACTAAAAAGTTGCTATAGGAACCTTGAATTCTTCAATGTTTCTTGGCTCACAAAAATAAATTGAAGGATGGACAAACTTTTTTTTTTTTTTTTTAAAGATTTTATTTATTTGACAGTGAGAAACACAGTGAGAGAGGGAACACAAGCAGAGGGAATGGGAGTGGGAGAAGCAGGCTCCCTGCTGAACAGAGAGCCCGATGTGGGGCTCGATCCCAGGACCCTGGGATCATGACCTGAGCCGAAGGCAGACGCTTAACGACTGAGCCACCCAGGCACCCCTGGACAAACGTTTTAATGATCCAAACAGTGAAACCAATTTTTTGGCCTTACCTTTGACCTTGCCTAACTCTTTGAAATTTCTCCCATAAAGTAGAAACCATTATATGTATAGAAAAACCTACAGGCAGTTCAAGATAACTAACTTACCCATCACTCATTCTTTTTTTTTTAATTTAATTTTTTCAGTGTTTCAAGATTCATTGTTCATGCACCACACCCATTGCTCCATGCCATACATGCCCACCTCAATACCCACCACCAGGCTCGCCCAGCCCCCCACCCCCGCCCCTCCAAAACCCTCAGTTTGTTTCTCAGAGTCCACAGTCTCTCATTTTTGGTCTCCCCCTCTGATTTCCCCCAATTCACCCTTCCTTTCCTTCTCCTAATGTCCTCCATATTTTTCCTAATGCCCCACATGTAAGTGAAACCATATGATAATTGACTCTCTCTGCTTGACTTATTTCACTCAGCATTGATCTCTTCCAGTCCCATCCATGTTGATACAAAAGTTGGTTATTCATCCTTTCTAACAGAGGCATAATATTCCATTTTATATATGTACCACATCTTCTTTATCCATTCGTCTGTTGAAGGGCATTTTGGTTCTTTCCACAGTTTGGCAATTGTGGCCATTGCTGCTATGAACATTGGGGTACATGTGGCCCTTCTTTGTACTGCATCTGCTTCTTTGGAATAAATACCCAGTAGTTCGATGGCAGGGTCATAGGGTAGCTCTATTTTTAATTTCTTGAGGAATCTCCACACTGTTTTCCAAAGTGGTTGCACCAGCTTGCAATCCACACCCTCTCCAACATTTGTTGTTTACTGTCCTCTTGATGTTGGCCATTCTAACTGGTGTAAGGTGGTATCTCAGTGTGGTTTTCCTTTGAATCTCCCTGATGGCTAAAGATGATGAACATCTTTTCATGTGTCTGTTAGCCATTTGTATTTCTTCTTTGGAGAAATGTCTGTTCATGTCTTCTGCCCATTTTTTGATGTGATTATCGGTTTTGTGAGTGTTGAGTTTGAGGAGTTCTTATAGATCTTAGATATCAGACCTTTGTCTGTAGTGTCATTTGTGAATATCTTCTCCCATTCTGCAGGCTGCCTGTTTGTTTTGTTGACTGTTTCCTTTGCTGTGCAAAAGCTTTTTATCTTGATGAAGTCCCAAAAGTTCATTTTTGCTTTTGCTTATTTGCCTTTGGAGACATGTCCTGAAAGAAGTTGCTGTGGCTGATGTCGAAGAGGTTACTGCCTATGTTCTCCTCTAGGATTTTGATAGATTCCTGCCTCAGGTTGAGGTCTTTTATCCATTTCGAGTTTATCTTTGTGTATGGTGTGAGAGAATGGTCAAGTTTCCTTCCTCTACATATAGCTGTCCAATTTTCCCAGCACCATTTATTGAAGAGACTGTCTTTTTTCCACTGGATATTTTTTCCTGTTTTGTCAACTTTATATGGAAAACCCAAAAGACCCCACCCCCTAATTTCTAGATCTCATACAGCAATTCAGTAATGTGGCAGGATACAAAATCAATGCACAGAAATCAGTTGCTTTCCTATACACTAACAATGAAAATATGGAAAGGGAAATTAGAGAATCGATTCCATTTACTGTAGCACCAAGAACCATAAGATACCTAGGAACAAACCTAACCAAAGAGGTAAAGGATCTGTACTCAAGGAACTACAGAACACTCATGAAAAAATTGAAGAAGACACAAAAAGGTGGAAAAGCATTCCATGCTCATAATGTTTATTCTTCTGAATAAAGATGTTTATTCTTCTGAATAAACATTATTAAAATGTCTATACTGCCCAGAGCAATCTATATTTTCAATGCCATCCCGATCAAAATTCCACCATTTTTTTTAAAAGGGCTGGAACAAACAATCCTATAATTTGTATGGAACCAGAAAAGACTTTAAATTGCTAAGGAAATGTTAAAAAAGAAAAAGCTGGCAGCATCACGTTGCCTGATTTCAAGCTTAACTACAAAGCTGTGATCACCAAGACAGCATGGTACTGGCACAAAAACAGACACATAGACCAGTGGAACAGAATAGAGAGCCCAGATATGGACCTGCAACTCTATGGTCAAATAATCTTTGAGCTTTCAGCATTTTATAGACATTTCTCTAATCCCTTCTTCCTGGTTGTGAAAGACTAGATTATAGACAAGCTTTCTTATTCTCCTCCTCCTCTTCCTCCTTCCCCTCCCCCACTCCTTCTCTTCCCCCTCCTCTTCCCCCTCCTCCTCCCCCTCCTCCTCCTCCTTCTCCTTCTTCTTCTTCTTATCTATTCTTCTTCTTCTTCTTCTTCTTCTTCTTCTTCTTCTTCTTCTCCTTCTCCTTCTTCAAGATTTTGTTTATATTAGAGAGAGAGCATGAGTTGAAGGAGAGGCAAAGGGAGAGGGAGAATCAGGTAGAATCAGGTTCCCCCTTGAGCAGGGAGCCCAATGTGGGATTGATCACTGGACCTTGAGATCATGACCTGAGCCAAAGTCATATGCTTAACTGACTGAGACACCCAGGAACCCTGACAAGTTGTCTTTCAATGGAAAAAAAAAATCCCCAAATATAAACTTTTTCAGAAAAATGCTATACTGTTTTCTAAAATGATTGTACCATTTTACATTTTACATGGCATATTACTTTCGATTCTCTAGAGAAACAGAACAAATTGTATATATGTGTAGGAAGAGACTTATATTATAAGTTATTAGCTCATGATTGTGGAGGCTGAGAAGCCCCAGGATCTGCAGTTGGCAAGTTGGAGACCCAGAAGGTGGTATAACTCCAGTCTGAGAGCTGATGTTTCCTAAAGGCAGAAAAAGACTTGTTTCCCTGATCAAAGGAGTCAGACAGGAGTTCCTTCTTGTTGTCAGGAAATATCAGCCTTTTTGTACTGCTTAGTCCTTCAACTGATTGGATGAGGCCCATTCACATAAGGGAGGGCAATCTGCTTTACTCAGTCTACCTGTTCAGATGTTAATCTCACCTAAAATTTCCTAAGGGACACATTCAGAATAATGTCTGACATTTTCAATAACAGAAATCTAACATAGAAAATAAAGACACTATCATGAAATTTCAGAATACCAAGGATAAAGAAAAGATCCTTAGGTATTCAAAAAGAGAAACTAGGTCACCGTTAGGTCAAAAAGAAAAATTAGGTTACTGAAGTGTTGGGAATCAGTATGGTACTGAATTTTGAAACAGCAACTGATTGCTAGAAGACAATGGAGCCATGCTTTATCAAGACATCATGCCAAAATAATTTTCCTAATACTTAAAATTGGTCCTGACACCCTTCTTTAAAGTTTTTCAGTCATTTCTCATTATGTGTGGTTAGGGCATATGATCTTTGGAATAATGTGTCAGATTATTTACAGTCTGAATAAGGAGTTTTTCCTGTTTCTCTTCACTTGTTGAACACATAAAAAACGGAAGTTATTGTAATAGGCAAGTTATGTGTCCAACGTTTCCCTGAATATCTTATACAGGTTCATATCTTCAGCCTTAATTTAAGCCTGAGAGAGTCACCAGAGCATTAGACCTCTTCTCATTATTCAATGACACTTCAAATGTTACCTCTTTCTTGGAATTTTCAAATTTAGTAATGTCTCTTGTTTGGTAAGAGAACAAGGATATCGGGAAGAGATCTGTAAAATTGAATACAAGGTCAACTTGTGGAATTTGTGCCCCTCTTTCTATCCAAATCAAGTACAATTAATCACTCTCTGCCATGTTCCCATAATGTTAAAATAAGACAATTTCTCCTAATACCATCACATTATATTATAGTAATTTGAACATGATTCTTATTCCCTACCCCCCAAAATTTTGAGCTCCTTGAGAACATGGTCTATGTTTAATTAATCTTTGTATCCCAGTACTTAGATTTGTGTCTATATAAATTGATACTAAGTATCCCTTAAATTGAAAGGAATTAGTAAACATTCTAAAGTAAAAAAACAAAACAAAATAGCTCCCATAGGGTTTATAGTGAGTGTCTGATATCTTTCCCATTATGATTACTGGTGGTTGCTTGATAGTTTGATATGAAAATTCAATTGTTCTTTGGTCTATGAACACTATTATGTTTCCCTTATCAATTAGCCAGATGTGCTACATCAACTAACTGGGATGAAGTGAAGGGTTATACACTCTTCTGACAGATGAACACGTATTACCTTCACTACGGGGTGCTAGAGATGTGATCATATTCTCCCCTTGTTTTTCTTATTCTTCTGCTATAAGAAGGAAAATAACAATGATATAAGGATGAAGTCAATTAAGTGAAAATAGTGTCACTTTTAGAATTTTATAAAAATGATGAATCTTTATAAAAGCAATGTAATTTCCTTCTGTTTGGTATAGTTATAATTCTAATGTTACAGGTATCATACAATTTATAAAAGGACAGGTACATTTATTTTGGGGCAGTGCTCTGACATTTCAAATGGTAGGAAACATGCCAATTTCTAAAATGAAAAAACTTTTATAAAAATGCAAATGAACAATGATTTCACCTTCCTAAATCCAAAATTAAAAAAAAAAAAAAGCTGTTTTCTTCAAATGTTGAACAGCATCATGTTTGAGAGAAGACAGTTAATTTAAAACATTAAGGAAAAATTGATGGAGTTGTTAATGGAAAATGGAAGATTATAGCTTTTAGTGACATGTTAGACAAGCACATTTAAACAATTTAAAACTTCTTTCCCCCTACAAGATCACTTATGTCTCGTTTCTGAGTTGTCAGTGTCTTTAGTTCATTCCAGCGACTTCTGATTAGTTCATCCTTTTGAAGCAATGTAGTTTTATTGTGATGAGCAAAATGTATTTTTTCTAATGCACATAAAAAGCAGCCCTCAACAGTACCCATAAAAAGTCCTTATGATGATGTCTACCCTATTTTATTAATCAAAGTTACATTTCAGATGAGGAGAGTCTGACCAAGTAGTGAAGACAAGAAGGATGAGATTTTCAAATGAGCAAGTAGGCGCGTGCACGCGCACGCGCGCGCGCGTGTGTGTGTTAAAGCAAGGAATATGTGTGCCATATCCATTTTATACTAGTACCATGTCACCCCAACCAGTGAAGAATGGGGTGCCAAGTTGCTGGAGTAGACCCAGAGAAGGAGTGATGGTGGCAGTAATGTCTTCTTAGCTGGCACAAAACATGCTGGAGGCAGTGAGAATTTCAGCCTCAAGTGCCCAAGGGTTGTCATGTGTGAGTTCTAGGACTAAGCTTTACTGGTTGTTTATCAGTATTGTCCTTATAGGACCTTTCCTGAAGGAAATATCAGGTGGCTTCCAGAAAGTGGTTGTGTTCCTACACAATCTGACGTGGAGCTTTGGACAAAAGTTGGATTACCTTTGGAGAAGAAAGGTGATACATGAGTGATTCCTAGAGCTAGTAGAAGTATCAAAAGCAACAACAGATCCTCCAAAATATATCCAAATCTTTATCCTGTTAGTGCTTCTACCCTACCTGAATGCTGTCATTGCATACCTACATAACTGCTTATAGCCTCAGAACCATGTTTCCACCTTCCTTTTTTGCTTCCTTACAATCTACTCTCCCCATAGCAACCAGAGGGATATTCTTTTTTTTTTTTTTAAGATTTTATTTATTTGACAGAGAGAAACACAGCGAGAGAGGGAACACAAGCAGAGGGAATGGTAGCGGGAGAAGCAGGCTTCCCGCCGAGCAGGGAGCCCGATGCGGGGCTCAATCCCAGGACACCCTGGGATCATGACCTGAGCCGAAGGCAGAGCTTAATGACTGAGCCACCCAGGCACCCCCAGAGGGATATTCTTAAAGACAAAATTACAGTACATTCCTGCTTATAATCCTCCAGTGCCTTCCCATTTCACTTAGAGTAAAATCCAAATTCCTTGTGATGGCCTTTCAGATCCCACACGCCTGGATGCATACCTTTCCAGTATCATCTTCCACAGTCTCCTCTGGCCACAATGACTTTCTTGTGGTTCCTGCCTAGGGCTTTAGAATATGGCTCTGCCTGAAACATTTTTCTTGCAATCTTTCCTATATTTGAGTTCTTCCATCCTGTCATTTAGCTCTTAGCTCAAATATCTTAAACCAACCTAAATTACACACCTCCATCCCCTCCATCACCTTATCCTCTTAATTTTTTCATAATATATATGATATTTGCTGTTATAGTATCTATCTGCCATTTTAGCATCTGTCTCCCTCCCCGACCCACTAGAATGTAAGTTTTACTGGGGTTGTGGAATTATCTGGCAAACTGTCCTTGGCTCCCAAACACTGCCAACTTCACAGAGACACTCAACAGAAGTCATTAAATTGATTGTATGGGACATTTTTGCGGGATAATATACGTATCCTGTGGAGGTCTGTCTACTCCCAAAGTCCTTAACAGAAAACAAGACAAAACGAAACAAAATAAAAACAAAAAACAAAAAAAAGGTACTTAACAGCATTGTCTCCGTCTCTGTTTCTGTCTCAGTCTGTCTCTAACTCTACCTGTCTGTCTCTCTTATCTAAACCACTGCTACCATACCACCTATACTTCATGGATGGAAATCCTGCTCTTCCCTTGATCAGATGATGCTAATGCAATGCTTTTGGTGACCTACAAGCTGCCAGACTGAGTCCACCTGCCCATATCCCATCAGAGTAATGAATGAGCTCTCCCCTAAAAGAGCTTGCTGTCTAAAGGAAAAGGTAGACAAATGAATAGAATGTTCAGGGAGAGATAATTATAATAGGAGACATGGGGTAGTAAGGTGGGCACCTCCTTGGGCTCCCTGAAGCCTCAGCTTCCTCCTGAAGATGAGCAGAGATTCTGGGTAAAGGAGGTAGAGAGGGATATTTTAGGCAGAGGAAGATTTAAGTGGCTTACATTATTTTTACAGGGAACATAACTCATCCTAAATGTGGAACTTTCACTTTGAAAACATTAATTTAACCAAAATCAATCAAGCAACAATTTAGCTATGCCATGTCCTGAGAATGTAATTTAGTGAGAAAAGACTGGTATCTGGTTCATCTGTTTTTACTCAGCATCCTCCCCTCTTTGGAACTGGACATGATCTTTGTAGCACCCTTTTTCTTCCTCAATCTTCTGGCCACCTGTGGATGTTCCATCTCTTCCGTCTTACCCCTTTTTTCCTCTGGTATAATCCCAAATCCTTCAGCATTATTATCAGGTCACTTCCAGTGACTTTTTTAATTGTCCCTCAGAACAATGTACTGCTTAAAATATAACCTGTGAGAAATTATACTAGTTACCAAGCATGCTTAGATATAGACCCAAGAAAAACATGTACTGGCAATGAGCCTCTGGGGAGAGGACGATATATGTCCTTGAAGCCGAGCAGCTGGGGTTGCCCGGCCGGCTCAGGGCGGGACACCTCCTGCTTCATTTTTCCGTTATCTCCCCTTCCCCGGAGAGCACCTGCCGTTAGTTAGATGACACTCTTGTTTGAATTTGCTCATTATAGGTCATGCCCTATGTGACCAGGCATATTTTGCCTTTCTTCTTACTTATCTACAAAACTCATGGTCAGTGTGTGACCTACCCTGGCTTCTTTGTTGGTTGTTACCTACTTTCCAATAAATATGAGACTGAGAAGTTGTTTGAGGCGACAGTCTTTTACTGTCGTGCTCTGCTCCCTTTCTCTTGCAGCTGACTTGTTTGTGCCTCATTCTTCTCCTGTGCACCTTTAATCTTGCTCCTCAGCCACTTGTCAGCATTTCCTTCAAGCTGTGATCTGAGATGAGTCTATCTCCAAGGGCTTATTCTGTGAAGAATCCAGTTATCTAAGAAGTTTAGGAGGTGACCCAGGAAGCCCTGAGTGGAGTGAGCAAATGTCTTGGAAGGAAAGGAAGCCAATAAAGAAAGCTGTCCTGAGCAGGCTATCACTGTGGACAACCAGGGCTTAAGCCCACTGGGACGTTGGGAGACGGTAGAACAAACAGGTCTCAGAGTTGTCTCCTGAGGGGTGAGGAAATAGGTATTTCTATACAACTTCTGCCTGTCATTGTGAGGGGCTACCCACATGGTCTTACCTCCCTGGTACCTGTGGCCACCAGGAGCCCTCACACAGCAATTGGCCGGTGCCCGCAGAAAGAAGCTCTCATGCCAGGTTGGCAGAGAGGTTAACCCTAAGGGCCTCATCAACAGCATCTGAGACACTGAACTTCTGTTGCCTGGCCTTTCTTCTGGCTTCCATTCTTCTCTTTCCCTCACATTCAAACTATGTTTGTTGCAACTGCCACAATAATCCACTTAACCACAAATATCAGTGCAAATTAAGAGCTGAAGGCGTAGTACCCAGATGCTAACCTATGCAATGTCTTATGCATCCATCCCTTTGCCCTTTCCCTTCTCAATTCAAACCTCATTATGCTAAGTGAAATAAGTCACTTGTTATGATGAGCACGGGTGTTATATGTAAGTGAAGAGTCACTAAATTCTACTACTGAAACCAATATTACACTATGTGTTAACTAACTAGAATTTAAATAAAAATTGAAATAAAGACAGAAAGAAAAAAAAAGAAATAAGTCAGTCAGAGAAAGACAAATACCATATGACCATATGTGGAATTTAATAAAGAAAACAGTTGAACATATGGGAAGGGAGGAAAGAAAAAAAGGAGAGAGGGAAACAAGACATAGGTGACTCTTAAAGATAGAAAACAAACAGGATTGATAGGGGAAGGTGCGTGGGGGATGGGCTAGATGGGTGATGGGCATTAAAGAGGGCACTTGTGATGAGCAATGGGTGTTATATGTAAGTGATGAATCACTAAAATCTACTTCAGAAACCAATATTGCATTGTATGTTAAACTAAAATTTAAATTAAAAAAAGAGAAAGAATAGTACAAAAAAATAAAATAAATTTTCAGATTGCTACATTCAGAAATGCAGCTCCAGAAAAACAAAACAAAACAAAACAAAACAAAAACCTCATAGCCTCTCCCAGGACTATGGCAGCAGCTTCCTAATTAGTCTCTCTGCTCCCAGTCTCTCCATGCACCACTTCTCCTTACTTACTGTTGCCAGAGTAATTTTCCTAACACAGAGCTCACACTTGCGTTCACCCCGCCCTCATTCACAAAACCTTTTGGAAGTATGGAATTGCTGCTCAGTTTAGCATTTCAGATTCTTTAAAATATGGGCCATATCTGTATTTGTAGCTTTCCAGTATCACCTTAGAGGTTATGCACATTCCCTACCACTCTTATTCCCCAAACTTGCCCTATATTTCCTCATCTGCTAGTCTTTGTCTCATCTGAAATGCCAGTCCCACCTTACCCCTCCCACCATCTGTTTGTTGAAATTGTAATTATTTCACAATTTCCCTCAAGTGGCAATGCCTCCATGAAGCTCTCTCGTCTTTGTCTCTTGTGGTATTTTGTCTTTCTCCCACAGCTCTTGTCAAATTTTGCCTTGTATTATTGTCATAAGTTATAAGGCCCTAGTGGAAGAAAGGAACTAACACACAATGCTTTGCACATAGAAAATAGTTCTTGAATTAAATTATATACATAATATAAATTATTGCCAGAGGTGATTTTCAAGTACACATTCCACTTATCAATAAATTTTAAAAGGAAATATGTTTTGCTCAGATGTAAATGGAATTGTCTGACTTGTCTCACTTGGATGACAGACATTTACACAATGGGTATTATTGTAAAGCACTAAACAGAAGTCATAACATCATTAAATATGCTACAAATTCCAGGTGTTGTATCAAATGTCACAGAAATGATTAGCTCACAGATAGGTAAAGGCTAATTGGCTTCTTCTGAATTTAATTGCAGGAATTAAAATACAAAATATCTGGTACACACAAACCCTTCTCCCCTACTCACAGCGACCACAACCTTCAGCTGCCTACTGTAATCATATCCCCAAGAAAGAGCAATCTCTACCTCAAAGGTCAGGTCAGGGACAACTCTGAGTATGGGTAGGGTCTGCCTTGTGTACTCACATCCTCTAAGACCACTCTTTGGTTATCCTCCTTTTGAGTCACCCTCTTCCTTTGTGCCTGTTTTCTAGTGTCCCATCACACATGACTGGTCCTCACTGATTAGTGCTGTGTGTCCCAGCAGCAGCTAAACCACCCAGGTACTCATCACTGGCAAGCTGCCCTATTTCTACAGGAATGTTAAATCAAGAAGGCATGTTGTTTCCACTTGGGAGAAAAGAGGTACCTTCTGTCTTAACATTCTTTGGTTGGGAGTTTCTGAGAGTGTAATGTGGTACTATCTGCATCAGAATAATTTTTTTGTAGGAATACTCACTAAAACTTCAGATTCTCAACCTCTATTAACAGGACTACAAAAATCAAAGTCTTTGATGGTAGAACCCAGGGAATCTTTATTTGCATAATATTTCCAGTAATGTTTTGTGCACTATAGCTAGAAAACCACTGCTTTAAAGGTGTTTGACTTTGAGGATGGGACCACTATATATACCATATACACATATACACTGTATTACCTGACTGGTTGAGCTCCTACATATGACTATGAGCAATGTGTGTGATAAGTATATTGTCATTTTAAGGAAATTTTCTTTTTCTCTAAACCTTTTTCTTTAAAGGCTTTCCTACCCAAAACATCTCTCATCTCTGTTTCTTACCAGAGATACCTTGGGAATAAAGTTGTTGTGAGAGCAGGAAGATGGAGTGGTAGAAGTGATTTTACTACTAAGATGAGGATATGTATCACTTAAATGCCCAGTCAATATTTAGAATGTATAATTCTAGGAAAGCAATCTTCTATAGAAGATTAAACTGCATTGTCAACTCATCTTTATCATGAGTTGATATGATATGATATATCATATATCATATAATATATCATATATCATCATATGATATGATATAACAACTCATCCATTATTTCTATGGAAAAATGCAATCTGAATTCTAGAGCAATGCTTCTTAAAATTTCATGTTTATGTGAATGATTAGGGGACTCTTTTAAATGCTGATTTGATTTGGTAGGTCTAGAAAGGAAACTGGGATTCTATAATATTAACAAGTTCTCATGCTGCCAGTCTACAGTCCATACTTAGAAAAGCAAAGTTCTTGGGGTGCCTGAGTGGCTCAGTCAGTTGAGTGTGGACTCTTGATTTCAGTTTCAGGTCATGATCTCGGGGCCATGAGATGGAGCTCTGTGTCAGGCTCCATGCTTAGCCTGCTTAAGTTTCTCTCCCTCTCCCTCTATACCTCCCTACCTACACACACTCACTCTCTCTTAGAAAAAAAAAGTAAAGTTCTAGATATAACATATAGATGAAGTTTTGGGGTAAAATTCATTCTTTAGCTTGTAGGATGTTGAGCTAGAATGAACATTAGACTCAGATTCAGAAAGGCTATCTTGGTGCTGTAGCTTGATATGCCAATTTTGGTAGTTCACATTATCTTTGGACCTCATCTATACATTAAGGACATTGATCTGAAATAATTTTAATGGTCTCTTCCATCCTTATGACTCAATGGCAGTTGTCTTGTCATTCATATTAGCAATGGCATCTGTGGACAGAAGACTTACCATAGCCCACAATGGATAATAAAATGATATGTTGTGGGCAAGTGTCTCTTGTTGATGGTAATCAGCAATGCTAACAGCTAGCTAATGAAAAACATCTTTCTTAACATGTAAGCTAATCTTGAGCATCTTTTGACAGGTCATATATTCTTTAGGAAGGAAGTGACAAGAAATAGGTCACTTAAACTTAGGGTAATGGCTCAGTTTTCTGATTGTCACTGAATATTCATGTGATGTTGTGTGCTTCCCAACATTTTACAGTTATTTGATTATCAAGATGTTTTAGCCAAAATATGGAAAGATCTCTGAAAGAAGTGGTGGAATGTGTGGGTGTGTAATGGAATATTATGCAACCATCAAGAAGAATGAAACCTTCCATTTCCAATGATGTGGATGGAACTAGAAGGTATTATGCTAAGTAAAATAAGTTGGAGAAAGACAAATGCCATATGATTTCACTCATTTATGGAATTTAAGAAACAAAACAGATTAACATAGGGAAATGGAGAGAAAAATAAAATAAGATGAAATCAGAGAGGAAGGAAAACCATAAGAAACTCTTCTGTAGGAAACAAACTGAGGGTTGCTTGAAGGGAGGTAGGAGGGGGGATGGGGTAACTGGGTGAGGGCCATTAAGGAGGGCACTTGAAGTAATGAGCACTGGGTGTTATATGCATCTGATGAATCATTAAATTCTACCTCTGAAACTGATACAGTATATGTTAATTAAATTGAATTTAAATAAAAAATTTTTAAAAAGACATTTTGTAGTTAATAAGCTCTTCTTACCTCTCAGACCACTTATTTAAAATCTGCTTTTAGCATTCTTTTCCTAGAGTCCACCCTAAATGTTGATCCTTCTTCAGGTTCTGCTTTCAGATCTTTTTTCAATGATCTACAACCTGACTATCCAAGGAGAGGCTGTTTGGTTTCTCCTGCTTTCTCTCTGACCCCCATGACTGTAGCATCTTCCTCAGGCCTCTCCCCACATGGGCTCTCAAAACCAGGGCATTCTGAGGTGAATTTATATTCCCTTCCCTCTATGCTAAAACATAAAAACACGTTTAAAAAAGAACCTTCACATTTTTCATCATCCATTCAGTCATCCTGGCTAGAAATGTGTGTCATTCTAGATGATTGTTGGAACCTTAGTTCCCATTTCTAGTGCATGGCCAAGTCTGGTTGATTCTACCTCCTAAGTTTCTCATATGCACATCTCTTCCTTCTTCTTCATCCCCAGTGTCACTGCCTTGATTCAGACCCTCATTTTTCATTACCAAGGCCATTGTTTTGGTAATAACCTGAGAATTGCTCTCTTTGAATTAAGTCAGGCCCCACCACCCTATAATATTCTGTCTGTGGAGTAATCTTTATTAAGCCTAAATATGATTGTGCTATACTTTTTGCTAAGATTCACTCAGAGCTTCCTTCATCACTTTTGTGATAGGAGTATCAGTACTTTCTACCTGCTTTCTGATAGCTTCTGTAGCACCAACTTCCTGTGCTCTTCTTCAGGCACAGTGGGCTTTGGCCTCATGGAACCAGTTGACCTGTTGCTTGATTAAGAATCTCCAAACTTTTCCCCTCTTCCATACTTGGAAAGTTCCAATTCTTCACTTGAGACCCAGTCTAAACCCATTCTTACTGCCCTTGAGAAGCCTCTTCCACCTCTGTACTCCACCACCTTATGTAATGACTTTACATGTGTATTGGGTAAGTAACCAAATATCACATGACACACACCACTATAATATGAACTCCTTGTAGGCAGAGACACTATAAAACCTATCTCTATGTCTCAGTGACTAGGCCATCTTAGTTGTTAATTCTATTTGGTAAATGTCGATGGACAAACAGGAACATTTTCAGATCATACTAGGAAGGACCATGCTAGGAATGTTGGGCATTGCACAAGAACTCCTGGCTGAGAGGTTGGCGATGGCTCCATGTGGGACTATGTCAGCATGGGTGTGGGAGAATGGAGAATTCCATAAAGACATGGTAATAGAACAGCAACAGCCCTGAGTTTAGGAGAAGGGTAAAAAAAATATTCAGCCATAGGCTGGAAGCTTAATCCATTTTAGAAATGGAATTATTAAGGAAGACAGCAAAAATAGGGACAATTCCTTAATCAGTGGCAGAATAAAAGTGAACCTTTTATTGGTAGTCATGAAGAGTGTGCTGAACCATGAAGGGAAAACATTGCTAAATAATATTGCATACTTCTAATGGGTCACACACTGTGTTGAGGTATTTTATATATCTTATTTCATTATTATAGTAATCTTGGGGAAAAGGATAATAGTCCCACTTTACAAGTGACTAACTTCCCCAAGATCAAATCATTAGTAAATGGCCATGCTGAGATTTGGGTCAGCTTTCTAACTTGTAACAAGAGGCCTTTCTACCAGAGAAATGAAGGAAACCTGAGTGTTAGGTATGACTCTTTCTACTAGGTGTGTGAAGTGAACCTTTCTTTTCCTCAGTATTTCTGACCTGTGAGATTCTTGTTCTCAGTATTTCATGGTATAAAGATAGTCATTATATCAGCTACTCAATCCACCCAACATATTGTAGGCACTTATATATTTGTCAAACACAGGAAGGAAGGAAGGAAGGAAGGAAGGAAGGAAGGAAGAGAGGGAAGGAGGGAGGGAGGGTTGTCAATGACATATAAGGCATTTTTCCTTTGAGTACATAATTTAATGGGGCAAACAGGGTATCTGAAGGGTGAGGTATAGTCATTAAGTAAGTAGGATTATGCCCTTAGATCTGTAATATCGCTCATAGTTTCCTCCCCAGCAGGAAGGATGGAACTTGCTATGACAGAAAATGAAATGCTTTTGGCTTTATTATTATTTTAAAAATTTCTCTTCAGTTTATATGTAGAAGTATTTATACACAAATAGTAGTAGAAATAGAATTTTTAAAAATATTTATTTATTTGTCAGAGAGAGAGAGGAAGATAGAGCTCACAAGCAGGGGGTGCAGCAGGCAGAGAGAGAAGGAGGTTTCCCGCTGAGCAAGAAGCCTGACACAGGACTCCATCCCAGGACCCTGGGATCATGATCTGAGCAGAAGGCATATGCTTACTCAACTGAGCCACCCAGGCATCCCAATATAGACTTCTTATAAGGTAGCTCTCTAGTGGTGATGAACTCCCTCAGCTTTTCTTAACCTTGGGTCTCTTGTCTAAAAACATGAAGAGGGGTGCCTGCATGGCTCAGTGGGTTAAAGCCTCTGCCTTCAGCTCAGGTCATGATCTCAGCGTTCTGGGATGGAGTCGCAAATCAGGCTCTCTGCTCAGCGGGGATCCTGCTTCCCCCTCTCTCTGCCTACTTGTGATCTCTCTCTCTGTCAAATAAATAAAGTCTTTTAAAAACAAACAAATAAATAAACATGAAAAAATGGATGAGCGAAAGAGCTATTCTAAGATCTGGGTTGCAGCCAGGAATATATAGTTTCTGTTGAGAAGCAAAACCCATCAGTGTTGCCTCCCATTTTGGAGCTTGTCATCCCTACCAGAGTGAAGCTGATACAGCCCCTGCTGCTGTGGCTTCTAAACACCAACTACCAGGAAAGCAAGTTTCCATGGCCTTTGGAGCTACTTAATAGTCTCCGTATGTCTTGTTCTATTAACCCCTTCTTACTACTCCAGTTAATCTCCAGCAAGTCTTGCATTAGATCCTCCATAAGTCAAGAAGACCTAAGACTTTCTTTTCAGGAAGGAAGAGAAGCTGGATTTAAACCAGGTTGATAAACAAATGTTGCAAGAGACTTCTGAGAAGCTATTCTCCAGGAAAGTAGCCCCTCTCTAAAGTAAACACTTAAAAAAAAAAAAAGCCCAATTAGTTGGAGATATTGACTACTTATTATTCCTATTTTTTGAGTGTGTTATGTTTTATGGGAGCAATGTCATTTGTAGGAATCATTTTGTTATCTTACATTGTGTTCCATAGCAATTTATTTAGAAATGTTCTGGATAGAGTCTTTAGGACCAAAAGGAATCCCACGGCTCAGTAGAACAGTTTGTCCTCCTCAACATCTTGCATCCACTTAGTACAAATGGAGGAAAAAGACAATTCATTAGATTCTTATTCTATGGCTTTAATGTATGATTCATAAAAGATCTTGAATATTATCACAGTTTTCATAGCTCAGGCCTGTCCTCGAGGGATGCACAGGCTCAATGGTAGGCAGTTAGACTATACATCATTTAGAACACCTAAGACTGGGCCTGACTACAGTTGGCCCTATGTGAAAACCAGTTTTGTAGCTCTGTCCTTCACTAAGTCTTGTTTCTGAGGTGGATTTGGATCTTAAAGTTGCTACCGGTTAGGCAGACATCAAGCACTTATGCCTTTCCTAAAATATTATTGCACAAACGTTCAGGCATCTATCAACATCGAAAGGACTTTACAGTGAATATCATTATATTCATCTCCTGGCTCTCACCAGGAATACTTTGTACCATCTCCTTATTCTAACCCAAGAGAGTTCTTCCTGTCTACCAGAGCCTGGGACCCATGAGCCCACCAACCTGCTCTCCTTTCCTTTCTGTGGAGGTTTCCCTTCTCACATAGGGGCCTGAGAGCATACAGGACATGCAGGGAATCGGAATGTAACCAGGGTGAGAGGGAGGATGGCTCACCAAGTTCACACTTGGTGAGAACTTGTGTTTGAACTTGAGCCCAAAAAAAGAATATGTACAGATATTTGCACAGAAAGGAATCAGTCTGACTTATGAAGGTGAGAGAGCTGTCCATCTTTAATAGGAGGGAAAAAGAGGAGATGCAAAGCAGTGAGGTCTTCCTGAGATTGAAAACTCCCCATTGTGTTGTCTGTAAAATGAGGGTAAGAAGGCGTGCCCCCAAGGCTTGTCTGAGGATTGTATGGGACCATGTGTGTAAGGCTTCGGATGCAGTGTCCACACACAGTGGGCCCTTGGTTAGATGCAGCTGTGATTAGTTGAAGAGTGTAGACTGTGGTAGCTACAGATGCTGTGTCTGATTTGGTGACTGTATCGTCCCCAGGATTGAAGTGCTTATGACTTTCCCTATGACATAATAAGGTATGAACATTAAAAATGATAATTTAGTGGATTTCAGAAAACAAAGTTACAGGCCTCAATGAAAATTTCTTTTTTCTTATTGGAGGGGAGAGGCAGAACACAAAGTTTGAAACCTCTGGTTTTTCTCCTTTGGCTATGCCATATGCATTGATAACCTTGCACTGAAGCAGTGCGGGGGCACTTATCTGGGATATAGTGGGAGCTAAGGCTAGGAAAGCTAATGATGGCAAAGGGGAGCTGCTTTTCAGTCTTGTCTGTATGCAAAGCAGTGGGATGGAGGCTGCTTCCTCTCTGACTTTTCGGAAAAACCACACCTCTGCCAGGAATTCACAAATACTGGGCACTGCTCACATTCTTAGGTGAATAAGTCATAGGAAAGCCATTTGAAAGTGTGGTCAGAATTTACTGGGACACTTCAGCCAACAGTAAGGTAGATACATATAATATTTCATATCATGCTGGGTGCTGGTTTTCCTTTTGAACTACATGTTCCTTCTACTAGCATTCCTGAAACTTTGGTTAACTAATCATACTTAATATAAATATGTACATCTATATTGTATATACACATATATGATTATTTACTTTCTGATTATACTTCATTTTGATTGGTGAAATACTATTATAAAAATATTACCCTTAGTTTTAATGATTACATTCTCTCTTTTAATATTTAGGGATATATATAGGCTTGTACATAGTTAGAATTAGAATGTTTATGAAGTTTTATGTTCTGATTTGCCTTCATAAATATTTGCTGTGTTGCTTAGTTGTTTTCATGATGGTGATTTTGAAAGAAGCATAATGATGCAGCATCTTTTACTTAGCAGCCCACTGACATCTATTTAAGTTATTTTTAATGCATTTCCTTTATAAAAATTCAAACTTCACTAATTGGGGATCTGTGAGTTTTGATTGGCTGGAATTTTTCTTGAAATAGATTGACTTCATGAGTTGAATCCCGAGGCCATTCATGAAATGCAGAAAGATTTCAGTAACCAAGTCTTAAAAAAAGGGCAAAGATGAGGCTGAGTCTTAGAACCATTGTAGAAATTTGAAGGTTTCTTTTCCCATTTTCCCACGTACCTGTTTCCATGCATCTGTTCAACTTTCCTCTCCTGCTTCAGCCAGATTTCCTGGTTGTTTTAAGCCCAAATGATAGAGGACATGGCTGCCTATAAATTCCAGAATTGTATACATTGCAGTTTGAGCCAGTGAAGAGAAACCACCACTTTCTAGTTTCTGGTTGCAAACACTCAGCAGCAAAGGATAAAGATGCCCATTGTGAAATCAGATGTTTGTCTCTGGACCAACCCATATGACCAGGGGCTGGTGTCTCGGTCAGGGTCAGGTTCCCCACCCTTGGCCATGTTGGGGGTAGAGGTGGGTCCACATATACAAAAATATTGCTCCAATAGAAAGTTTCTAAATGTGAGGGACAGCTCCCAGAAAACAGGGTCCTGGAAAAATAAACTTATATGATAATATGGCAATAAAAACATTAGTAGATTTATTTTTTTAAATTCTTTTAATTCATTTAGCAAAATAAGGAGTTAGAAATTAATGGATCAGAATGTCTGACCCATCTAATGATTCTTGAGATGATTTACCAGTTTGGTTTCCTCAGACTCCCAATCAGTCCAACACTGAATTTCAGGGCCACTCTTCTCCTGTTCTTCCTGCTGACCCAGAACACGTGGGTGCAGCCAATGTTCTTGAGCGTAGGAAGAGCAATTTAGGTCAGAGTTTGTTTGGGTGCTCTGTCCATTCTTTGAGCCCAAATAGAGTTTGCACATGGCTCTTTGGGAAATACACAAGGGCTCTGCCTCTTCCTCTACTCCCCCAGCTGCTGCCTGACCTGCTTGTCTTCTTTTCTGCTACCATTACTTCATTTTACTTTCTGAACTTCCTTCTCTATCCAGCCTTGATACAAAAGTGAACTCTCTTCACTCCTCCCTGCTGTTTCTGAAATAAGCAAAGAAATCTCACTTTGGCGGTAAGCGTTCTTGCTGCTGGTCACATCAGGGAAGCCAGCAGGGTTGGCCAAAATGACAAACACTGGTGAGGGTTTGGAATAGTTTACAAATTCTGAAATTGTTTCAGGACTCTACTGAAACATTAAAGAGCCTTAAAAGGAAGAGTTTTGTCCTCTTCCCTAGATCATCTGATTCCCTTTCCTAGAACACCTAACCATATCTATGCTTTTAATTACATTTTAAAAGGTATTTAAAATTATTCATGTATATGCTAATTGTAGAGAATTTATAAAATTTAAAAAAAGAGTGTAAAAATATCACAGATAACACCATTCTGTTTCTTTGCCTTGAAAATCAGCCTACTTGGTCCTATCTGGTTTCTGTTGATTTTAGGGACTCAGTCCTTAGACCAGGGTGGATTTGGTACTGTGACCAGATCTTCTTCATGCACATGTGTGCGCATGCATGTGCTGTGGATCCCTTTCAAAATCTACTTCCTGATAGCCTATAAAGACACCAGGGCTATGAGAAGTCCTCATCTGTCAGGTCCTTGGGTCACAGTCTTCTGTGTTGCACATTGTGGTTGTCTCTGTTCCTTTGTCCCTCTTCCTCTGTTCTTCTCATGAAGGGGACAGTACCCTTTGAGTTTCAAGATGAAACTCACACTCTTACCTGCCAGCTACTGCAGGGGACTCAGCAGTGAACACTAAGACCATATGAAGTCTCAAGGTATCAGGATGGAAGGAACCCTAGGACTCTCAGTGATTGCACAGAGTGAGCCTTGCCATCTTCAACCTACCACTCACCCACAGTGGACTGTGCTGTGAGAAATAAATGTTTATTTTGGAAACTGCTGAGTTTTGTTATTATTGTTGCTCTTTTAACAGTTAGACTGTCTGCTAATACTGCCTCTAATAACTCCAGCCAACTTTCACTTTTTCCCTTACTTCACAAGAAGTGCCCGTTGCTGGGTCTCCATTGAGTCTCTGTATCTGCTCTGAGTGACTGCTTTAGCTCTCAGTTTATTCTAGAGCCAAGGAAGTGTCCCACTGAGCTCAGTGATGCCAGCATGTGCCAGCCCTGCTCATTTCCCCAGGTTTTTTCTCTGTGGACCACTCCAGGCTCTGCCTCCTACTTCCACCTTGCCAGTTCTCCATTCCATTGTAGCCATCTTTCATGAAGTCAAACTACTTTGACATCATAAAAAATACTAACACTATTACTTCTAAATGAAGATACGGGTGTTGTTTCTTATTCCCCTGTCTACATTTAATAACATTTACCTCTTTTCTGAATCTTTTGCTGTCACTTCTTAAAAACCACATTCTCTGTCCTCCTTAACGTCAGCTCATTAAATAACTTCCATGTGACGGGTGCTATTCTTGATATACATTATCCCTGTTAGTTCTCTCAAACTTCTGCAGTGCCAGTGTCATTGTCCTCCTTTTTCAGAGAGGTTAAGTAGCTTGCCTAAAGTCATAAGCTTGCGAGACAGGGGACCAAAATTATAACCTGCCTGGATCCAGGTCTTTTACTCCACTGTTCAACACTGTATTGTCCATTTTACCACTTATTTCTGCAGACACTGGATGCTTTTTATTTGTGTAGGCTCCAACAATGGCTAGAGGGAAAAAACACCTAACAGAAAGATAAAAAAAAAATCTCTAGCAGGAACTTTCTATACAATTGTTTTTAAGCTACTTAAAGAGAAAAAATATGTTATATATTTAGCTAATCATTTCCAAGATAGAGAATAGCTTAGCCAATGAACATCTATATTACTTGCTACCATGTGCCTCTCCAATTCTTTCTCATAAAAGTAGTTGAGAAAGATTTCTCTAAAATTTCATTTTTAAGAAAAATAATCTAGAGTTATAAGCGGTTTGGTGGAATTTTCAGTAGAGCTGTTTGGTGGTCTCATGAGTTGAAAAAGGGCACCATCTTGTATCATTTTATTACTCAAAGTTCTTCAGAGCAGTAGTGGCTGGAAGATGAGCATGGTTCAGCCAGAAAACTTCATTACTTCTTTTTTTTTCCCCCAAATACTTTTCTTTTTTTTAAAAGATTTTATTTATTTGACAGAGAGAACACAGTGAGAGAGGGAACACAAGCAGAGGGAATAGTAGCAGGAGAAGCAGGCTTCCCGCTGAGCAGGGAGCCCAATGCGGGGCTCGATCCCAGGACCCTGGGATCATGACCCGAACTGAAGGCAGACGCTTAACGACTGAGCCACCCAGGTGCCCCACCCCCAAATACTTTTATTTTATTTTTTTCAGTGTAACAAGATTAATTGTTCATGCACCACACCCAGTGCTCCATGCAATACGTGCCCTCCTCAATACCCACCACCAGGCTCACCCAACCCCCCACCTCCCTCCCCTCCAAAACCCTCAGTTTGTTGCTCAGAGTCCACAGTCTCTCATGGTTCACCCCCCCATTCCCCCCATTCACCTTTCCTTTCCTTCTCACAATGTCCTCCATGTTTTTCCTTATGCTCCACACATAAGTGAGACCGTAAGATAATTGACTGTCTCTGCTTGACTTATTTCACTCCACATAATCTCTTCCAGTCCCGTCCATGTTGATACAAAAGTTGGGTATTCATCCTTTCTGATGGAGGTATAA
>CM053608.1:63026057-63069616 GCA_028646535.1 Procyon lotor | reverse complement strand
TGGGATCCCAATTATTCTAATATTGTTGCGTTTTATGGTATCACTTATCTCTCGAATCCTCCTCTCGTGGTCCAGTAGTTGTTTGTCTCTCTTTTTCTCAGCTTCTTTGTTCTCTGCCATTTGGTCTTCTATATTGCTGATTCTTTATTCACTCTCATTTATTCTAGCAGTGAGAGACTCCATTTTTAATTGTACTTCATTAATAGCTTTTTAAATTTTGACTTGGTTAGATTTTATTTCTTTTATTTCTCCAGAAAGGGCTTTTATTTCTCCCAAAAGAGATTCTCTAATATCTCCTATGCTTTTTTCGAGCCCTGCTATCATCTTGATAACTGTCGTTTTGAACTCTATTTCCGACATATTACTAATGTCCGCATTGACTAGGTCTCTCACCATCGGTACTGTCTCTTCTTTTTTTTGCGGTGAGTTTTTCCGCCTTGTCATTTTGTCAAGGTAAGAGTAGATGGGTGAGAGAGAAAGATTCTCTGGAGTTCTGTAGTTTTCACTGATTGATTAACTAGGTCTTGGTTGGATAGTCTCGATGATCTTCTGGCGGAGGGGGCCATAGTCTGGGCTCTCAAATGTCTTTGCCTGAGGCGGAATTGCACCACCCTTGCCAGGGGAGGGGCCAAGCACTTTGCTCAGGTCCGCTCTCGGGAGTCTTTGTTCCCTGAGCGATTTCTTACTGCCCTTTGAGGCCGGGAATGAAAATGGCAGCCTCCCAGTCTCTGGCCCAGAGGAGCCGAGTGCTGGGTGCCGCGATCCTCCACTGGCCCTTAGAGGAAAGCCCTTATCACTCCAATCTCTTTTGTGGCGGAGTGCCTCTATCTGTGGCGCACAGCCCCTTCTGGAGTCCCAAAACCAGCAGATTCCTGCTTCGCGCTCCCACACCGCTCCTCCCAGAGGAGGAAGGAGGGGGTGTCTCCGGAGCTGCCTCCCGTAGGGTCACCGCTTGAAGTATGCCAGCCCTATAAGGACTATATGTCTCAGTTCCTATAGTCCAAGGTAAGCCTATGGGGTGTTGCACGGCTCTTTCTCTGCTGCCGGCTTCTCTGCCCCAATACCTGGGAGCTCTGCTGCACTTGGTCTCCCCTGGTCCCTCAGTGACCCCACGGGTCCTGAAACCACACTGTTCCCACTGAACCCCCATTAGCCTCTGGAGCGATGTCCCTCAGCAGAGTGGACTAGATGTTCCAGATTTTGTGCTCTGCAGCTCTGCGGCTACTGGGAGCCGGCCCCTCCCCCCGGGGTCTCTCTTCCTGTCTCTTTAAATTCACTTTTTCCACATGTCCTACTTCCTGAAAGTGGTTGATTTTCTGCTGTTCTTATTCTCTTCTCTCTGCTGTTGTGTTTGCCAGCTTTTAGAGTGATTTTTCTGCCTCTTTAGCTCGACTTCTGATTCCCAGGGCTCTCTGTGCCTCCTACACCTCCGCCATCTTGCCTCCTCTCTCCTAAAAAACTTTTTAAAGTGAGGGCACCTGGGTGCCACAGTCCATTAAGCATCGGCTCTTGGTTTCCAGACTTGGTTTCAGCTCAGGTTGTGATCTCAGGATCCTGAGCTGGAGCCCTGCTCGGGCTCTGCACTAAGTGCAGAGTCTGCTTAAGACTCTCTCTCCCTCTCCCCTCCACCCCTTTCACATTCTCTCTCTCTAACATAAGTATATAAAGCTTAAAAACAAACAAAAACCCAAACTTTTTAAAGTGAGGCTTCCCAGCAGGGATAGTTCAGATAAATTTAGATATCCACTAGGAAGCTGTTCAGGACATCAACTTTGATACTACACTTCAAGGTTTGAGAATGAACGTTTAGAGATGGTAGATGGACAAGGATAACATTAATGATGGTGTAATTCTTTATAAAATGTTTCTTACCTTATAAATCACTTGGGTACTATTTGCCTGCAGTGGGGGACACACAAAAGTATTATTAATTTTTCTGTCTTTTAATATCATTTCTATCAATGTATAAATTACTCATTTTCCATTAGAAAAACAAATAGACACAGTTTTTCTTTACCTCCTCCCTGTCCTGTTAATAACCTGTCCCAAGTTATTTCCTCTTTTCTCTGCTCCCTTTAACTGCTAAATTTCTCTAATGAGTCAACTCTTTGTATTATTTCTACATCCTCACCTATCATTCATTTAAAACACTTATTATTTGAAAAAACTATTCATGTGCATAAGTTTTAAAAGATTTTATTTATTTATTTGAGAGAAGGAGAGCACAGAGGGAGAGGGAGAGGGAGAAGCCGACTCCCTGCTAAGCAGACAGCCCAACATGGGACTTGATTCCGGATCTCTGGGATCATGACCTGAGCTGAAGGCAGATGCTTAACAGACTGAGCCACCCAGGTGCCCCTCATGTGCATAATTTTACAATAAGTTAAATTGGACTAATACTAATGAAAAGCATCTCTATTTTGTCTTTCCACTCCTTCCCCACCCCTTTCTTTTTAACTTTTCCTACTTTGAATTATTCTGATGCTTATATTTTTATCTCTAAATACTGACTTCCTTGAATTATAGTCGATGATTTAGATAATTTATATTATCACCCTTCTTCTTGTCTCTTAATATAACTGTCACTATTTTTTGTGACAATTATTACTTCCTTTTGTAACTTTACATAATAAACATACATATTATGTTCTTGTTCCATCGGTTTTAAATAATTATATACTATGTCTTTTGACTTAACTTCCTAATGAGGGGTGCGTGGTAGTTAACTTGCTGTATCTTTGCATGTCTGGATATAATTCTGTGTTCATATTTGATTATACCTTTATTTTATCTCCACATTTGACTGATTTATAGTTCTGCTGGAAATCAACTTTCAGTTTGCAAATCCTTTCTCTCAGACCTTTAAAGCTATTCATCAGTTGTGTTCTAACATTAAATGTTGTGGATGAGAAGATGTCATTTTCATCTCATAGATTGTTTTCATTTATTTTGCTGTCTGTGTATAGAGATTGGGGCTTTTTAATTGATTTTCCTTGATTCTGGCCCCCTAAACACCATCATGTGGGAGACTTGCCTGGTGGTACTGACACCCACAGAAACTGTCCTAATTTTCCTTTAAAACCATGCTGTTTCTTTACAAATTATCTCCACTTTTTGTCCCCAGATGAGGCGTGTATACTTGCCTTTGGGCATTTCGTATGATAGGTGGAGAATGTTATTGGGTGGGTTTATGGCATTATATATTGACTTCTAATTAGTTTGTTTTTAATTTATATCTCTTACTCTCCATTGTATTTATTTGTCCAAGTTGGAATTTCCTTTCTTTTCTTTCCTTCTCCTCTTCTTTCTTCTTTTTTGCTTTAATAGCCACCACTTCTCCACACTTTCATATAGAATTTCTTTCTCTTTTTAATCTACTAAAAATTATTAAAATCTCTTGCTTTCCTGTTCTTTTCATTCCCTAAAATTAATGTATTATGCTCTAGGAATTAACATGAACGCCCAAAGCCAGTTGCTGCCTAGAATGAAAGATTAATCATTAGGACTTGGTGGAAATGAATAAACATTAATTGAAAGGAATTCCATGGAATTTTTCCCTTGTAGCTCACACTGGTAATCAAAAAGAGAGCAAAAAATGAGTTTGAAAAAAAAATATACTAAATTATTGCCAGCAGTTTCTGTGCTCACAGATAACCTCACTTATATTTCTGTTCATTTTCCAAAAATTCATCAGGTTACTCAACTGTTTATTGAGCATCTAAAACAAAAATAAACCCCATTGATTCAAACAATATATGGTCTTGTAGAACATCTGGAAAATGCATAATACCAAGAAAATGGAAAAATTGAGCAGACACTACTCCTATTACCATTTTGGCAAATTTCCTTAAATTTAAGTACATCCATATGCATTTTTCTATTACAATTTTACCCTCTATTTTTAATTTTTTTAAATTTTTAATTAAAAATTTTTATTTAGATTCACTTAGTTAACATGTAGTGTATTATTAGTTTCAGAGGTAGAGTTCAGTGATTCATCAGTTGCATGTAACACCCAGTGCTCATTACATCCAGTGCTCTCCTTAATGCCTATCACCCAGTTACCCCATCCCTCCACCCACCTCTCCTCCAGCAATGCTCAGTTTGCTTAGTTTATTTTTTATAGTTAAGAGTTCTTTTTTTTTTTTTAAAGATTTTATTTATTTGACAGAGAGAAACACAGCGAGAGAGGGAACACAAGCAGAGGGAATGGTAGCAGGAGAAGTGGGCCTCCTGCCGAGCAGAGAGCCCGATGTGGGGCTCAATCCCAGGACCCTGGGATCATGACCTGGGCCAAAGGAAGACGCTTAACGACCGAGCCACCCAGGCGCCCCCCCCTTTTTTTTTTTTTTAAAGATTTTATTTTTATTTACCTGACAGAGACAGAGATCACAAGCAGGTAGAGAGACAGGCACAGAGAGAGGGGGAAGCAAGCTCCCTGCTGAGCAGAGAGCCTGACAGGGCTTGATCCCAGGACCCTGAGATAATGAACTGAGCCGAAGGCAGAGGCTTTAACCCACTGAGCCACCCAGGTGCCCCTATAGTTAAGAGTTCTTATAGTTTGTTTCCCTGTCTGATTTCATCTTTTTTTAATTTTTATTTTTTAAATTTATTTATTATATTATTATTATTATTTTTATTTTTAGAAACAGGGAGAGAATGAGACAGTGGAGTGAGGGTCAGAGGGAGTGGGAGAGACAGAATCTCAAGCAGGTTCCATGCCCAGTGCAGGGCCTGATATGGGGCTTGATCCCAAGATCCTGAGATCATAACCTGAACCAAAATCAGGAGTCAGATGCTTAACTGATACCCTCTATTTTTAATTAGAATTATGTATTTAGAACTTCTACATTATTAAATAATTTTATAAATTATAACTTAAAATAGTTGCATAACATTCCATTATATAGCTATATGATAGTTTGACTCATCCCCTACTATGAGACATTAGGAAATATCTAGGTTTTTACTATTAAATGATAGTGTTGCAACAAAATTAATTATATATTGCTCTTTGTCTATATCCTCATCACATTTTTTTTAGGATAATTTTCAAGGACTTAATTTAGTTGGCCACAGTCTATGAATCTACATCAGGCTTCTAATGTGTACTGAGAAGTTTTTCCAGAAACTTTTCACAATTATGAGAATTCCTGACTTATCATACTCTTCCTAACTCCAATATTAATTTTCAAAACAATAATCAGTTTTAAAACATTGCCAGTTTTGCAAGCACAAAATAGTATTCCACTTATAAATATCCTTGATATTATAATGTCTCATAAGTAATTTATAGTTGGGTATTATATTTTAATTTTTATTGAAAGAGCTAAACCTATTTTTAAAAATTGTAATACATTTAATATTTCCTTACTGTTTTCTTCTCTGTGTTTTTTAAATTCTAACTTATGTTTTCTTTGTTGGAGATTTGAAAGGTATTTATCTACTTTTAATTCTATGACTGATTACCCTGAAAGTGTTTGAAAATATGTTTATCTACATCTTTAGTACTGTAAAAATGAGGGATAAATATTTGAACTCCTCTTTCTCACTGTTAGAGGATGAGGAAATTAGTGTGGTTTTTCTTCTCCTAGCTTATCCTTATCCTCCTCATTCCAGCTTCTGTTAATATCCTGGAGTTTTTTATTTAAAATGATTTAAAAATTAACTGTTTTTGTATTACTGATCTGCTCTTTTAGGAATTATTTTAAGATTTGAGTTTAGTTTTTGTTACAATAACAAATGTTATAATAAAAATAAAAGTATTACATCAGCCACTTAGATTTTAACTTTATGGTTTCAGTGTTCATTTTTGAAGGCTTATTAAAAGCATAATTTCTGGGGGCGCCTGGATGGCTCAGTGGGTTAGGCCTCTGCCTTCAGCTCAGGTCGTGATCTCAGGGTGCTGGGATTGAGCCCCGCATCAGGCTCTCTGCTCAGCAGGGAGCCTGCTTCCTCCTCTGTCTCTGCCTGCCTCTCTGCCTACTTGTGATATCTCTCTCTCTGTCAAATAAATAAAAAAAAATCTTTAAAAAAATAAAAAAATAAAGTCATAACTTCTGTATTGCATTTTTATTAAATTAAATGAATATCAAATTACATTCTATTGTAATTTCTGTTCAAGTCTTAGCTGGAAAATAAGTTCAATTAAAAAAATAAAAACTTGTGAATGGTTTATATTCTGTGACCATGCACATGTAAGAATGAGGTTTTGATTTTTTTGTGCATATGAATAACAAATTTGGGAGTAAAATTCTTTAGTCAAAAAACCTTTTTCTCCTAAAGCCTCTATTGATGTTGCTTCACAGCTTCCTGACATTTAGCAAAAAAAGAGGACACCCTGCTGGTTTTTGTACATAATTTGTAGGATTTTTCTTCCCTATGCCTTTTTAATTAAAAAATGTTATAGAACGTCTTGGTGTGAGTGTTTTATCATTATTTTGCCCGATACATCATTTTTTTTTAAAGATAGTCTTTATTTATTTGAGAGAGAGAGTGAGCGAGAAAGAGTGCACAAGCAGGGGTAGCGGTAGAGAGAGAAGGAGAGAGAGCGCGCAGGTTGCCTGATGCAGAGCAAGGAGCCCAATGTGGAGCAGGGAGCCCCATGAGGGGCTCCAGGCTCAATCCCAGGACGCCGAGATTATGACCTGAGCCAAAGCAGGCGCTGAACAGGCTGAGCCACCCAGGTGCCTCACCTGATACTTTAAATACAAGTCTTAGCATATTATTTGTGTAATGACTTCTATTTTAGGTATATCTATAATTCTCATGAACAACTCATCTTCTCTTTTACTTCTTTATTCCCGTTATTTGAATACCTTTGTCCTTTCCCTCTACATTCTTGGAAAGCTTCTTAAGTTTGTCCCTTATAAGCAAAGATTGTGTTTTTAATCACGGTGCTACATCTCTTTTTACTTTCAATGAAAATGTTAATTTTCCTATTGTCATTTTGCTTCCTTGCAGCCTTTATCTTAACCCGTTTTCATCTCATGACACTTTTTTAATCTCATCATTTCATTTTTTTTTTCATAGAGGCATGTCTGCTCCATCATGGTTTCTGATCTCTGATGTCTACAGAAGGAATTCGCACACCAGTGCAATTCCCAGGGACACCTCATTCTCAGTGGGCTAGCTGGAGCTTTTGCAGGTGAGTCTTGCTTTCATGTTTTAATACTGAAGATTTGAATCTCTGATCACTTTGAATAGGTCTGTTATCTCCCATGTTCCAGGACAGTTTCTCAACCTTGACACTGGACATTTAGCCCCGATAATTCTTTGTTGTCAGGGCTGTTGTGTGCATTGTAGGATGTTTAGGAGCACCCCTGGGCCCTATCCCCTAGAAGCCAGTAGGAGGCATGCTACATGCCCCTGTTTCTCTAGACACTGCCACATGCCCCCTGCGAAACTGTACCTAGTTGAAAACCACTGCTTTAGAGGAACTTTGCAAAGTGAAACTCAATTTAAGAAAGAAAATAGATTGCTAAGTAGGCTGGAGATCAAAATAAGTAGAGAAATCATGAAAAGACATACTTAAAAAAATTTTAAAGCAGCACTTGTGTTCACAGAAACCGTTTGGTATTTCTAAGAATGGCAGTAGGCCATGAATGCTCAAAGGGGTGGATAATTCTGTCAATAATGCTATTAGTCAGATAATTATATGACAGCAAGGACGGCAAGTGCTGAGGAGTAACAGCCAGGCCACTGTTCCCATCTTCTGTGTGGGACTGACATGGACCTAAAAACCAAAAGGCCAACAGTCCCATAGATAAATCAATATTCTGTCCAAGGACATGAGTTCTAAGAGCAAGATAGTACAATACATTCCAGTGTCTCCAGATACCCTGAAAATTAGGAAACGAAGGAAAGTGCTGGGTGCCTATGATTTTTAATGAGCATTGCAACATGACATTTGATACAAATTGGTGTATTTCTAGGCAAACTCTTTATGTTTTCATAGCAATGTAATCAGAGACTCACCCCTTTTGAAATAGCTTTCACCCTCTAGAAGAGAGTTTATTGTTTAAATTCAACCAAACAGTATGACACAACGAATATGATTACATAATTTTTTGGCAAGTATTTTGCATTTCATCCTTTTAAATTTAAAGACAATAATTGGCACAGACTTGATTATACTGTCATTTAAATGAATTTGTATCTATATTGGAATGGGTTCAATATACCACCATGAAATGTGTTTTTGCCTTTTTCTTTACTGTCCTTATTCAGACAGAAAATGACTAATGCCTTCTGGTAATAGTGATTGCAGGAAAAGATGGTTGATGTAGCAACAGAATCCTTCATGAACAACATTCAACTTTTTCTGGCACAGTTTTTTTTCCTTCCAAAGTCTGTTTTGCTTGAATAGTTTGTGTGTAAAACATTGTCCAAATTTTAGATTTTGGGCAAGGTAATCAAAACACTGCATAATGGTTGCTATTCCAATAATGAGTGCCTACATATTTGTCATCAGTCAAAATGTGTCTGGGAATGCAAAGAAATTATGATTCTTAAAACACTAAAAGGGAGTTCAGACAACTTTTTTTTTTCCATTTGAAACTATTTCGGGGGCACTTGGGTCATTCAGTCATTTAAGCATCTGACTCAATTTCAGCTCAGGTCACGGTCTCAGGGTTGTGAGATTGAGCCTCACAATGGTCATGGAGCCTGTTTGAGATTCTCTCTCTCCCTCTCACTCTGCCCCTACTCCACTCCTCCCCCACTGACCCACTGTTCATGCACGTGATCTCTCTAAAAAAAAAAAGAAAAGAAACCATATTTTGAATAATGTAGATTGTTAGTATTCTTACCATGAACAAAAAACCCTTGCATTTTTGCAGCCTGTAAGAGTCTAAGACAATGAACCTGAGAAATAATTCTTTGGCCTCCCTCATTCCCCTTTACCCTCATCAGGAAGCAAAGCCAGATGGCGTGGGAGTCTGAGGCATCAGCTATGGGAGTCCTCCTGGCATCTGCTTGTCTGCAAAGTATTTTGGTCTTTAACCAAAAGGTGCTTTTAAATAGGCCTTTCCCCCACCCCACCTCATACAGTATAGTTTTTCTTACAGCGCCCTTTCCCTGTTCCTCTGGAGAGGAGTTGGCCAGGAAAAATTCACTCTCAGTTTTGGAGTCAGTTTCTCGCCAAATCTTCACTGAAGAGCCACACCGTCCTCTGTGCCCGTGGGGAGAGGTGAGGGTTAGAGACCTCTCTATTGTCAACAAATGCAGTGGGTGATGTGCCGTTGGCCTTTCAATGGACCTGTCCTGACCAGACACAGCCTGCATGATGGAAATGGCATCTTTTGTCTTAAAATTGAGAGCTACTTTTCTTAGATTTTGCTAGATTCCCATTGTAATGAAAGACTTCTACTTTGGTTTCGACAGTCTGACAGTCACCAAACAGAAGAATTATTCATGAATGAAAGACACTAATTCATGAAACCTCAAGAGATTCTAGGAGAGAACAGCAAGTGACAGGGGAGAGGTAAACTTTCCTTCTCCCTGACAGATTCCCGCAGGCAGAAAGTAAAACCCGAGACTGAAGGGTTTGGTTGAGTCATTATGTTTAAGGCTCTTCTGTTACTACTGCAACTGTACTTAGGAGAACAGGTTTTCTTGATTTTATAGTCTTACGTTTTTTTTAAGATTTATTTATATATTGAGAGAGAGTGAGCAGGGGAGAGGGGCAGAGAGAGACAAGCAGACCCCTCACTGAGTGGGGAGCCCTCGTGGGGCTCAATCCTAGGACCCTGAGATCAGGACTTGAAACAAGATTGCTTAGCGGACTGAGCCACCCAGGTGTTCCTAGTCTTTAAATAGGTTAAATTAAAGTTATACGTATACATAGTTTAAAGAGCCAATTAGTTCTATGAGGTTTCTAGTGAAAAGCAGCATTCTTTTTCCTCACCTCTTCCCCACCTCTTCTCACTCCTGGGGTAACCCTTAACTCTTCTTAGTTCCTTTAAATGCATTTTCACATCTTTAGAGACCGATATTGCCAAAAATGGACCTGGTGGATTTTTTTCCCCTTCTGTTCAGCTTATTGCTTTTATATGATAACCAGAAGAAAAAAATTCATAAAGGAAGTTCATGACCTTTTTATAAAAGTAGTTTTTATTTTGAAACCTCTGAAAAAGTACTATAACAAAAATTTGCAGATCAATACATTATCACAGAGCGGCCACATAAGCAGCATGAAAAATAGAAAATTGTGTGTCAGAAATGCCCTTTCGGCTCCCTCTCAATTATTACCCTTCTCCATCATCTGTAGTGGTAGGTGCAGCCAAGATTGCTGTTTTTATTAATATCAGTTAATAAATAATGATTTTTATTAATAATTTTCTTGCTTTTAATAAGATAGCTTTACTCTGATCAAGCATTCCTGAGCACTACTGATTAGTTTTACATGGTTTTGAACACATAAAATTTTACAGAATGTCCTTTTTATTGACTGAATTCTTTTATTCAATATTATGTTCGTAAGAGTCATGCATACATTTTGTTTATAGCTGTCATTTTCATGACTATACCACAATTTATGTATCTAGTCTGTTGAAGGACATTTGAATGGTTTGCGATTACATCAATAATAATGTTATGTATATTTTCACCCATTTCTAGTGCACATGTGCACATATTTCTGTAGGTGATAGATTTATTGCATTATTCATGGCCCTGATTCTTTACCTCTCCCTATATCTATAGCCATCCCCATATAACTTTGTATTGTCCTGTCATTCTGAAGCTGGACTCAGTCATGTATGTGACTTATTTTCATTATAGGATTTTAGCAATAGTAGTATAACCAGGACTTAAAAAGCTCCTGTGTTATTGAGCTTCCTAGCTCTTGCTTCTGTGCTATCATCATGAGAATAATGCAAATTTAGCTTAAAATAAGATGACTATAGTCTCATTGCCTATCAGAGAGACAGACACGGTCAAACTCATGGGTGAGCACTGCTAAGACCTAAAGATGAGCCCAAGTGAACCCAGCTACATTCCTGCCTTGTAGACTTGTAAGCTAAATCAATGTTTATTGTATATCACTAAGGTTTTATGGTGGTTGATAAACAACTTTTATGGCAACAGATAATTAATACAGAGTGGAATTTCCAAATTCACTCTATCAAAAATGTATGAGAGTGCCAATTTCTTCATATTCTCCTCAACATTTAATACTGTTAATAATTTTAATTTTAGTCATTCTGGTGGGTGACAGTGATATCTCATTGTTGTTTTAATTTTCATTTCCTTGATGACTAATGAGAGTGAGCACCTTTCCGCGTCTATAGGTCTTTTGGACATATACTTTTGTGAAATGCTTGCTCAATTTTTCCATTACATTGTCTTTTTCTTATTTTTTCAGAATTTTTAAAATGTGCTCTGTATATGGATATATTATATAGATATAGAGAGTGGATATGTGTATTACAAATATTTTCTTTTAGTCATGGCTAGCCTTTAAAAAATCTTAATTTTCTTTTTTTTTTTTAAGATTTTATTTATTTATTTGTCAGAGAGAGAGAGAGTGCACAAGTAGGCAGAGAGGCAGGCAGAGGAAGAGGGAGAAGCAGGCTTCCCACTGAGCAAGGAGCCTGATATGGGACTCGATCCCAGGACTCTGGGATCATGACCTGAGCCAAAGGCAGCTGCTTAACCAGCTGAGCCACCTAGGCGTCCCAAAAAATCTTAATTTTCTTAATGCTCTTGTCAGGTTTTTCTATTAATAAAATAATCTGAAAAGAATTGGAATTTTTTTTCAATTTTCTGCAAAAATACATTCAGATTGGTTTTATTTCTTATGTGTTTGTAGAATTTACTGGTAAAGATACCTATTCTTAGAATTTTTTTTTTTGTAGAAAAAATTTGAACTTCAGACCCAATTAAGAAAAAAAAGGGCTACTCAGATTTTCTATTTATTTTTGTGTCAATTTTTGTCAGTTGTTTTTGTTATAGGAATTTTTGAAATTTCTTCTAAATTTTAAAAATTTGTTGGTATAGTTTGTTCACAATATCCTCTTATCATTTTATTACATGTAGGATCTGCATCTAAGAGTGTCTGCTTTTTCTTTTCTGACGTTGCTTATTTGTGCCTTCTTTCTTTTTTCTTGATCAGTTCTACTAGGTATTGAGCAGTTTTTCTGGAATAAACTTTTTATTTTGTTGATCTTTTTAATATACATTTTCTTTTTCATTCATTTCTACTTATCTTTATTAATTCTTTCTATCTTATTTAGGTCTAACTGTCTTTATCACTATGAATAAGCTACACTAAGTTTTACGGGAGATTGAGGGACGAGATATAAAGTATATGGATATTATTATGAAAGGGATTCTACTAAATAGAAATGTTCCTGTGTTTGGTTCTCCTCTTATCCACTTGAGGCTCAACATAAAAAGGGATATTTCAAGAATTAATTAACCTATGAATTATTTACTTAGTGAAAAAATTAGAGGGGTGTCTGGGTGGCTCAGTCGTTAGGCCTCTGCCTTCAGCTCAGGTCATGATCCCAGGGTCCTGGGATCAAGCCCTGCATTGGGCTCTCTGCTCTGCAGGAAGCCTGCTTCTCCCATTACCATTCCCTCTGCTTGTGTTCCCTCTCTTGCTGTGTTTCTCTCTGTCAAATAAATAAAATCTTTAAAAAAAAAAACATAAAAAAATTAGAATTAAGGATTATTATTAAACTATTATACATTAACATTTCCAGAAAGAAATACAATTAAATAAGAAGTATTAGAGACATTTTTTTCCCTAAAGAAGGAAAATATGACCTAAGAGTCTGTCAGAGCCTGAGAAGTGCCTTAAGATGCCATCAGTGAAATACAGTTCCATACACATGCACATACCTCAGACTCTTCCATCCCACATTCTCAGTGTGTTAATTTCTCAGTGTGTTCAAAGAAATATGTCTAAATGGATATACATCTAAATATCTATTATACTTGCTTGTTCTCTTTGGTTTATAACTCAACGATAACCTCGTCTTTATCTTTCTGACTCTCCCTAGAGTTGTTCTTTGTGTCTTATTTTAAAAGCTTATTAGTAACTTATCCATCATCTTTGTAAAATGCCACGTTTTGGATTCTGAAGGTCATCAGTGACCCATCTGGAAGTTTCATTTTAGTAAAGTGTCTGGAATCTACTCCCATTCCTTCCCATGGTGGTCTCAGCACAAAAGGATGGGGAGACCAGTGTAAGTAGAATACTGTTCTCATTATTGTAATTCCCAACCCTCTTTCACTGGCTACCAGGTACTAAGCTTTTCTGCTTCTCAACCAAAGACCCTTCCAGAAAACAATGCCGATGTGTAGAAACCAAAAATACCAAAAAAACCCATCAAACATTGTAGATCCGGAAACATAAAGATATTTGCTCAGACCATTACCACAGTAAATGGGAAAATAAATAAAAGATAGTTGATATGCAGGACAAGTTTAACACCTTGAATGACATAATACAAGTTCTTTAGCTTATTACTTCATCATTTATTGACTGTTCAAACTCTTCCCCATATGCTCTAAAGATCTCCTCTTAAGGGAGAGCTAGCTATTCCTTGTACTACTTTGCTCCTAACTTCTATTTAGTTGTGTGGTATTGTTCTCAATATTATGTTATTAACATTAAAAGGGGGCCCATTTCTGAGGTAACCTAGAGTGTGAATGTTTAGTTTAGTCTCAGTAGTACTGTCTTCATTTGGTTGAATTCTAAATGTGTTTATTTTTTATTTCACACCATTCTGTGGTCATACACACACACACACACACACACACACACACACACATTGAATTGTATGCCTTTCTCTAAAATTATTGTAACCTTATTTTATTTCTATTAACTAGCCTTGATATATTTTCTCTTACAATAAATATAATACCATGCCATAGTATACCGTACTATTCCGTACCATACAATACCATGCCAGTCCAAATGTGTTTTAATCAATACTATCCACTTAACAAATGGGTGAAGGTGAAGTTCTGGAAGAAGAAGATTAAGGAAGAATAGCAGCAAGAGTACAGGTATAGGGTTAATCTTGGAAAGGAAGATGCTTGTCTTTCTCTGAGACTGGAAGAAATCTTCATTTATTTTTGATGCTCTTGTTTGGGAATCTCACTAGAATAGAACTGAATTGTGGCTGCAGGCTCCATTCATTTTAAATCCTACCCAAGATAGAGTGGAATCTGACCTTGTTAATTTTAGTAAAAACCTTTTCTGTTCATGTAGGATTTTACCCAGATGACCCCATGGAAGACCCTTTGTGGTACATAGTGACTGTTGTCATGCTTTCAACACAGAGTTACTATGTGAAAAATTTAGCAGCAACCCTGATGTCTTTGAAGACATCTAAACTTGTTAATATCAAAGGATCTGCATTTCAGGGCTCTTATGGGGGACTACACCATAAAACAAAGCACTCCGTATAAATGTTTAATGACAATGGTAAGATAACGATGTTAAAAGCAATAGCTCATCAGGAAGATAATGAAGTTCTGAAGTAAGTGAGAAACATATTTTTTTCAGTTAGAACATGATTGCTGAATCATTTTTAATCAATAAAGTTTGGGGGCCACCTCCAAGAAAAGTCATTATTTCCTTGTGGAATTGTGTAAAGATTCTCTCCCTTTTTCCAACCAGGCTAACAGCTACCATTGTTTTAATACTCTCTTTCTTTTCTTTCCTGAAATCTGACACAATCAACTTCTCCAGATTCTTTACTGAAAGTGATTCCTCTTACTCAGTTTATCCAACATGAAATTGGAGTCAAAAGCTGTCTTAGCAATTACAAGGACACGATTTACTTACCAAAGCGTTTCTTCCACTTGGGTACTTTGAACCAGAAAAAAAGAGGATAAAACCTTTGCTGGTTGGATTGAGATGCACTGACTTCTTCAGGCATCTGGCTGGATTTCTCGGGGGAAAGGCTGGGAGTTGTAAAACCAGAAAGGTTATAGTGGTGCTTGAAGGGAGCATGAAAGGCTATGACATGGCTGACATTCTTAAAGTTTTCAGCAACTTATTCATAGCCAAAGACAAACTCATCTTCATTTTTTCAAGACCTGGTCATGTTACCCTGACCTCATTTCCCTGCATGACATCACTTTTCTCCCCATCACTCAGGCACAAGGACTCTAATGCTTACTAAGAGTTGTGGATTCCACCTCTCTAACTTCCATCACTTCTCCTTTATTTCCATTAGTACTGCTCTAGAATTTCAAGGTTGCATAACCTCATCTCTGAACTATACTTCTAACTCTATGTCTATCTATATTAATCACTCCCAACTGGTGTGTCTTTGACCTCTCCTCATGCCAATACATCTTCCACACTGCCACCCTATAATTTTTCTTATTGTTTTTGTGCTCTGCTTAAAAACTTCCAGTGTCTCTCTACTGCTAAGAGAATAAAGTAAAAACCTTTTAGCAAGTACTCAAAGCCCTTTGTAATCTGGCTTCAGTTTAACAGTACGTTCATTTTTCATCTCCTAAACAAATAGCCCACTTTCCTGCACTAGACTATTGTCAATGCTTGAACTTTTTTTCTTCCACAAAGAAAAGTCTTATCTTTCTGTTTAAATTATACATATCTCAAGAGTTTCTACTCAAATGTCATCTTCTCTATATGAAACTCGTTAATTCTTCTGGTTGAACATAGTCTCCCTCTCCATGGTTCTCTCAGAGCTCTTTGAAGTGCCATTACAGCAGTGTATCTCGGACTTCCTTATGTATCAGATCCCCTGGGATCTTGCTAAAATGCAGATTCAGATTCACTAATTCTGAGATGAATCTGAGATTCTGCATTTCTAATAAGCTCCCAGTGGATACCCTTGCTGCTGGACCTTGGACCTACTTTGAGGAACATGGTTCCAGTGTTTATAGAGGCGCATCCCTGGTCACCATTTTGCCTGTATTGGAATCCGCTGAAAACACAGCTTCCTTCCCATAAAGACTGTGCTCTTTCAAAGCTGGCTCTTTGTTATACCTGTATCTATACAACTCCTAGTCTGATGCATTGCTGGCACTTCTGGTGAAAGATTCAGCCAATTAAGCAATTGAAAAAAATTCCAAATAAAAATCAAGAGTGTGGTTCATCTGAAAATGTATTTCCCGTTAACTTCAATGGTAGAGGATTCTCTAATAGTGCAGAGATCTTATGACTTGCTGAGTTGGCACTCTTATTCATCATCTGATTTGTTGCCCTATCATTCAAGAGACATGCAAAGGAGATCCTTTGTCTTACAGTACCACAGTTTGATCCCCTGAGGTATATCTTATGCTAGCCTGATGCCCCCTGTTAATGTTTCTTTATGTCTGTACAGTGAATGCCTCAGGGAGCATTGCAAATGGCAAGATTTTATTCTTTTTGATGGATGAGTAATGTTCCATTGTATATATACCGCATCTTTTTTTTATTTTTATTTTTTTTGCCATTCGATCCGGTTTTCATTTTTTATTGGGTCTCATTCAGCGGGCACCGTTCCAAATGAAAGTCTTACGGGGCAGCTTCCACTGCCCCCCACCCCTCACCTTGTAGAGCACTGATCAGCCCATTGGGGTGATTCCTATGCTGCTCCAAGCCCAGGCATTCCCCGGACACCATTCAGGAAGTGTCCATTGTTTGAACTGTTTCTTCCAGCACCTCGATTTCCAGGGGGGTGACTTTTTCAGTGAGGATGGCAGTGGTCCCTTTCTCACACCTATAGTGGCTCCCCTTCTTGTTGGGCACTGAGTATGGGCGGAGGAAGTCCAGCTTGCTCTTGCTGATGACGCAGAGATCAATGTTACTTCTAGACCCCAGGTCGTTGAAGATGCCAGCTGCAATGGCTTTACTCACCAGCTTCTTGGCTTCCTCCTCCTCCATATCTGGCCTAAACTTATCTTCAAACACAGCCATTGCTGCCAAGGAGCCAGAACCCATGGTGACATGAGGCAACTTATTAGTTGATCCATGAGGATAGATGCTGTAGAGGTGAGGTCCAGTAACATCTACTCCCCCCAAAACTAGGGCTGCACCAATGTAACCTTGATATCTGAAAAACATCTGCTTCAGCATCCAATTGGCCGTCACAACCCTGGGAAGGCGGCCAGTGGAGAGAGAGTGCAGCTCCAAATTGGAAGAAATGAGCTGGGTTGTCATGTCTGTGTCTGCAGCTGTCCCAGCACCACAGCAATAAATGTTAGGAGATATAAAGTGTATTTTTGAACAGTTCTTGTCTGCAACAACCATTCCTTCAGTTGCCCTTGTATCTGCTCCAAGAACTATGCCATCCTTATAGACTACCCCCGCGATGGTCGTGCCAGTTTTCCGGGCCATTGGAAGCTTGAACCCTTTCTTGGCAAAATCTGCCTCCAAGATGGCATTTCTGTGACAGTTATCAAAAAAGAAACCTCCAGCCGGCTGCTCATAGACTGACACAGCTGCCATCTTCCCCATACTGCATCTTTTTTTATCCATTCATTTTTAATCCACTAAAAAGTTCTTTGGGATTATCTTGAAATTTAAAAATGTAAATGACATAAATATAGGAAATTGATCATAATAATGGTAATAATAGCATTACAAATACCAAAATTTATGAGAAACTAGGTAAAATGATATAAAGATACTAAATTACACATAATAAATCATACAAAATTAAAATGTGATATTATAATAACTTGCATATTTTTAAACTTAGAAATTATTTTACACAATATATTGTTGGTAATAATTAAAATTGTATTGAACTGGGGTGCCTGGGTGGCTCAGTCATTAAGCGTCTGCCTTCGGCTCGGGTCATGATCCCAGAGTTCTGGGATGGAGCCCCGCATTGGGCTCCCTGCTCGGTGGGAAGCCTGCTTCTCCCGCTACCATTCCCTCTGCTTGTGTTCCCTCTCTCAGTGTTTCTCACTGTCAAATAAATAAAATCTTTAAAAAAAAATTGTATTAAACTTTTGCTGGTAATAAACACTAACAGAAGTTTTAGTAATACTATCAATTACTTTTGTTAAATTCAAGTAAACTTATGTTTAATATATTTTAATAAAAATTAAGTATAATTCTGTATATATATAAAAAGGGTTATATCCCAAATGGCTGAATCTACTGGAATTCCAATGGCTGGATCTGTGAGTGTAGCAGGAGCTACTATAATGGCTCCCAATGATCCTTGCCTCCTGGTTATTCATGTCCTTGTGTAATCCCCTCCCCTTGGGTATGGCTGGACCTAGTGACTTGCTTCTAAATGAATAAATGTGGCAAATATGAATGGGTACCACTTCTGAGATTAGAAAAAAGGTTGTCATTTCTATTTTGCTTGCAGACTTTCTCTCTTCCTTTGACTTTTCTTACTTGCACAGTTTGATGAAGCAAATTGCTGTGTTGGGCAGAGCTCATGGCAAGGAATTGAGGGTGGTCTCTTACTGACAGCCAGTGAAGCTGAAGCCTTCAGTCCAACAACCGGTGAGATACTGAATCCTGCCAACACCCACAAGAGTGAGTTTGGCAGTGGATCTTTACCCAGCCAAGCTATAAGATGAAGGCAGCCCTTTTGTCACTTTGCAGCCTTGTCAGACACCTGAGCCAGAGAACTCAGTTAAGAGGCATCTGAATTTTTGAACCACAGAAACTATGAGATAATAAATATTTGTGGTTCTAAGCCACTAAGTTTTGAGGTGATTTGTTATGCAGCAATAATTAGTTAATATAGTGGGTCTCATTCTTCATGCATTTATAATTGATCTCTTTATGAATAATGTTCATTATGCTTTTTTCATTGATATCCAAATTTTCACCTCGGAACTCCATAATAATAACAAAATACATTTAAAAGCTTGTTATGCTAGACATGGTTGGTTGAAAGGTAAAAGGGACATACAGGCATACTTCAGAGATATTGTGGTTTTGGTTCTAGACTACTGCAATAAAGTGAATATCATGGGAAAAAAGTGAGTTAAATAAATTTTTTGGTTTCCCGGTGCATTAAATGTTAACACTATAGTGTAGTCTATGAAGTGCAATAGCATTATGCCTAAAAAACAATGTATATACCTTAATTAACAATATTTTATTGTTAAAAATGCTATCATTTGAGCTTTTAGCAAATTGTAATCTTTATGCTGGTGGCAGGTCTTGCCTCTCAGTGTTGATGGCTGCTGACTGATCAGTTGCTGAATGATCAGTTGCTGATTAGTTGATCAGACTGATCAGTTGCTGAATAGCTGTAGCAAATTCTTAAAATAAGACAACAATAAAGTTTCCCACCTCAATTGACTCTTCTTTTCGTGAACAATTTCTCTGTAGCTCACAATGCTGTTTGATAGCATTTTGCTCACAGTAGAACTTCTTTCAAAATTGGGATCAGTTCTCTCAGACCCTGCCACTGCTTTATCGATTAGGTTTATGTAATATTCTAAATCTTTCGCTGTCCTCTTAGCAATTTTAACAGCATCTCCACCAGAAGTAGTTTCCTTTTTAACAAACTACTTTCTTTGCTCATCCATAGGAAACAACTCCTCATCTGTTAAAGTTTTATTATGAGATTTTAGTAATTTAGTCACATCTTCAAGTTCCACTTGTAATTCTAGTTCTCTTGCTGTTTCTATCTCATGTGTGATTACTTCCTCCACTGGAATCTTGGACCTCTCAGAGGGTTGAGGGTTGCAGTCAATGCATCCGAAACTCTTATTGGTTGATATTTTGACCTTTTCCCATGAATTGTGAATGTTCTCAATAGCATTTGGAATGATAAATCCTTTCCTTATAGGTTTTTAATTTACTTTGCCCAGATCCATCAGAGGAATCACTAACTAGGGCAGTATAACCTTGTGAAATTTATTTCTTAAATAATAAATTTAAAAGTCAGGTAATAAGGAGGTCCAAAAAGAGGAAGAGAGATGGGAACAAGCCGATTGTTGGATCAGTCAGAACACATACATTTATTGGTTAAGTTTACTGTCTTTTATGGGTGTGGTTCATGGAACCCCAAAACAATTGCAATAGTAACGTCAAAGACAACTGATCACAGACCACCATGACAAATATAATAATAAATCAAGGCATACAATAATATTGTGAGAAATTACCAAGTGTGACATTGAACATGAAACAAGCAAATGCTGTAGGAAAAATGGTACTGGTAGATGTGCTTGATGCAGGGTTGCCAAAACCCTCTAATTTGTTTAAAAAAAAAAGGAAGAAGAAAAAGAGAAAAGAAAAAGTGCAATAAAATAAGTTATGCCATGCAAATTAATTAAATATCCAGAAAGATTCCATTTTCTAGTCTCTGTTAAATCTGAAGATGCAGAGAAAAATGGATGAATCTGTGAAGTTTCTGAATGGATACTTGTAGTGCACAAATAGGCCTCTGGATATGAGAAGAAGGTTTAGAGAAGACTAAAGGCTGAGATAGAGGATACTTTTCATGAGACACATTCATAGCAAAGCTGATACTTAAAATTAATGTATGAACCACTGAGTCTTATTTCTCTACCCAGGGTTATATTTTTGTTAAACAAACTATTGCTTTTTGGAACTGTGATGCCTCTCCAATATAACTGAGGCCAAATTTTCTTGAAATTTCTGTTAAAATGCAAACTACTGCTATTATATCCAAGACTTCTAAACAATATTATTCAGCTGAGGTCTTTTAATATCAGACTCCAATCCAGTCATAATACATTTGACTGCTACCTATGTCCCAAGGAAATCTTACTTGAGTAAACATTAAGTAAGAATAGAGGGTACCTGTGTGGCTCAGTTGGTTAAGTGTCTGCCTTTAGTTCAGGTCATGATCTCAGGGTCATGCATTGAGTCCTGGGTTGGGCTCCCTGCTGAGCATAAGGTCTGTTCTTCCCTCTTCCTTTGCCCCCCCCCCCGCTCCTGTGTGTGTGTGCGCAATCTCTCTTTCTCGCTCACTCTCAAATCAATAAATAAAATCTTAAAAAAAAAGAATAGAAGTCACTGCCAAATCTGACCTGAATATCCAGTGAATATCAGGAATGCTAATATACTGTCATTTTTTGCTATTCTAGGACAATTTAAAAGGGTGATGTGGTAGCATTTCAACAAATAATTGTCTCTATGCTTCAGTCCATGAGCCTAAAGACTGCTTAAATGGTGTTCTCTTGGATATAGAGAAAAAGGTGATTAGGGGTATTCTTGAGGTCACTTAGGTCAGGTACAGAGCAATCCAATTGTTGATAAAAAGCGAAAATCTGTTTTTTATGGGACTGCTCTCTCAAGCCCTAGGAGGCCATCTTCTCAATTTGTTATAATGGGTCACATATAGGCCCTTAGTGTCTACCATTTTTACTTCTTTATTGACCACCCATGGGATTTGTTATTTGATTTGGACTTGCTTAGGATATTTCTTGAATGCCTTGATTTAAGTGTCTCAGTTCTCACATCTTACTGCAATTCATCCTTTGTCTCCCATTTTTGTTTGGGAGAGACCACTATCAGATTCTTACCAATGTGGGTCATGCCCAGCACTGACGTATGCTTCTAATCACGGATTTTTTTACATCTCTGGCAATGGGGACCAAGTCTTGGAGTGAATAAGATGTGTGTGGAAAACAGTGCAGATATGAGATAATCTCACCAATCATGAGGCAAGGTCTTACTCTTGAAAGAAATGCAGATGCTATAATGAAATCAAGAGACCTAGCCCTCCTCTCCTGTCTTTATAAGCTTAGGGATTAACTAAGAACTCAAAGCTTATGCAATGGTCTAAAAGCAGTGCTGGTTTCTCATTCTCATAAATCAATGCCGCATGCCTTGAACATGGACTCTTTTTTTTTCTTTTGGAGGTATGGAAGTAGGAGTGCATCATAGTATTAGAAGGCTCAGTGTACCAATCTCTCTTTGCAACCTATTTTCTCACCACAACCCTGTAGATAAGATACTGCACCAACTTAATTCTCAGTCTCATAAAGGACAAAAGTAGTTGAAATCACATGAATATAATGATGATCAGTCCAGACAAACTGCTACTCGGGGCTCCTCACATTGTACTCCAGGCACTTTTAATAGATTGTTCTCACAATATCTGCTATCACTTTCTATGCATTAAAGTGGGAACTGAGAGATAAGATGTTCAACCCTGTAAGGAATGCTTCTTGCAGGATAGGACAAAATCCAAATATACTTAAAGAATATTGGACTGTCTTTAAAAAAAAGGGGGGGGGGTGCGCCTGGGTGGCTCAGTGGGTTAAAGCCTCTGCCTTTGGCTCAGGTCATGATCTCAGGATCCTGGGATTGAGCCCTGAGTCCGGCTCTCTGCTCAGCAGGGGGCCTGCTTCCTCCTCTCTCTCTCTGCCTGCTTGTGATCTCTCTCTCTGTCAAATAAATAAATAAAATCTTTAAAAAAAAAAAAAAGAATATTGGACTGGATGTCAGTAGCCCTGGATTTGCTTTGCCTTGGCTTTATTGCCAGTCACCTGGGTGGTTTCGAGATGATCATTCAAATTCTCTGGGTCTGTAAAATAATTTGGATGACCTTAAAAGTTTTACTCAGTTCTAAGGGTCCTTAAAACTCTGAAGAGGTTTCAAAGAGCTTGTCTGCATCTTAAACAACGTTAGCATTCTGGAAACTATTCTGGACAGAGAATTGATGGATTATACATTCTGAGAGCACAGGTCCTGGAGGAGGCAGCACACATTCCAAATGTCAGCAGCTACCTGATTACAAACCCACTAACATCTGTGATATTCTTGCTGCCTGCTGGTATTGCAGCCTGCAGGGAGGCTTCTTTGCTCCAGAGAGAAATGGCCAGGAATGTCACAAAGGATGCTCCATGTCCATGCTTCTGTCCAAGAAACAGAATTCAATGAACCCTTATTGAAACCAAATTAGCTTCTAGAATTAATTACAAAATGGTAATGGTATTGGCTCTTTTCTGGTCACATATATACAACTGAGTGAGATAAAAAAAAAAACACTAGGCAGGTAGGAGATACCTTTTCAGGCTCTCCTTGGCTACAGAAAGTTGCAGGGAAAAACAAGTTAGTAACTTTTGTTTTTCAAGTTTGAGCACACACAGTGTGATAGAAAATTGCTTCATAGCTCCTCATAATGAAATGTGATTTGTAAGTTGCCTATCAGATTTCTCCCTGTCTCTCAGGATGCATGTTATTCTTACGTTTTCTAGACTTCTCTCCATAATTTAGTGAGCTTTTGGCCTGTGGGGCTCAGTCAGGAAAGGGGGAGGTTGGGGGAGACATAAGGATTAAGTACTAAACAATTGAAGTAAAAAGAAGGTGACCATTTCCATGAGATAATACGAAAAGGCCAGGAGGACAGAGGTGCTGAGGTAATATATTTTATGAAACAAGGACCAGTTTTGTCCTTTTTTTTTTAAATTTGGTGCTCTGGAATGTTGAAATAAGCAGCTAAATAGCCAAAGCAGATTTCCTTCACAATTCATGAATTGTGTCCCAGGCTGGTGGGTAAGGACATGGCAGCTTCCCCTTGCTTTGGTGAGATTGAGTACGTGTCTACGAATCAGGTGGGCAGAGAGGGTGTTAGGGCTGTTGTTTTGACCTGTCTCTACAAGGATTGGTTCACTTGGATCTTATTTGTACAGGAGACCTGGGAATACCCTATGAAGAATCCACATGAAGGAAAGAAAAGTTGATAAACACAGATTTGGTTTAAGAGCAGTGGACCAGAACAGAGGAGAAGGTGGTTTTATGGACTGTGCTCAATTTGAGTCCTTGGAAGAGAAGATTTTATAAAAGCAACAGTAAAAACTAGTTAATACAAAACAAAACAAAAAAACCACCTGTTTCACTAAAGTCTCTAGATTTTAAAAATTAAGATTATTTTTTAGATCAGTTTGAGGTTTACAGAAAAATTGAGCAGAACATATGAAGATTTCCTATGTACTCCTTGCCCCCTCACAAGCATAGCCTTCCCGTTATCAATATCCCCCACCAAAGTGGCACGTTTGTTACAATTGATGAATCCATGGTGATACATCATATTAACCCAAAGTCCACAGTTCACATTAAGATTCATTTTTAGTGTCATACGTTCTATGGATTTGGACAAATGTATGATGAAATGTATCCATTATTATAGTATTAGAGAGAGTATTTCCATTGCCCTAAAATGCTGATATATATGACATATTTAATTTTTTTTTTTACTGAATTTAGTTGACACACAGTGTTACATTAATTTCAGGGGTACATTGTAGTGATTGGATGATTTTTCACATTATGCTACGCTCACCACTGTGGTTACTGTCATCATACAACACTGTTACAATATCATTTACTACATTTCTTATGCCATGTCTTTTATTCCCATGACATATTCATTCCACGACCTGAAGACTGTATCTCCCACTTCCCTTCATCCATTTTGCCCATCTCCCTGTCCCTTCCCCTCTGGCAACTATCAGTTTGTTCTCTGTATTTACAGGCCTACTTTGCTTAAAATGGTGATATTTTTAAGGCATTCAGTCTCATTGTTTCAGATCCCATGGAAAGTGGCACAAAGATCCAAGGTGTAATTGAACCATGGTGAAGCACACCCCGTAACACAGTCAGGCTGATGTGCAAGTGGAAAAGCAAAGAAATAATGGAGGACACACACTTGTTACAACTGTACTGGCCATGCCAGCCAACTCTCACTGGCTTCGGCAAGGGGTCTGCAGGAATTCAGTCCGGAAAAGAGTTAAATAGTGTCCCTGACTTGGAGGCCCAAGAAACTGCTTCATGTACTACAGGGAAGACACCATCTAGGGACTCCCAGGGCAATCTGAGAGGGTTAGAGTCACAGAAATGCTCTTTGGATTAATAGAAACCCAACTGGATTTTTTACCCTAACTGCTCTGGTTACATAAGCAAAGAACAGATAACCTTTATGCAAGTTTATGAACTGTTTCCTCTCTGCTGCCATAATCCTGTTGCTTTTTTCAGCAACGTAATAAAACAGTTTTAATGAAACCAATAAAAATGATTCCCCCTGCAAAAGGCTGGTGATTCTCAGCTTGCAACATAAGGCCCTGCAGTTCTGGGTTACCGAGTAAGGGAATTAATCGATGTTATGTTAGATGCAAGGGGGATTCCCCAGTGTTCTGTGATGGTGACAGAAGCATATTAAGAACCACAAATAAAAATAGCAGCATAATTAAAATACAATGCGAATGCTAAGAAGATCAAACCTCAGCCTGTTCTATCGTCCAACCTGAGGCCTCTTGACAAGAAGAGCGTCAAAATTTTGTTTTTTGAAAAAAATCTTATTTTGACATTTTATTTTATTTTTTTTATTTTGACATTTTAAATTAAATGCAGATAGTTTTTGTGGAATCAGCACCACTTTGAAGTAATAACATAATTTTTGTGGAATGAGCACCACTTTGAATTAGTAAGAACTATGCTACTTTGATTTGCTTCTCCCCTAAATATTTTATTTTTTTCATCTGGCAGATCGACATTATGTTCCTGGCACCTGGGCATTCACCTAGTGCCAGTGGCTTGTGGGGGTTTTGGGGTCATTCAAAGGGAATGTATTAGGCACTTTTGTGAATGACGTGACATAGTGTCACTATTTTATGGAATGTAGTCCAGATCCTGTTAAAGCTTGGCTTACAAATTTCACAGGATTTATTGGTCCCAATATTAGAATATCTTCTTTTATCTCTTCTCAGTTTGATCTGCTGCTTCTTACCATTGCCACACATAGCGGGTGAGAGGAGGAGCCCCTGATGGCTTACCTGGGATAGGAATCTTGTCTTGTTGGATGTGTCATGATTGACACCACCAGTGAGTTCAGCATTCAGCATTTCTCCCTATTTTTTAACTGAGGCATGAGCTGCATAACAGGTACATAAATGGAAGTGTACAGCTGACTGAATTTTTGTATATGTATGCACTGTGTAACTACTACCCAGATTAAGATAAAGAACATTTCCAGGAAGTTTCCTCATGCCACTTGCTGGTTAATACCATGGTCCCCGAGGTAATCATTATTTGGACTTCTCCGCATTCAGAATGTATTCCTTTGTATCTGGCTTCTTTCAGAGCCATGTCTGTGAGATTTATCCAAGTTGGTTTATTTATTAGTCCCTTTGATGTTTTTATTACTGTGCCATATTCCACTGTACGAATTCACCACATTTTACTTATTTATTCTCCAGTTGGTAGATTGTCTCAGTTTATGACTTTTATGATAAACCTACTTTGAACATCCTATCTTTTTGGTGGACATAATCATTCACTTCTCTAACACAGGGATTGCTAGATTATAGGACAGGTAGGAGTTTAGTTTACTAGTTACTGAGTTTCCAACGTGTTTGAAACTTTTAATTGAACCCTATTATCAGCAACATTTAGTATTTTTCTTTAATTTTTAACTTTAAAGTAATTATAGCTTTGCAGGAAGTTGCAAAATTGTGCAGAAGTGTAGCTTTAACTAGCTTCCCTCAGCATTTACATATTACATGACCATAGTACAATATTGCAAGCAGGAGACTGACATTGATTCAGTGTGTGGTATAACTCTTTATCATCTTATCACATAGGTTTGTTTGTAAAATCAACACCCCAGTAAGATACAAAATGATTCCATCACCATAAAGTTCTCCCTTGTGCTTTCCTTTTAAAGTCACACCCAATCAACCTTTTTACCTCCAACATCTCTAATTCTTGGTACCCACTAATCTGTTCTACTCTGATTTTGTCACTGTAAGGATGTAATATAAATGGAATCATACTGTAGTGACCTTTTGAGATTAGCTTTTTTCACTCAGGATAATGCCCTTGAGATCCACCCAATTTATCCCATATAACAACAGTGGTTCCTTTTTATTGTGGAATAGCATTCTGACACGACATGACCTCAGGCTCTAGGACATTTTTCCAGTGGAGGACAGAAGCTGTGGTTGCACATGATAAATGTAATCTGACTGGGCAATTTTCATCAGAAACTTATAGAAGTCATGATAAATGAGCAAAAGATAATGATGGCACTCAGAATATGCTCACTTGAAGGAAGATCTCTAACTCAATCTTCCATTGAGTTGTTGCAGTGTTTTCATCAAGAAATAGGTCTGGGTCTAATTGCCATTTGAGTCCCTTTAATCAAATGTTTGTGACATTTTCTAGAAATAAAGCTAAAGAATGAGCAATGGAGATAGGTTCCCTTTACAAAAACAGGAGTCCCTGAGGTAACTTGAGATGTTTGGAGCAGAATTACTAAGAACTAGAACTGATTTTCAAAAACATAGTCAGAACTTAGTCATACAAATAGGCTGTTCCTACCTAGATAATTATCCTGGAAGCTATATAGTCATTCCAGTGATAATGCCTTATTTAAAAAGAATTTCTAGAACCATTATTTTAGAATTGTTTTTGGAGTCTGCAACATTTACTTTGAAAATCCTGGCCAGTTACCTTTTTTAAGTGTGACTAATTTTTTAAGTGACATGATCCAAATAGAACTAAGTCTAATGAATGTGTTATAGGTCAAACTAGGAATACTGGTTTTGGTGCTAGACAAGATTTAATGACAAACTAATTACATTTGATTTTCTTGTTGCTTATAAGTTGGTTTCTGATAGCAGTTCCAAGAAAAAAAATCCAAATGTGTTTTGAGCAGTAGCATCATTTAAATAAGTATCTCTCGAGGTGTCCACTGTGAAAAAGGCAGCACATATTTGGATGTCTAAGTTTTGGTATATTCACTCAAAAAACCCAGATTTATTATTTTTCATTGTCTTTATCACTTCTAGTCTAATTTCATGGTTTTCTCATGTTCTTCATGTTTATATACCATATATATAAATTAATATTTTATGCATATGTTATGTGTCTAACTTTTAAAAGTATTTAACTCTTACTAACTTTTGAATCATCACAATAAGGTCACAAATATATTATTTCATAATGGATGGAGAGATAAAGAGCTTCCAAGACCAGCAAGGTTTAAAAGAGTATATGACCACCAAGTCGGCACTACAAGAAATATTAAAGGGGATTCTATAAACATTCAGTTTAGAAATGAAGAACTGAAATTACAGAGAATTTAAGGAACTTTTTTTTTTTAAAGGCATAGTAAGTGGTAAATGCTAGAATTGCAGTAAAAATCGGTAGGCTTTTTGGTCATAGTGCAGAGATAGTCCTTTTTATGACATGGTATCAGAAATAGTAGAAGGCAGCTATTTATTGTTTTAAAGATGTGTGGATTGAAAAAATTAAAGTAAAATAATATTTTTATGGAGCAGCATTTTTAAAAAAGCACTTGCAAGCTGATCTAAACCATCATTTAAGAAATAATAATCTCATTTGATTCAGTCAATAATTATACTTTCATCACTTCAGGCTAACTGGATTTCCCCCTTGTTTCTAACTGTAGTATTTGAAGCAGGATGCTTTTGTGGCCCTTTAAAGCAGGGCATTTGATTTTTCTAAGCACTGCTCAGAGGATCAATAGTGTACCTGCACCCTACGCCTGTCTGCAACATGCTGTTGTTTAGTAAATGCCTATGGAAAAAGAGATCCACACCCCTGGTACAACCCCCAGGAACGATGCATCCCTTCCTCAGGGGAAGAACCACCTTTCACCCAGAACGGACTGCCAGTTGTGTCTCACAGTCACTATGCTTGTCCTCGGTAGTTTAGCAACTCCCTGCTAATACTTCTCTGCGTGTTCTTGGCACAGTGAAGAATATAGTTCACCATGATAAGCCTCAGTCCAGAAGCTGTCCCTGTCATCACAGGGTTAGCTCTTTTCCTCGCATTCTTTGCAGTTGCTTGCCATGATTAAAGGATAAACGTTTCCAAATAACAGCCTAGAAGAACTGCACTCAGAGAACTTTAAGTCTGTCTCTCTTTTTAACTCATGTTCAGTTGAATATCGATCTTATAGGTAATCCAAGACTGATTTCTTAGAATTCTGCAGGGCCTTGCTTTTCCTTCTGGTATGAATTACTAATTTTTGTCTTCAATCTTCACCAATATGTCTCTGTCTTTCTGTTCAGTCCAGCAAGGGTGGGATTTTAGGTGTAGTAAAGTGGGGATGTGTGTAGGGGGCAGTCTTTTCTTCCCCAATGAAAAATTTCCAAAGGTGACAAACTTAACAGAATTATTGGTATTTCTTTTTTTTTTAAACAAAGAGAAAAATTCTTACATTATGATAAATTCTAATTTCCAGATTTTAAATAGTAAAGGGAAATTTCTCAGGTTGTCTGACAGCATAAACATACATGGGCTTCTTCTGTATGAAGAAAAGAGTAGAGAGTTTCCCAAAATGGGAAAAATACTTGTAGACAGTGCCAAACAGCATTCCAAAGTTGTCAGATTTCTTTTCGTAAGGTCCTTGAAAAGCCAATGCTCTAAAACTTTATTGAAATAAAACCTTAATCCGTTAAACCAAGACTCAGAGGATCCAGGATTCTTCAAATGGGGTTTGTCACTTTATTTTGTGTAGATCAGAGGGTATCTGCTCTTCAAATATGGGAATATGTATTTATGTTTATGTGCATCTGCCGTGCATGCAACCTGAGAGGAAGATTATTAAAATACAGATTTCTTCTGAGCCTTTAGTTGATCCTGTAAAGATTAAGTTAGTATGTGACTTGAGGTATTGTACAAAACAGTCACACAGAGTAAATCCTATAATCCTGGGATTCAAGTGAATAAGGACTCTTCACATGTGTCCAGGATCTTTATCAAAATGAAATATTCTTTTTAAGGGAAATATTTTTGCTTTTGGAGAAACATAATGAGAACAGTGTGGAAGAAATAAGAGTGGTGACTTAAGGTTCTGTAGTTGTATTAACCTTATTTTTCAAATAAATTAAAAGAAAGCAAAAAAAAAAAGATAAAATCAGTAGCAACTGGTGTATTTAAGTGTATTAAGTAGTAGGAAGGTAGAAGATGAGGAAAAGAGGAGGCAGTGCCTAGGAATAGGTCCTGCTCCTTTTATACGTTCCATAATGATTGGCCATAGGTTTGGACCAAGACAGCAGTCCTCAAATGTGAAGCTATCAACCTCATTCATTCCCAAAGTGCCTCTCACTGAGGCTGCTGATAAAAGTGTTTAGCATTCAGAGGTTAATAATGTCTTTTTGGTTTTTTTTAGAAGACCAGGTAACCAGTTAGGTGAGCTAATTTTTCTCATTTAGTTCTGTTACATCATGTCTAGGAGAGGTAGGTGGGACCATGATGTTGGTCCTTATAGGAGTCCCATGGCACCACACTTTATTTCATTTTTTATTCTTTATTTTATTTTATTTTTGTAAAGATTTTATTTATTTGACAGAGAGAGACACAGCGAAAGAGAGAACACAAGCAGGGGGAGTGGAAGAGGGAGAAGGCTTCCCGCTGAGCAGGAAGCCCCATGTGGGGCTTGATCCCAGGACCCTGGGCTCATGATTTGAGCTGAAGGCAGATGCTTTTTTCTTTATTTTAAAGATTTTATTTATTCATTTGACAGAGAGAGATTACAAGTAGGCAGAGGCAGGCAGAGAGAGAGGAGGAAGCAGGCTCCCTGCTGAGCAGAGAGCATGATGCCGGCTCGATCCCAGGACTCTGAGATCATGACCTGAGCTGAAGGAAGAGGCTTTAACCCACTGAACCACCCAGGTGCCCCTGAAGGCAGGTGCTTAACTAAGTAAGCCACCCAGGTGCCCCTATTACATTTAAAAAAAACTAGTTTTAATATTCAGGCATATGTTGGTCAAAAATTACAGAGACTGATAAGAAAATAGTAAATACTCTTCACCCAGTGTGGAGTCTCTTCTTCTTCTCCTTCATTCTTTCCTATTCTCACCCTTACTGGTGGAAGGAGATTCTTTTTGCAAAACACAGTGCAGGATTTGCCTGGTAGCTCCTAAAATGACTGTGACCTTGGCATTTATAGGCATTTGGGCAACAAACATTTGTTCTAGGTTTGAAGTTCTAACTTCAGAGAAGTATATGACTCAGGCTATATGGGCCTGGAGAGGCAGCAGAGGATCAGTGAGGACCATGTGCATGCCTGAAGCTCTGTGTTGATATGGCCCATCATACAACCCCAAGACTGAGACTGTGTACCTGGCTCTGGTGGGGTGGTCTTTTGCACATATCCAGACCAGACTACATACAGAACTCTTCCAGCCTTATGTGTTCATGTTTTGCTGTATATATTTTTGGCCTTGAAGGAAAGCAGTTGAGCTTCCACAAGGTCTGATATGGCACTCACTCCCTCAGATGTTAGCTTCCAGAACTATGCACTGACTTCCTTCTCTGACCTTTTGTAAATGCACTTTTGTATGATTTACTCAAGGCCATGAGTATGCTCCTTCCATCAGTCTAATCTTATTCCTGATGGTTGTCAATGTGATAGTTGTTCACACATCTGAATTTCTCTAAGAAAGGCAATAAACATTAGCCACAGAGAGGTTGGGTTGTGTTGTTATTCTGCTTCGAAGAACATGAAGATCCACATTCTTTTCCAGGATAAAACCAGGAATATATCTCTCAAGCCAGGATCATACCAGGAAGTAAGTCCCCTGGTCTATAAAAGTTAAATGCAATATGGAGTAGAAACTCTGAAAGAAAGCTTGAGATATGAAAAAGCAGAGGGGAAGCAAGGTCAAAGGGGAGGGAATTCCAGGTGCCCATGAGGGGCTGATTCTGTGAATATATTCTGATATAAATGGCAAGAGAATATGTTGCATCATCCTGAAACCCCTATATGTGTTCATGTTACACTCTAACTTATCTTTCTTATAAGTCACTGAGGCAGTGGTTTTCTTCAAGATATTGGAGATAAAAATTAAGTTAGAAAATAGTAATCAGTTCTGTGTACTTTACTAGGCTACTTTTTTTTGGCCCAAATAACTCTTTTAAAGAGTGGAAATTTTTAAGGGTTTTGAAGAGCCATCCATATGTTTCAGAATTCAGATCATCATCCAAACATCAACCTTAGCTTTTAACTTATAAGTAAATGACACTTTTAAAACCAACATCTATACCTATTGTGACAGGCTTAGTTGGAATTTGGCTTCATTCTTTATATACATGCTCTCTGTTGGTTGTTTCCCTTTTCACATAATGACTTGTCCAGATATCTGGGGCCTATCCAATTTTTTGGTGCAATGCAGTACCCAACTCTAATTTACCACTTGCTCTTCAATATGTTAAATATCCAGCCTTTTTGCTGAAACACATATTGCTACTATTTGGGATTGTTCTCGATTAATAGATTCCAGAAGACTATAGACTTAGGCTTTTGCTGAAAAAATAGTATTGCTCAAAATATCATTTTTTGACAGTGCCCAAAATGTGGAGCCCAAAGACTGTCCTCCCACAGTATCTTAGGGTTGTTCTTTTGCCAGAAGAAATATTTGGGTGGGGTTTTAAAGTGTTGATACTTCTAGCAAGTCTGGATGATCCCAACAGAAGAGGTAGGGAGTATTGCTTCTCAGACTAGTCTTTGAGGTAATTCTCAGAGGTAGTCACCTGCTGCTCCATCTCAAATCTATATATAAGAGTTGCCTCAATGAAGTGGTGAGCAAATTCTTGATTATTACTAATTTTCTTATTGTTGTTCAAGGTAACTACTTTACGTCATTTTGGTATAAAATTCTCTCTACACATTTTTGACGGCATGAAAGATAAACTGTATTTGTAAAATCGCCAGTTTTCTAGAGACGGTTACCAACGTCAGTTCATTTTTTGTTGTTACTGTGTTCAGTGCACACATGCAACGAGGATGCAAAAGAATAAGTATATACGATCCTTAAAAACTCACAGTCTGATGTAAATGACACTGGAGTGTCAAAGAAGATAAATTGCTGGGGGAAAACTCCATGGATTGTGTGTGTGTGTGTGTGTGTGTGTGTGTGTGTGTGTGTGTGTGCAGGGATGTACATACATATACTCCTATGCTGTGGGGAGGGCTGTTGAAGATAATATGGAAGGGGAGGACTTTAGTTTTAGAAGATGGATGATGTTTCACTGGATAAAGTTGGAGGAAAAGGGTTTTTCCAATGAAGAGAGCAGTGTGAGCTAAAGCCAGAAAAGGGAGAAGTATAGTTCTAGCTATATTTTTTAATCTAGATATATTTTATTTATCCTCATGACCTTGACATAACTGCTTTATTATAAATTGCCACACAGAGATTAAATATCCTCATCAAATACACATGAGAAAGCTAATGAAATGGAAGTGGAATTAGTTCTTCCAATTTTTATACTACATTCAAATCAAATGTCCATGGGAATTATGTGTGAGCTGTCACAACACAAATTTGGAGGAGATATTAAGACATATGCTGTGCTCTCTTGGGCCAGCTCTGGTCCAGTGGAGCAGGAAAGAGAGAAGTGAGGTAATATTTATGGAGTATCTTTCCATCAGGTGCCAGATACTTACTGACAAACTTCCATTTCATGCTCATACAATTGATTTTATAGACTTCAGGGCTATGATTCAAAAGATTATTTTTATGCTCTTCCCTTCCACCACCCAAACTCACCAAATACTACCAACTGGGATAAATTAACTTCATTTGCTCATTTGTTCAACTGGAGGGTAAATAGAATTTCCCTGAGAAAAAGGACAAGTGAGGAGTGCTTTGGGCCAAAAGAGTAGTAAGAGGCCAAGGGATTGGAGAGACATGATGAGGTCAGGTATATAGGAATATTGCAATGCAGAAATGATACATTCATTCATTTATCAATTCAGTCTTTGCACAAATATTTATTGAGCTCTTACAATGTGTAAGACACACTGGCCCATGGACTCAGGATATAACAATGACAAGATAGATCAGATACCTCTTCTCATGGAACTTCCATTCTTAAGGGTAGAGATGCACAAACAAAAAACAAATGAATAAAGAAAAGAAAATATCAGACGGTGGTGATAAATGCTACACAGAGAATTATAAAAGGTTAACCAGTGTATTCGGTTGGCAACTTTATATTAAATTGGATGATTGGATGGCCAAGGAAGGTAGTATTTAAGCTGAGATCCAAATGACAAAAAACAACCTCCCCCCTCCAGCCGCATCTAATTATGTGAAAGTCAAGATAAATAGGATTCTGGGTGCAATGTCTCTGAAGTAAGAATCAGACTGATGTGCTCAAGGAACATAGAGAAGGCCAGGGTAGTTGGAACATGGCAGGTGGAACATGGAGCCGATGCCAGATAAATAGGCAGGAGCCAGATAATTTGTAGCTTTGAGAGAAGTTTGTATTTTATTCTGAGGGTAATGGAAGCCATTGAAGAGTTTTAAATCAGAAGTGATCTGATATAACATATAACAAAGCTTTTTAAAGACCTCTCTGACTGCTGCACTGAGTGAGCCTAGAGGCTCAAGAATGGAATCAAGACCACCTGGAGAACATTGTCGTATGAGAGAATATTGTCTTGGACCTATATGGTTGCTTAGGAGGTTGTGAGAAGAGGATGGTTCAGAATTGAATCATTCATGCAATAAAGACTTAGGCAAAAACCTGCAAGGCATGGTGATGCCTTTCCATCACCAAGCATTTGGAACACAAACATTTGTGCAGTGAGATATTTCTTGTTTCCTAGCAAAGAGCTTCTTTTTTTTTCTTTCTTTTTTATTTCTACCATTTCAAAGACTTTGATAGCCTTTGAAGTTTTTAAAAGGGGCTCATAAAATTAAAAGTTTGATGGTAACAATGTGCAAATAATGATTGAAAGCTGAGCTCACCTTCATAGATAGCAGGGTTTCATCTAGATCCATGCTGAAGGAAAATTGTGTAAGAGCCAATTTCTCCATGATATACCACAAAATATGAGAAGAAATGTAAGCAACTCTGGGTGTTTTATGGACTGTATAATGCCACTTGACAGAGATATAGCTTCAGTTTTCCTCTGATACTATCCCAAAGCCACAGAGCATTCAGACAATTATGAGACACATACAGCGATGGAAATAAATCAACAAAAGTCTAAACCTCATTGGATTTTCTTTCAAATCTTCCATTTTAAGCTAATGTAATCTTGATGTAAATCAAGACAGCTTTTTTTTTAAAGACAGCTTTTATAACAACACATTCTTTCCTTTATCACTATGAATTAAAATTTTTTTTAGACTTTAAAACATGAAGAAGACAGTGACTGCAATTTACCTGTGTACAATAGGATTTGATGTCATAAACTTTGTAGTGGAATAATACCTAATTCAGACTTTCACAATTTTTTTATGAAGACACTTTTTGATGCCTAATTCATATTTGAATTACTGATTCAAATCAGTAATTTACTGATTTGTAATTACTCTTACTGATTTGTTGTCAATAATTTACACCATTGGGTGAGTTGGTAAAAAGAATTTCCCCTGTTACAATTAGCTGAAAGTCAGGGCACTGAGAAAAAAAGAACTTCAAAATGAAGGAGGGAACAGTTTGGAGGGTACTTTAAGGAAGATTCTTTGAAAGTATAACCATGGACAACAGGTAGTTACTGTGTACATGTTGGAGAAATCTTAGAGGGCAGGAACAAAAAGGAACGGGATAGCATCACCTCGATAGTAAAAGTGCAGCAAAATAGAGGCAGGAAGTTGTAGTATAAATAATATGGGTGGTTGAGTCTGAGCTATCTCAATTACTGGTGTGAGGTTTGGGGGACTGTTGTATGCAAGAAAGTTTCTGGTAAAGAATTAATATGAGCATTAGTTACTTTTATTTTTAAGAAGCTGCCAGAAGGAGAAGAGAATGTTTGCATAGGTGCCTCACTAGAGTTTGAGGGCTACTACTCTAGAGAAAGCATAAGTATCATCATCCAGTTCAATAAAGAGTAGGAGAATCTCTGACATCAACATAGACTCAGGGACACAGCCGGACTACAGTATGAGAGGGTGTCATGTGGAAAGAAAGTAAGAAATATAATTGGACCTGGATTCTAGAAAACGTCTTGTTAGTATTGGTTTAGTTCTCTCCTTTCTCTTTATCATTGGAATGGCAAGTTCTCAAGGCCCAAGGTGAAATTGTAAATATAGGGTTAAGGTGAATTACAAAACTCACCAAGCTTTAGTCTGAGCATTAACCTAAAAGTTGATCGTCTGCCCAATAGTTATTCCCCTCCCTCTGCTTTATAAACAGACCCTGATTTTCTTTGAAAACTGTATAACTAAATGCTTCTAGGGAGATGATCACATCCAGAGACTCAAAAAATGATTTCCATTTGCTAGTCTAAACCAGTAATTCCATTCCCTTTGCCAGTAATTGGCTTAGAAATGGCAAGTGACCTAATTCTATTAATAAAAATGAAACCTAATGCCAGAGGAATTTGAAGCTGGTGGTATACTGAAGGTAACCATAGTAACAGTATAAAACAAATCCAGCCTTAGACTAAACTGACTCAAGTTTTCAGGCATAAATATTTACCTCAATCTATAGTATTAGACATACCCTATTTTAAAATCACAAAATTATAAAATATATTATATATAGAGAGAGAGATGGAGAGGAAAGAGAGAGAGGGAGAGAGAAGAGCATTATGAAGAGACAAAAAATGAATAAATCTAGATTCAGAGATGACCCAGATATTGCAATTATCAGAGATTTTAAAATAAGTAAGATTAATATATTAAATGCTCAAATATGGACAAGGTAGAAACATGCTATAGCAGATTGGGAATTTTAACAAAGAGGTGGAAAGTATAAGGAAGAGTAAAATGGGAAGGCTACAAATAAAAAAAACATGATGAATAATGCCTTCAGCAGGTCTATCAGTAGCTTCATACAACTGATATGAGAATTGGAAAATTTAAAGAAATTACTCAAACTGAAATTCAAAGAAAAAAAGTGAAATAAATAAAAGCAGAGCATCTAAGAGTGTGGGATAATATCAAATGATTTAACAGAGGTGTAATTGGACTCTCCAAAAAAGAAAAGAGAGAGAATGGGCACAATAATATACAAAGATAAAATGGTTGATAATTTTCTAGAATAATGAAAGACATCAAATCACAGATCTAAGAATATAAGAGAAATACACTCTATGAAAAAGATTCACTTGGAAACATCATCTTCAACTATGGAACAACCAAAGATAAAGAGAGCTCTTGAAAATAGCCAGAAATTAAAAAAAAAGAAAGATACATTATATACAGAGGAACAATGAAAACAATTACAGCAGACTTCCTTCAGAAACTACAAGTCAGAAGGCAATGAATTAACATCTTTAAAATACTAAACAAAAATAAAAACAAAATCCTGTAAGCCCCAAATTCTATACTCAGCAAAATTATCTTCAGTCTTGTTCATGATGTCACCACTCCTGCATGGACAGATTATGAAACCTTACCTGACTGTCCAGTAAATTCTGACCACTCCCTTCTCTGGATTTCTATACCACTGATCTTCAAATCACATGTTAGGTGTCTGATTCTTTATCTGTCGTATCTGTTAACGTAATCTGTTAATCTGTTATCTCTTAACCTGCCGTATCTGTTCTCTAGGAATCACATGTGTGGGAGTGTCCAGAAAGTCGACAGTTTTTAGAAGGAAAGAAAATTCTTTTTTTTTTTTTTTTAAAGATTTTATTTATTTGACAGAGAGAAACACAGCGAGAGAGGGAACACAAGTAGAGGGAGTGGTAGCGGGAGAAGCAGGCTTCCTGCCGAGCAGGGAGCCCGATGCGGAGCTCGATCCCAGGACCCTGGGATCATGACCTGAGCCGAAGGCAGATGCTGAATGACTGAGCCACCCAGGTGCCCCAGAAGGAAAGAAAATTCTTAACAATGTTAAGATGATCCTGTCCCTAGCTCAGTGATGGATTTATGGTAGGAGAGGGATATATTTAACTCAAGCATCTTGGTTGCTTGCTTTTGGTCAGGAGATGGCACACTTTTTCATGTAATAATCCAAGGGGCAAGGATCTGTTGGTAGACAAAGTAGAAAAAGAAAGGCCAGAGAAGGCAGTTACCTTTTTTCTATGGCAGGTGTTGCTCTTCATTTTCTTACAAGCAGAATTTCTCCCTGATCCCTACTCCACTTCTCTCCCTCTATCTCTAAAAGGTCTGCTTTTTTCAATGGCATCTCTGATAAATTGGTGATAGAAGAACAAGAAACTTTTCTTATGCTTCCACCCCATCAACACTGATAATTCCAGAACTGCTTTTCTTAGCACAAGGGGATGAGGCCAGTCAGCCACAGAAAGTTTTGTTTTGTTGAGTGGAGAATCCAAGTGGAGGATTGCATGTGAAAATAGGGGTGGACTCAAGGGGAGCTGTGGGGGAAGGCAGAGGGGAGACATGAGGGTTCTGGCAGTGGGGGAAGAACTTTCTCAGAAATGAGATTAGAGATCTAAGGAGGAAAATTTGAAAGTTTTGCTGAGATATGTTAAGTAACTGTATCCCCTGACATTGCTAACACTTTGGGAATTGGATTTATTAGGGTGGAAAGGAAGAGGGTAATACTGCAAAATACTGACTCTGGCCTTAAAGAGGATTTGGATAGAAGGAGTGGCAACCACAGAGAGCCTAACCCTCACAGATTAGTTAACATTGCCATAGTGAAAAAACATCTGTGATTCTGAGTTTTGCCAAGACCTTCCTGGACATTGCAGAAAAACAGCACTTAAAAAAATCATTTGATTTTTTAAATGGGCAGGTGTAAACCTTATTTTAGCAGTCCAGTAGGAATTACATTTTGAGCTTGGGAGCAGATATGCATGCTAAATTTTGCTTCTAGACAAACTGTGGACAGACAGAAACTATGGACAGACCTGAAATGATCACTTTAGTAGTCAAATTGCCGGGTATAATAAATCAAGAGATCTCTGCAAATACAGGTAGTCTCTAAATACAATGTACTTTATTTATTTGTAAGATTTTATTATTTATTTGACAGAGAGAAACACAGCGAGAGAGGGAACACAAGCAGAGGGAATGGTAGAGGGAGAAGCAGGCCTCCTGCCGAGGAGGGAGCCCGATGCGAGGCTCGATGCCAGGACCCTGGGATCATGACCTGAGCCAAAGGCAGACGCTTAATGACTGAGCCACCCAGGTGCCCCTAAATACAATGTACTTTAAATATAGACAACAAACAACTGTACTGAGGGACCACAGCTGCATTTGAATATGTGTTAACAAGCCTGTGCTTCCTTTTCTACCATCTTTCTTTAATGGGCACTCTCCTTCCACAAGAGGCAACCTGCCTGCGCACATTAGGGCTGCTTCTCTCCAGGTGTGGGTCTTTTACTTCAGTCCAGCAAAGCTAGCCAATAAGCAGGTGTTCTACATTAGCTTTGATTGCTACTAACTAAATAAAGCTGCAGTTGTGCTCATTATGAAAAGATTCTAAGTTCACATCCAGAGCTATTCCGGCCAAGATGCAGCCAGTCAGCCCACCTGGCAGGACTCTGCTCTGCTTTAGCACACAGAGAAGCCCTTGCCCAGATACTGCTACATAAATAACTACTTGAGTCAATAGCTGACTTAGAGGGTACTTTCTAGACTTTCTTGTATGATGTTAAGATGGTTCTGTGCATAGTTACCTGAGGCGATTTCCAAGGGAGTGGCTAGAAATTGTGGTAGAGTCTTCCCAAAGATGGCCACATAATTCTTTCTATCCTACTTGCAATTTTACAGCATGGCTTTGTCTTCTTCCATCAAGAGAGGGAATTTATTTTCTTTCCCTTAAATCTGCCTGGATTTAGTGACTCACTTTGAATAACAGAATGTGGGAGAAATGACATTCTGGGAATTCTAGGCCTAGGCCTTAAGAGATCTTACAGTTTTTGTTTTTACCCTCTTGGAGCTCAGAGCAACCATTTAAAGAAGTCTGCTTGAAGAAGGATGCCATGTCAAAAAAGTCCCTGGGTGATAAGAGATTACAAAGAGAAGCTCAGCCTTGCCCTGGCCATTGCAGCAACCCCAGCGGAGAGCCTACTAGGAGGCATTGCTGTGAAGCCATGGTGGGCTCTCTGGCTCAATTGAGCTGCTCCAGCAGACATCTTAGGAAGCGCGGCTGGTTCCCCATTGTAGAATCATGAGCATATAAATGCTTTCTGTTATTGCCAGCCACACATTTTTGAAGTGGCTTCTTATATGACAATAAATAACCAATATTGAAGTAAACTAGCATTATAATAATAATGCTAATAACAATGATGACAGTGATGATGATGGTGATGGTGATTGTAGTTAACATTTATGTAATACCTCATATTGTCACTAGCTAGACCCTAAGACCTGATCTTTACTGCCCACCTGCTTACACTCACTGACCTTTGTCCCACATTTTCCTTAAGCTCTTGTTTCCAGCTAATCTTCCAGCTTTTAACTCAGGCAAATGGAAAGCAAAACCACCCATGAGCAATAGTGACTGTCCTGATAAAGACCTCCCGCTGGCCCAGACCAGCCGGACCTGTTTGAACTAAACCCTGACTTGCACCTGTGCAGATGGACCATGGAGGGACCTTTAGGATGGCCGATGATGACTTTTATCTCATTATAATACTAAAATCTCCACCCAAGGAAGAGCCTGGACCTCATATACATAACATACAATGTGCGCATAGACATATGTCTTTAAGGCACATGTGCGACCTTATGCCCCCCTCTACATACAATGACAAAGCTTCCCTAACTAAATATTCATCCTAACCCTAAATAAAGGGAATCCATTCCCCTTGCTCAAGGACTCATAGCTTTGAAAGCCATTCCCTGTGATCCTCTTTTTTTTTTTTTAAGATTTTATTTATTTATTTGACAGAGAGAGAGATCACAAGCAGGCAGAGAGGCAGGCAGAGAGAAGGGGGAAGCAGGCTCCCCACTGAGCAGAGAGGCCGATGTGGGGCTCCATCCCAGGACCCTGAGATCATGACCTGAGCCAAAGGCAAAGGCTTTAACCCACTGAGCCACCCAGGCGCCCCTCCCTGTGATCTTATTTGTTGCTTACAAAGTTTTCTCTGTACGACAACTTAACCCGTTTCTTACTCACCAGGGAATGAACTCATGTTGGTTTGGTTACAGTATGTGCTATTGAAGAGAAAAATTACCCAGAGCAGGACCGGGGCAGGAGGACCCAGAAAATGGAAAGTTACTACCAATAAGCTAGAGATAGCCAGAAGCCCTACTGGGAGCAAGAGATATCAGCCTCTTCTGCTTCTGTAAACTGGCTTCCCGCCACCACAAGCTCCCTGCACTATTGTTCCCGCCTAGAGCAGCCACAGCTCCCCCAAGTTTAAATGTGCGCCTACCAGCAGTCAGCATAGCCCTTCCTGCAGTCCCTTCTAAAAGCCCTTATAACCCCGTGGCCCAGGGCTCAGAACTTTGAGCACAAGCTCATCTGGGCCCGCTGGCATAAAATAAATCCGAGTTCTCCTACTTCTCCAAGTGTCACTTGGTCTCTTGCTGGTCTGATTATTTTCTGCAATGCTATCACTCTTCTTCATTTACTACTCTGCTTCATTTACTAATTTAAGTCAGAGCCTAGACACCTTATGAACTGGGTAGTTTAACTTATATGAGTCTCAAAAGATGAGAAACCTGATGCATAAATCAGTTACAAAGTCCAAAGTCACAAAGTAAGTGGTAGAGATGAGACTGACTCTATGAACACATCTCAGGTGTTCTTAGGTGCTGGACACTGTCTCAGTTTCTTTTCATACATTATCCCTTTCGAGTCTCATGACAACCTGACTTATGACATAGATATTCCTCTGTTTTACAGATGAATAAACTAGGACTCAGAATCTGGTAATTAAGAGCACCAGCTTTTAAATCCAATGTAGCTGATTCTAAAGTCCAGTCCCTTTTTACTCTCCGAGGTAGAGCCCTTCCACAGACATCCACTTGGTTATTTAAAATCATGACCAAAATATTTTCTTTAAAATCTTTATGAATGTTAAATATGTAACATGCCAAGAATTTCCACTCTCCCTACTCCTGTGCAATATTGTCTTATAGATCTTGGCAGTAGGCAAGAAAAAGAAATAGAAGTCACACAGATAAAAAGGAAGAAATAAAAGTGTCCTGATATGATTTACTATATAAAAAATTCCCAAATAATCTGAAAAATAAGCCAATAGAATAAATGAATTTAACAAGGGTGTAGGATACAATATCATTATGTAAAAATCAATAATATTGTCATAAACTACCCATAAAAAATTAGAAATTGAAATTAAAAAGTATCAGTTACAATAGCACTAAAAAGATGACATGTTTAGGTATAAATCTAGCAAAATATATGCAATAACTGTGTGCAAAACTAAAAACATTGATAAAAAAATCAAAGACTTCAGAGATATGTTCATAGATTAAAAGACTCAATATTGTTAAGATATCAATTCTCTCCAAATTGATGCATAGATTAATTGCAATTCTTTTTCTTTTGCCAATTAATTAATGAATTAATTAATTTTTAAAGATTTTATATATTTATTAGATAGAGAGAGATCACAAGTAGGCAGAGAGGCAGGCAGAGGTAGAGGGGGAAGCAGTCTCCCTGCTGAGCAGAGAACCCGATGCAGGGCTCTATCCCAGGACCCGGGGATCATGACTTGAGACTTAGGCAGGGGCTTTAACTCACTGAGCCACCTAGATGTCCCAATTTAATTTAATTTTATTTTCTTTAGTGTTCCAAGATTCATTGTTCATGTACCACACCAGTGCTCCATGCAATACCTGCCCTCCTCAGTACCCACCACCAGGCTCACCCAACCCACTACCCTCCTCCCCTTCAAAACTCTCAGTTTGTTGCACAGAGTCCACAGTCTCTCATGGTTCATCTCCCCATCCAATTTCCCCCAATTCACCCTTCCCTTCCTTCTCCTAATGTCCTCCATGTTTTTCCTTATGCTGCACACACAAGTGCAACCATATGATAACTGATTCTCTTCAGTCGCATCCATGTTGATACAAAAGTTGTGTGTTCATCCTTTCTGATGGAGGCATAATATTCCATTGTATGTATGGACCATATCTTCTTTATCCACTCATCTGTTGAAGGGCATCTTGGCTCTTTCCACAGCTTGGCGATTGTGGCCATGGTTGCTATGAACATTGGGGTACATGTGGCCCTTCTTTGTACTACATCTGTATCTTTGGGGTAAATACCCAGTAGTGCAATTGCAGGGTCATAGGGTAGCTCTATTTTTTTTATTTTTTTTATTTATTTGACAGAGAGAGAAAGAGATCACAAGTAGGCAGAGAGGCAGGCAGGGAGAGAGGCTGGGAAGCAGGCTCCCCGCTGAGCAGAGAGCCTAATGCGGGGCTCAATCCCAGGACCCTGAGATCATGACCTGAGCCAAAGGCAGAAGCTTTAACCCACTGAACCACCCAGGTGCCCCAGATAGCTCTATTTTTAATTTCTTGAGGAATCTCCACACTGTTTTCCAAAGTGGCTGCACCAACTTGCATTCCCACCAACAGTGTAAGAGGGTTCCCCTTTCTTCACATCCTCTCCAACGTTTGCTGTTTACTGTCTTGTTGATTTTGGCCATTCTAACTGGTGTAAGGTGGTATCTCAGTGTGGTTTTGATTTGAATCTCCCTGATGGCTAAACATGATGAACATTTTTTCATGTGTCTGTTAGCTGTTTGTATGTCTTCTTTGGAGAAGTGTCTATTCATGTCTTCTGCCCATTTTTTGATGTGATTATC
>CM053608.1:62974771-63025557 GCA_028646535.1 Procyon lotor | reverse complement strand
GGGATAGGGTGGTTGGGCTGTGGACATTGGGGAGGGTATGTGCTATGGTAAGTGCTGTGAAATGTGTAAGCCTGATGATTCACAGACATGTACCCCGGGGCAAATAATACATTATATGTTAATAAAAATTAATTAAAAAAAAAAAACTGTAAAAAAAAAAAAAAAAGAATATTACCACTTTCAAGTGTGTTCACTAGTTTTTTGCTCCATCATAAATATTTCCTTATTTATAGTCTGAAATAATCACCACTAGCTGGGTGCAAACAGCTTCCTGTTTATGCTATTAAAAATAATGGTGCATGAAAATGTTTCAAATTTAAATATTATAAAGTTTAGTTGTAAGTTTATGTAAGGGACCAGACATAGTGAATTCTTATATATAAATTGGTCTGATAATGTCAGAAAATATTTGTAGGCAGCAGTTCATCTTACTAATATGTAATCAAGGAACAGTATTTGTTAGCTCCTTGATATTTTGTTTTGGTGATTATTACATTAAAAAATACCTTTTTAAAATTAAATTAAATTAAATTAATTAAAATTAAATTAAAATTAATTTAATTAATCTAATTTAATTTAAAAACAAGATTTTTGTTTAATCTTGAAGGTTTCCAAATAAATACTTTGAGTTTAATCCTCTGTTGAATACTTGCTATGCTGGGAATATTGAGATAAACAGCCCATGTTTTTAAGAATAGTTTGCTGTATCAGTCAGGCTTCATTAGAGAAGCAGGATCAATGGGACACACACACATCTATCTCTATCTTTCTATGTGTATATATCTATCTATATCTATAGAAGTAGAGATACTTTTTTTTTTTTTCAATCTTACGCAATTACAGGAGCTCAATAGTCCTCGGAGGCTGTTTCTTCTATATCTAAAGCTACATCCTGGAGACAGCAGCAGTCAAACAGGCATTTGGGAAGGGCAGATCAATGTGAAGGGGGGAAGCAAGGAACAGATGCTACAAAGTTCATCTAACCTACAAAGATGAACTGGAACTCGCCAGTATCTCTCTCTTTACACCTAGATGGCAGGGTGTCTTGCAGATGAAATTGGGGCTCTGTCATGGGGCTTAACAAACTCCTGGCCCAGGAGTCAGAGAAGCTGAAGAAGGAGCCAGCGGTGCTGTGGCACCTGGTGGCCTCCCTGAGGCCTGCACCACCCAGAGGAGCCTACAGATAAGCAGCACTGAGTGTGAGACGCAGTCGTACCTCATGCCTGCACTGAGCTCTCAGGTGTACAAAGTGAAGATAACTGCTGTTTCATCTCCACATTTCAAGTCTTGCCCAATGCCTCTTGCAGCCCAGACTAACCCAGAACTATACGGGGAAGAGAATTCTGGAAGGTGTAGTTCCAGTCTAGCTAAGTTGATATGATGTAGACACGTGCGCTTGTCCATTTGTCGGTCATTAAACACAGACAGTGACCTTGTGAAGAAATTAGGAAATATATATTCATGTTACTGATGAGAGAGGACATCAGGCCTCTGAAAAGTTATGTGACTGCCGAGGCCCTAGGTAATGAGGGTGGAACCAAGGCCAGTGTGTTGGTCTCAAGGGTCGATTCTCAACCCCGTACCCTTCCAACTCTGCCACTGCCTGTAGATACTGGTGCCACCCCCAAAGATTATATTGCTCCCTAGCGGCATTTATGTAGATTTGATGTATTGTTTTTCCAGTCTTAGTTATATGATATTCATATTGAAATCACCCAGCCCTTTGAATAAATGCAGGACTAGATAAGCAGTTGTTCTCAATGAGAACACTAACAAAAGTTCAAAAGAACTGATTTAAATTTTAAAACAATGGATTTTGCTTTCCTTGATTCTCTTTTCCTCTTCTCTTAGATTTTCTTCTTTAATAGTTGCAAGGACAACTATTTCAGGAATTATTTGTGTTACTTGAGTGGACTGCTTTCTGGATGGTATTGTGAGACTTCGTTCCATTGGTGCTGACTCATTCCATTGCGGCTGGATAATGTGCCATTACTTCAAAAGGTCAAAGTCTCAAATTTCTCTAAAGATTACATTGTGGGTAGAAGCAAAAAAGGAGGGGTGGCGAGTAGTGGGTGTATTTAGCAAGTTAGTCCTTAGTAATTGAGACCTAAAGACATACAGGTAGTCTAATAAAAACTCATTTTCATGGTTGAAAAATGGTAACATTCGGAGCATAAATTCTTGTGCCTCTGAGTTAGGCTTAACATATCAGCTACTGATATGTTATCAGCTACTGATGGAGGGTTAAATAAAAATCATTTAGCTTCTTTTTATCTCTGCTTCTTTTTATATAAAATGGGACTAATCTTTCCCCTACCACTTCTTACACAGACATAAGCTGAAAATTAATAGTTAGCAATATAAATGTTTGGATGAGACAACAGGCCACAGCTCTGTAAATGCAATCTTATATTCAGGCTTGGTTTCCAATCGGGATTTCCGAATCTGATGAAGGTAAGTCCTCAATGCATTGAAAATCCACTGCTATCTCATCTCCAGCAATCTCACATATTACAACCCACCTCAAATCACTTTCTTTTTAGCTTTATAATCAATAACTCATGAAAAAAAGCAGTATGTTAAATGATACTCTTTCTCAAGTTTCTAAAAATGCATTAGCTTGTCAAACATCTAATTCATCCTACTTGCACTCTGCTTCGTAGAAAATTTCTAGTGCAGCACCTAAACAGAGTCTTTTATAAATATTAGTTTTCTTTTCTCTTCATCAATCTGGAAAATATTACTGTGTAGCAAAATTTTTCAATTGAATCTTCATTTATTCCAGGTAGAACCATAGACTTTCTTTTTGGGTTGGAAGCATCATATTGTCAAAAGTAAACTTTTATCTTTATTTCATAATTAAAAAGCAATCAACATTTATTTTTATTTTTATTTTTGGGATAGATTTGGGGAACCAATAGATTTAGTGCTGGGCAAAGGAATCAAGGAAGAGAAGTACTGTATTTATGCTGCACCCCTTGGGGCTGTATTTTCAAAGAGTTGGGTTCTCTTATTCTAATGCTTCTGAAAATATGATTAGGAATTTTGTTGTGGATCCAATTTTTTAGGGACAAGGTATTCATGCTTGCTGTTTTCCTAGTTTGGTAGATACATCTAGCCCTTGGTGTCAAGAGTACACCAAGTAGTTGCATTAAAGGTACTAAAAATGTGCTTGCATATTCCTTCTCAGTGTGCAGATGCCAAGCCAGATAGTTCACTAGCTACCTTGATATATGTCAATTGCTCAAAAAGACCAATTATACCACCTGGAGAAACAACCCAATTTTCCACACGTTTGCTTCTCATTTGGACAAAAAAAACTTTTCTTCTTAAGGAAAGGAAAAAAAAGAGGGGTTCCTGGGTGGCTCAGTGGGTTCAAGCCTCTGCCTTCAGCTCAGGTCATGATCTTGGGGTCCTGGGATTGAGCCCCGCATCGGGCTCTCTGCTCAGCGGGGAGCCTGCTTCCCCCTCTCTCTCTGCCTGCCTCTCTGCCAACTTGTGATCTCTCTCTCTCTCTATTAAATAAATAAATAAATAAATAAATATATAAATATTTAAAAAAAGGAAAGGGAAAAAGAAAGCTAGTGCGTCAGCATTCTGAATGTGTTAGGGGCTTGTAGCATTAAAATAAATAGAAAATCTAGGTCAGAGTTGGGGGAAAGATAATGATAGGTTAATTCTTAGACATGTTAGTATCTGGTTTGGTGGTCTATTAGTAGTGGAAGAACATTAGAAATCAAACAATTCTATCATCCAACTCTTTTTAAAAACCTCTTTCACATCTGGTAGAAAGAGCAGAACTGAAGACAGTCTAAAAAATTCAACAAAAGTGGTCAAGGGTGTGGTGATACCTAGGGAGGGGGTGTGGCCAGGCAAAGGAAAGGTGTTTTCCAGATACCACTGTATTTGAGATGCAAGGCATAAGTGGACCTTTGAGAGATACATGCTGAGGGACAATTAAAAGGACAACTATAGAGGAATGAGCAAAGATTTCAGAGGCAGAAAAAAAATGGCTTCCTACTTTTGTATCATAGCTGGCCCAAAAAAGTTGGAAAAGACATTTGGGCCAAGAAAATAGGGCTAAGATTGGTGAGTTTTAGTTTCTTTTACTTCTAGGTTTCTTCGATTCTCTTATTTTCCAACTGAACACTGGGTCTGACTCCAACATTCAAAAAAGTATTTATTGTTTTCCCTATTCTATCACTCAGTCAGCTCTTCTCTATTTTTTAAATGAACACCATGAGGCCAGGGCTTTTTTTCCTCTTGTTTTTAGTAATATCCCTAGCATCTAGTGGAATGACACATGTGAAACACTTCACAAATATGTACTGAATCTATTTCATGCCATCGGCAACCTCCCTTCCATGACGGTAAGAGACAGTCTTTGATATATGTCATGGATTCACATCTTCCTGTACATTCCTACTTCCTTCCTATTACCCTACCCTGGATTCACATACCTTAACTCTTCCACTCTTGGATTATTGTAATTGCCTTTTAGCTATTTTTCTCCCTTCTGGCCTTTTCTAGCCAATTGATGTTTATTGCCTCATTAATTTTTTTCTTTTTTTTTTGTTTCAAGTTTTTACTTAAATTCCAGTTAGTTAACATATAGTATAATATTAGTTTCAGTTATAGAGTTTAGTGATTCATCAAAACAAGTGCCCTCCTTAATCCTCATCACCTGTGTAACCCATCCCTCACCCACCTCTCCTCTGGCAGCCCTGAGTTTGTTCTCTTTAACTAAGAGTCTATTTTATGGTTTGCCTCTCTCCACTGCCCCTCCTCGGCCAGCAATGTTCATTTGTTTTGTTCCTTAAATCCCTCATATGAGTGAAATCATATGGTATTTGTCTTTCTCTGACTGACTTATTTCACTTAGCGTAACACTTCCTAGCTCCATCCACATCATTACAAATGGCAAGATTGGTTTTTCTAAAGCATAATTTTAATCATAATACTTTTCTGCACAAAGAATGACTCTTCATCACTTGTCTCTTATCATTTACACTGCTCTAAATACTTAATTGGCCTTACTTCCTTCATTTATAAAACTGGGGAAGTGAGCAAAATAATCTACAGAAATCCCATTCTGCATTCATACCCACATGGCTCTAGTTCACTTTATAATTTTTCAGAAGGAGGTGGTTCGAGACTCTTGAAAAGTATGTGGTTGATCATCTTGATTGAGAGAATTGGGACACAGTCTGATGTACTTTTTTTTGAAAAGGCATGGGTCATTGAAGAATAAGAGAACAAAGACATAAGCACCTGTGTCTTTGACTTGTTGGTCCCTGCTGAAGAACACAGGAAACTACCCAGAGCAGGTAGTGGTCCTATGGAGATAGTAGCAAATGGCATTGATAGGCATGAATGTCCTAACAAGCATCTGAGGAAAACCAGCCTACTTTGGTCTATAGTTGAGAAAGTCAACAAGGATACCATATAATTAACAAAACATGTAATTTGAGTGTTGTATTATAATTTTGAATAGTTATCTTTTATATATCTTATAAACAGGGAGTGAGGAGACTTCACTCATCTCTGTGGTGCTTTTTTAAGTTAAAGAAAAGCATACCAGAAAATGTGAAGTGGGTGAAGTTTTCTGTAATATATATTTGAAGTAAGTCTCGTAGAGCTGTTCTGAGGTACCACCACATAGATTTCGATGAAGCAGGAGAGCACAGAGAAACTCAGAATCAAAAGGATATTTTGTGTTTCATCCTAAAATATTACCCGCTCCAGTTTGGGGAATATGAATGACTGCTCTAAGTTTCTATGTTACAATTGTCCTCAAATCTTTTTGGCTCATCTTCAGGCTCCTAAAACTAACCATATCTGGGGAATCGGGGTTCAGGGACCATACATGACTGGCCTCCATGTGGCAGCACTTTATTTCCACAAATTTCTTTCCCTGGGATCCACACCTTGAAGCATCCATTCCAGCCCAACTGGACTTATGAGTAGACTCTTGGTTTCTCTAAACCTAGATGACACGCTGAATGTAAAGATGGTTTAGTGAGAGAGCCATGGGACAAAGAATCAGAAAGAAATCCCACAGACCTGTCAGGAGTCCAAACATCAACTATTAACTAGCATTATGATCTTGAGCAAGTCAATTATTTCTCATAAGTCTCAAATGTGGATATTAAGTCAAAAAGCCACAGATCTTGAGGATTAAATGATACAATGTACAGGCAAATTCTTTATATACTTTAAAGTAGTACATTGCTCTGAGGTGTTATCCTTTCTTGTATTATTCTTCAAGTTCATGTATTTCTCCAGGGAAGAGACTATATCGTCTCATTCTTGTCCTCCCTGACACCTCTGTCATTCTCCAGATGCTGTGGGGCAGAGAGCAGAAATGAACAACTAAACTGTCAAGCACATCCAGATTGGTATCTAAAATCTAAGTTGTGTATCCTTTCCTCTTTTCATTTCACACATGTTTACTTCACCCATTTGCCTAAACTGACCACTGGAAAATCCGATTTTGAGAGCACTTGGCTAATTAGAAAATTGAATCTTAGGCTCTAAGGAAACTTAGAAAAGACAGACTTTCTGATGTGGGGTTTAGAGCAGATTCACAGCAGATATGCTCTTTTGATGGGAAGCTTAGATATTTTATTTGGTCACTTGTATACAAGCTGCTCAGGTTATATTTTTCTCTAGGGGCAAACACAGCTGAAGGATGTACAATCTTCAGAAAACAGCTGGGTGGCAAAACCTTATGAGATTATGTCACTCTTTGCCCCTTAATAATTGAATTACATTATATAATTTGCCATGTTTGTATAATTTATTTTTTCACCCTCTCACATCTTTAAGTGTACAGCACATTATTGACTATAAGTTCAGTGTTGTACAGCATATCTCTAGAGCTTATTCTTTTTGCTTAACTGAAATTTTATGCCTGTTGATTGGTAACTCCTCATTTCCTACCCCTCACCTCAGTCCCTGGCAACCACCATTCTATTCTTTGATTTTATGAGTTTATTTTAGAAACCTAATGTAAGTGACATCATGCAATATTTGTCTTTCTGTGTCTGGCTTATTTCACTTAGCATAATGTCCTCTGGCTTCATCCATGTTGTCACATTTGCAGAATTTCCTTCTTTCTAAAGCAGAATAATATTCCATCGTATGTGTGTACCACATTTTCTTTATCCATTTGTCCATCAGTGGATACTTAGGTTGTTTTCACATCTTGGCTATTGTGAGTAATGATATAATGAAAATAGAACTGCAAATAACTCTTCAAAATCTTGAATTCAAATCTTTTGGATAAATACGTAGAAGTAGCATTGCTCAATCATATGGTATTTCCATTTTTAGTATTTTAAGAAACTTCCATGCTGTTTTTCATAGAGGCTGCACCATTTTGAATTCTTACCAACAGTTGTACACTATATTTTAATGGCCATTATATTCCCTTGGTTCAGATATGCTTTGCCCTTGATTAATCACCTTCCAGAAGGAGGCACTAGAAGGTGCCTCTAAATATGTTTATTACTTCATACTTAGAAGTTTTTTTCTTTTCCTTTTGCAGTGATAGACTGAGCTAGAAGTGCCAAATACAGAGAAAAATCTTTAGCAAAGAGTGGAATAATCCCCTCTTTAGTATCTCTGACCAAATCTGCTTAATATTAATTAAGATCAGAAGGTCATACAATTTTAAAAGACAAAGTAGTTAAGAGTTCCGAATGTAGGAAATATGATTATACTCTTTCATAAATGCAATGGTAGATGGTCTATTTTAGCAGAGGAAAGAAACACTTATAATTGTGACTATCTACTGCTTATCCTTTGCCAGGTACTAGTATTTCTATACCTTCTGTGTCCATTAATTCAACTCATTAACCCTCTCAACATCCTTCAAGGTAGGTATAATAATGACTTATATTTTATAGGAGTTGATTAATGCAGAAGTGAAGAAGCATGTCCATGTCACATAGATGGTAAATGGCAAAACTAGACTTTCCACTGAGGCTTGTCTCCATAGAGAGTTCTCAGAACTACTGCTGTCTCATTTGTAACAGAAAGCAGATCTGCAGCATGGGCAGAAGGTCCCTCAGCTCCCACTAGCTGGGGTAACTAATGACTCCTTTGCAGACTCATACCCATGTGATAACGGAGTCAATCCTGAGGAGGGCAAGAAACCCACTAGTAATTCAGCTGCAGAAGGTGGATCTAGAATTATTTATGCCGGCACAGACCTAGTGTACCTAGAGTGAGTCCTGAGTATACCCTGCCATCAGTTGAAATCTTAGCTTTCCCCAGTCTTTGCCCTGCTGGCCCTGGCTATTGTATGAGGCTTCAACTCTTTCTCTGACCCACATCTTATCTCCCGGAAACTGGGACTTCTTTACTTAGAGAAGCTCTGGGTTTGTCCTGGCTTTTGCAAGGCATCTCAGGAGAGAAGGAGATAAAGCCAGATCTTCCTCTCAATGCCCTCTGCCATTGATTGGGATTCTGCTACGAATAACTTAGAACTTTGGCACTAGTGTTTGTTTTCACAACTCACCATCTCCATCTGGCTGTATGGATTGATCAATTAGCTCGCTCTGACAATACCTAACAGACGAATGCCATCAGAGGAACCCCTTCTATAACTGAGGTTAGAGTTCCCAGTCCACTCACTTCCTATTCCGTTTCCCTCTTTCGTACTCACTTCTGTCGCAGCATGCCTCAAGCCCTGGCCTGCTTGGGTTAGGATCTAATTCCCTTTCTGCAGATCTCTGGGCCATAGCTATTGAGTTCTGTGTAGATCCTCAAGCGCCATCACCTCCACTCCCAGGACCAGCCTGGGGAGCCTGGGAAGCCAGTGGTCTTTGATGCCTGCTTGGCCAGTTTAGAAGCTTACCTCGTCCTGAATCTTGATGCTCTCACATTTCCTAGGTACCCTCGCTCTCTCAAATCTTTCCTTACTTCTCCCTCATATTTTAGGGCCCAGTTGGTGACATTAGTGACAATAGATTAGTCGGATAAGCCATTCAGAGCAAAGGCATTTGGCAGGTTACGAAGGATTCTCAGTGGCTAATGCAGCAACAGAAGTATTTTTAAAGTTGGAAAAAAACCCAAATTAAATGTTTGCAAGTGTAATAAGTGTTAACAATATTCCTTTATAATTGATATATCTATATCTATATCTATATCTACAAATATAAGTTATATCTTATAACTTTAAAAGCTGTTTCCTATGTGTTTTGGTTGATTGCAAAAGTAGACACAAATTCTTTGATGCTTTTCTTATCAAAGTCTTTCCTTGAGTTTGTTCTTAACCGAGTAACTTGCATTAATCAATGGGACATTTCTGAACATGATGCAAACAGAGGCTTAAAAAGCACATGTGAACTGGGACTCCACTGCTTTTTGGAACCCTGAGATCACCCAGTGAAGAAGCCCAAGTTGGCCTTCAGGAGAATGAGGGACACATGGAGCAGAGATGAAGAGCCTCAGCTGAGCCCCTAGATAAGTATCCTGCCATCTGCCAGACATGTGAGTAAAGCTATCCCGGACCACCTAGCCCCAGCCAAGACACTAGCAGTTTTTAGAAACCAGCTCTATGAGCCCAGATTGGAAGAACCATCCAGCCAACCTGCAGAATCATAGAAAGAATTACAATTGTTATTTAAGCCACTAAACTTTGGTGTGGTCTTTTATGTACCAATAGCGGACTGATGGATACATGTTATCTCATTCGATCCTCATGATTGCCCCATGGTGAAGACAAGTTAAGCGACTTGACTAAGATGCTTAAATTGTAAGCGGCAGAGCCAGGACCAGGTCCTGAGTGGGCTCTCAACTCCTCTACCAGTGCACTGTCCATGGGACCCGGCTGCCTTTCCATCTTCCAGAGACACACCTGATGAAATCATGTGGAATAATGAAACACGAGAACGCAAAGAGCCTTACACATCACCTGTACTACTCTCTTCATCCACACTTGAGGAATCTGAGACTCAGGAGGTTTGCCTTAGTTCTCAAAGCTTGGAAGGTACATAGCAAATACTTTTCTCACTCACCTCTTACCCTCTCCACTTCATGGAGCGCTGTGCTCTGGCTGCAGGCCCCAGAAAATTCAACATCTTAAGGCAAGATGGTGACAGTAAGGTAGTGTAGTGGGGACAGCATTTCAGGCCTTTGGCAAGCATGTGTATGTCTTTGTGTGTTTGGTCCAGGATGCTGCTTTAGAACTCTTGAATAATGATAGGCGGCTAGCTGCCTCTTCCCCTGCCTCAAGTTAATTCTTAGTGATACCTCTTCCCAGAGACTGGGGGGGCCTCCAGAAGGAAATTACTGGGAGTTTTCTGCTATTGGTTAGCAGCAATTCTGCTAAAAGTTTGATGTGAAGGAAACACTGGAAAAGAGTTGCCTTTAACCCAGAAAAAGAAGAGGAAATAGATCCTGGTTTTAAATGAGTCACTCACAGGTACATATAGGACACAGAACTTAATTCTGTTTTGGCCTTGTTGGCAGGGAGCTGCCACTTCTACAGCTCAATTTCTTCTCATGCTCATAAAGCCTGTTCTTTGCCAATCTATGTATTCAAACAGCCATCCACAAACTTTTGGTGTGCAAGTGAAATGCCTTAATCTTGCCCCCTCTTGCCCCAAGCCTAAACAAAGTCGTGAAAATGAGGTCAAGGATCAGGGGCAGGGCTTATAGTGGGAGTACCATTAAAAACGAGGATTTTCAGAACAAACAAATAAACAAACAAACAAACAAACGTATGAACAAACAAAACCAAAAAAGAAACCCCAACATTTTCTTCTAGTGTTGATTTGCAGACCTTCCCTCTCAGTTGTAATATTTTAGGTATCTTGTTTCCATTCTAAAATATATTCCTTTAAAGAATTATTTCATATCAAGGTAATAAGATAGGCAGACAAATCTTATCTGTAATAAGAATATGCTGTACAGTCCATGAAGATTTTTCATGCTTGTAATGGGGAGAAGGCAAAGGATTGCTGGTGTTCAGGAAAGGGAGGTATACTTGCTTCTTTTCTTTTCTTTTAGATTTATTTATTTATTTATTTGACAGAGAGAGAAGGATCACAAGCAGGCAGAGAGGCAGGCAGAGAGAGAGGGGGAAGCAGGCTCCCTGCTGAGCAGAGAGCCTGATGCGGGGCTGGATCCCAGGACCCTGAGACCATGCCCTGAGCTGAAGGCAGAGGCTTTAACCCACTGAGCCACCCAGGTGCCCCTTGCTTCTTTTCTTTTATCGAATCACAACCCTCTTCTTCCATTTCTTCCAGTCATTCCATGTCCTGACTTTGAATTCTTACTTTTATAAAGTTATACTAACTGGAGAAATATCATTGCTATTTATATATGTAATATATATATGCATATATATATGTATGTATATGTATATATTTAAATTTCTATTACATGCAATAGGGGAAATTGTGCTTGAATCTTTGTGGGTTTTTCCTAGGGCATTTCTTTTGTGAGTCCTAGATACCATCTCTGTGTATCAGAAGCATAACAAGAGGGAGGAGGGTAAAGAGCATTCCTATGGGTGTGGCCCTGGCGATCTGGGCAGCAGGAGAAATGGCTCCTTTCTTGCTGCCACAGCGGGTGGAAACCGGAAGTGATGGTGATGGCCTGACTGTTCAGCCTCAAAGCAGCCTTTAGTTCATTTGGTTGTAAGAGGTGAATTTATTTAAATAATATAGTTTATTTAAGTAATTTAAAGACAGTAATAAAAAAGCAGTGTACACACTTCTTAGACAAGACATCACCGATTTGGCTAAATATTAAATGAAGTAAGCTGACAGCCCTAGGGAAAATTCAGATGCCTGCTTTTATCCAAATTGTCTATAAGTGCACAATAGCTCTCATTGTCATATTAGGAAAATTGGGAAGAGAAAATAGATCTAATTTCCTATTCTTGTCACCATGTTGCTCAGAATCCTTAAGTAGCTTCTCAGTTATACTCTAGATATCAAATGAAAACTTCTAGCCACGGCCCTCAAAATTGTGGCTTGCCTTTCTTGTCTTCCCTCATCTTTCAGCACCCTAGCAGGGGCCCTCTTCTACCTCACAAACAACTTCTCTGTAGCATCCTGAGGCCAGGTTTTCCAATCTCTGTATTCACTGGGTGCACACACTAGCTAGGTACTCAAACAGCCCCAGAGTTTTTGCCCAGGTGCATTGTGTGCACTGGAGTATCTTGATTTCTCGGCATGTCTACTCGTACTCAGGAACAGGTTAGTATTCTGGAAAGATCATCCACAAGGATTTTGTGAATGGAAGGCTGAGTAGGAGGTGACAGAGCAGAGGGCTAACAGTAGGGGAAAATACAAGCAGTTGGGGTAGAAAGTAGTGCTAAGAATTGCTTCTCTACGTATTGGGAGGTTAGAGGGCAGGTGACTTAGAGCCTAATTCAATATAAAAAGTGAAGAACAGGGGATATGTTTGTCTTCTTGATTCTTGATTCTATGCATTTTCATTTATTTGAATCAAACATTAATTATCCAGATGGACTTATGGAAACATTTCATCTTTCTTACTAGGATCACCTTTAATAATAACATAAAGATATGGATATACATATATGTGTATATACAGATAGATATATGCATAACTATACAAAATATATAGGAAAGTGATTTCTTGTTATCAGAATTTCATTTTTAGAAGCACAAGTGTTTGGATCATCTACTTAAATGAAGATATAGTCTTATATTTGGATTATGTTTAGTCACTTAAATGAAGATATAGTCTTACCATAAAAATGAAAATGACTTGCAGATTATAATTTTATTCTCCTTAAGGAATACAAGCCTATGTTGCTGGGGTAAGGACGGCAAATGCTGTTACCCCCCAAGGCACAGGCGAAGACCCACTATAGTGAAGAAAAAGGAAGAAAGCCTTCTGCCCGTGGCAAAGAGCAGGGAATCTTCTTGACCTCAGACCTGGAGGATAGGTTCGCTGAGAAAGCCCCCACCCCCAAAATCAGAGTCACAGAGCCTGTGTTTGAGGTTGACTCAGGACAGCAGAGATTTCCCCACCTTCTACTTCTTACCTCACCAAGCCAACAAGCCCCAACAAGTAACAAAGAACTGCAAACTATCTTTAGAGAAGGACAAGAATATGGAGAAAGACCTACATCTCAGAGTGTAGATGTACAAGCAATGCCTAAAGCTGAGGGTGGAGCAGAAACATTTGAAAAATTCTCTGCATCTCCAGCCTAAGCATAAAGTCACACAAGAGAAATTTGAAGCAGTGCAGTAGAAGCAACTTTAGTAATAGCAATATACCAAGTTCAACTCCTGATGAGATTGACTCAACCACAACATGCTAATAGATTAGCTGAAGAAGAGGCATGACCATTTCTAGGCATGAATTTGATTTACCTCAATCTCATGAAATGCTGTTAGCTGCTGTAGGATTTTGGCTCTTACTTTCACTATGGTGAGAAACCAGTGGAGGACTTTCAGTATCACAAGTTTTAAAGGGATATGTCTGGATTCTGAATTGGTTGCAGACAGAGGAGGGAAGGGTGAAAGCAGAAGACCAATTTGGAGGCTCTTACAGTCATCCAGGTGAGAGACATTTTATGATTTCTTGTAGTAGCAGTGGAGGTAGTGAGACAAGCTCAGTTTCTGGATCTATTTTGAAGATAGAGCTAATAGGGTTTGATAATGGATTGAGGGGTAGAGGAGAAAGAGAAATGGGAACAGTAACTCCAAGATTTGTGCTCTGAACAGCTGAAGGAGTGAGTTGACAACGAATACACTAAGGAATATTGAAGGAGGAACAGATGGGGATAAGTATAAACAGGCGTTTGGATTTGGCCTTGTTGAACATGAGATGCCTATTAGACATCACAATGGAGCTAATGAGTAGACAGTTGAAGATAGCAGCCTGAGTGCAGGGGAGACAGCAGGCAGTCGATTAAATTTGGAAGATGTGAGCAATTACATGGTGTTTGAAGCAGTGAGACTAGATAACTTAGATTACAACTGGGAGTTTCAGTAGAGAAGAGAACTGAGGACTGGAGGACTGAGCCCTGGGGGTCTCCAACATTTAGAAGTAGTGGAAGTGAGGAGAAACCACCAAAGGAGATTGAGAACAAATAGCTAGTAAGGTAGGAAGAAAACCAAGAGAACAATGTCCTCCTAGCTAGTGAATAATGCTTCAAAAAGGAGGGTGGTCATCTATAATAAATGCTACTGATAGAGATGAAGACTGAAATCATATTTTATGGCTCTAGTTCTTTGTAATATTAGGGTAACATTTTTTCCAGGTTGTTGGTTCAAAAAAAATTTTTTAAAGATATTTTTGACATAGAAAAGGTGTCGATTTTATGTAATAAGTTCTATTGACTATTTTCTAATTTTTGCTTTTTAATTTGGGACAAATAGAAATTAGAAATTATATTTTATTCTAGTTTTTATAGTTTATTATATTTCAATCTTCGTAAATCGTTTTAATTCCAGCATCAAAGAGATGCATCATGAATTAGTTAACAATCTGTCTAATGTTGAAAATTTATATTTCAAATTTTTGTTGATACAAAAAAAATACCATAAAGATTTATTTTTATGTCATTCTACCTCTCTCCATCTTTCAGACATTATGTTTTTTTCTTTAAGATTTTATTTATTTATTTATTTATTTATTTATTTATTTATTTGAGAGAGAGAGAGAGAGAATGCCAGCCAGGGAGGAGCAGAGGGAGAGGAAGAGAGAGAATCTTAAGCAGACCCCTGCTGTGTGTGGACCCCCCCCAATGTGGGGCTCAATCTCAAAACAGTTCGATCATGACCTGAGCCAAAACCAAGAGGTGGACCTTTAACCAACTTAGCTACCCAGGTTCCCCAGAGCATTTTGTTTTAATATGACTCATCAGAGTATAGATAAATAAAATTTAATTGTAAATTATCTCTATAAAAGCACAGATACTAAAATCTGAATGTATGCCACAGGTATAGAATAATTATTTTAATTTTCCTTGCATTAACTCCAAAGGAACAATGCAAACAAAAAATCAAAATAGTTTTCCCTCCATATAAGTGCACCCTTCACGTATGATAACAATGCCTTTAATAATCAAAAATAGCACAGCTTCATAACCAGGGATAAAAAATACCATAAAGATTTAAGACAAGGGATTTGTAACCTACATTTTAAAAGATATCTTTTGGGAATATGCTTATATGCAAAAATTCTTAAGCCATGAAATTATTTTAAAAAGTATAACATTCTAAGATTGCATTCACATTCTGTGGAAAGAAAGAAAAGAAAAGCATAATATTTAAAATAATAACTCTTTTAATCCCTCAGACCTGAAAGTTTAGGAAATATATTCACTAATTCAACAAATATTTTTTTGAGTATCTCTGTGTTCATGTATACATTCCAGGAAGTGTTCCAGGTGCTGGTGCTACAGCAAATAGAGGGAAAAAAATCCCTGACCTGGTGGAACTTATATTTTATCTGGGGCGGATAGACAAATAAAATAAAATCATAATAAATAAGTAAATTATATAGTATGGTGTATAGTTATAATTAAAAAGTAATTTTTATAGTGCATTAAAGGGGATATATGCTATGGACGGAAATGCAGTAGGATAAGGGAGTTTTAGTGATGGTGGAAGAACAGTGCTGACAGTCTAAATGAGATGTCCAAGGTAATCCTCATTGAGGAACCATTGTTGAACAACTAGAAGGAAGCAAACAGATGAAGGAGTTTGCCAAGTGGAGAAAGAGGGCTCCAGCTAGAGGACTCCTTTGCTGGTGCAAAGGTCCTCTGGGGAGATCATGTCTGGTATGTTTAATGTAAAGGAGGCCCATGTAGCTGTATCAGAGTGAATGAAAGGGAGAGTACTAAGAGATTTGACTGGAGAGGTAATAGGAGGCCAGATCATCTAGAGTTTTATAGGCTGCTGTAGAGATTTTGCTTTTATTCTGAGTGACACTGGGAGCTACTGCAAAGTTTTTAATGCAAGAGAGACATCACATGGCTTACATTTTAACAAGATCACTTACTCTTTGTAGAGAATAAACTATAAGGGGCAAAAGTAGAGTAAGGGAAACCAGCATAGATGCTTCAGTATTAATCCTATTGAGAAATAATAGCAAATTAGGTTGATTTCGACTAAATTAGTTGCAGTAGATAAGAATCAGATTCTAAATATATTCCATAGAAAGAAAAGACTGGTTTGTTTATATACCGAAAGTACATAAGTACATGAGAGAAAGTAAGGGGACGAGGAGGACTTTAAGTTTTGAAACCTGAGCGACTAGAAGACTGAAGTTGCCATGAATTGTTTTGACATGAGAAAGTTATGGGTGGAAGAGATTTGGGTGAAAAATCAGCAGTTCGGTTTTGAATAATCCAAGGTTAAGGTATCTACTAGATATCTAGGGGAGTTATTTTTTCCAAATTTTTATTTAAATTCTAGTTAGTTAGCATATAGGGTAATATTAGTTTTGGGTGTAAAATTTAGTGATTCATCACTGACATATAACACCCAGCGCTCATAGCAACAAATGTCCTCCTTCATACACATCACCCATTTAGCCCATCCCTGCCCACCTTCCCTCCACCAACTGGTTCTCTATGGTTAGGATCTCTTATGGTTTACTTCCCTTTCTTTCTTTTTTTTTTTTTTTCCCTTTCCCTATGTTCATATGTTTTGTTTCTTAAATTCCATATGGGAGTGAAATCATATAGTATTTGTCTTTCTCTGACTTATTTTGCTTAGCAGAAGACACTCTAGCTCCATCTACATTGTTGCAAATGGCAAGATTTCAGTCTTTAAAAAAATATTTATTTATTAGAGAGAGAGAGCATGTACAAGGTGGGGTTGGGGTAGAGGGAGAGGAAGAGAGAATCTCTTACGGACTCCCTGCTGAGCATGGAGCCTGATGCAGGACTCTATCCCACTTAACTGACTGAGCCACCCAGGCACCCTAAGATTTCATTCTTTTTGATGGCTGGGTAATATTGCATTGTGTATATATATATGTATATATATGTATGTATATATACATACATACCACCTCTTCTTTATCCACTCATCAGTTGATGGATATTTGGGCTCTTTCCATAAGTTAGCTATTGTTGGTTGGTAATGGTGCTATAAACATTGGGGTACATGTGCCTTTGAATGAGTATTTTTGTATCCTTTGGATAAATAACTAGTAGTGCCATTGCTGGTTCATAGGGTGATTCTATTTTTAACTTTTTTGAGGAACCTCCATATTGTTTTCTAGAATAACTGCACAAGTTGGCATTCCCACCAGTAGTGTAAAGCGTTCCTCTTTCTCTGCATACTCAGCAACCTCTGTTGTTTTTTTTGTTGTCAATTTTAGCCATTCTTACAGGCAAGAGAGGGCATCTCATTGTAGTTCTGATTTGTATTTTCCTGATGATGAGTAATGTTAAGCATCTTTTCATGTGTCTGTTAGCCATCTGGATATCTTCTTTGGAAAAATGTCTATTCCTGTCTTCTGCCCATTTCTTAACTGGATTATTTGTTTTTAGGGTATTGAATTTGATAAGTTCTTTATAGATTTTGGATATTAACCCTTTATCAGACAAGTCATATGGAAATATCTTCTCCCATCCCATAGGTTGTCTTTTAGTTTTGTTGATTATTTGTTTTCTCAGTCCTCAGATCAATTTCTCGGATGTTCAGAATGATTTGATATTTACCCAGCTGTGTTTAGAGGGACAAGTCAAGCAGAGGGTCCCCCTATTATTCTACCATCTTAATCTCAACCCCAGGGGAGTTGTTGAAAAGTCTAGAAAGAGAGAGAGGTCCAGATTGGAGAAATGTACTTTGGAGTCAGTAACACAAGAAGATGGATGATAGCACCAAGAAAGTAAGTTTAAATAGAGAAGAGAAGAGTTCCCAGAACTGAGCTCTGGGGCCACTCTAATGTTAGGAGGTCAAGGAAAAGGACAAGAACAAGTAAAGGAGACTGACAAGGAGCAGCCAGAGAAGTAGGAGGAAATCCAGGTCAGTTTATCCTGGTAATTAGGTAAGGAAAACATTTTTAAAAGGAAGGAAGAGATTTAACAGTATTAATTTGTTTTTCCTCAAACTTCAGCTTTAAGGAAACATTCTCTCTTATAATCAGAATGTACAAATCTGTTTAAAACAAAGCATTTTTTTATTAATAGGAATTTTAAAATTTTCAGTTGAGCTAAAAATATTCTTTTCTAGGGAGATTGTAAATTATATAATCTGTTGTCCAAGCATTATATTAATTTATGGCTGTACTTCATTACCCAAGTGCTTTCTCCAAAATAAATATTTACAAATTGGGCTTCTGCAAATTTTTTTGATAGTTAATAATATATTATTATTATATAATAGATATAAAGGAACCATCCTTTAAAATGATTGTTGGGAGGCAATTATCATGGGCCTTTTATGTTTCTGCATGTCTTCTTGGTAGAGATTCTGAGTAAGACTTTCCATACAGATCCTTGAAAAAACAGTTCCAGACTGTTTTTTCAAGGATCTGTATGGAAACAGCCTTGGGAGATTTAGATGGTGTCTGCCTCCAGAAGAGAGGGCAGCTTTGTTTACTGTCCGAAGTAATAAAGATAATGCTTCCTTCTGAGAAACTAGTGGTTCATAGTAAGAAGTGGAGGTTTTTGAAGTGTGAGTTCCTCAAGCTGTGATGTGAATCCACTGTGTAAACAGCATCCACCTGGCTTCACATTTGTGTTATTTTCTGGAGACTTTGGGGGCAAAGGAAATCAGTGTGAACACAAAGCCCATCCTACCTGTTGTGCTGTAAGTAACAAAACTCTTTGTCTCTGGCCCAACAGTCTCATGTCTTCTGCCAGCATCTATGAAATTAGCAAGCTAACTTTTTAGCTTGTGAGAGGAATAAAATCTCAACTCCTTCACTATTATTACAGATGAATGAGTTTCAAATCTGGCAAATTTATTGAAACCTTTTTAGCCATCAGCAAGTTGTCATGTAGCACATTTTAAGGAGAAAATCCTCAGATCAAGTTATATATGTCAAATATTTACATGTCTCTCTCTATATATTTATATACACACACCAGCATGTCTGTGTATGCTTATGTCTATATCACCCAATACAGGTTTATGATGATAGATAATTAAAGTGATGATAAACCTCTTGAAAAGAGATAAAGAAGATGCATTAGTTTCTAGGGCTGCCATGACAAAATATCTCAGACAGTGATTTAAGTAACAGAATTTTTTCTCCCCACAGTTCTGGAAGCTAAAAGTCTAAGACCAATGTGTCAACAGATTTGAGTTCTTTTGAGCTCTCTCTCCTTGGCTTGCAGATGGTTGCCTTCTCTGTCTCTTCACATGATCACTCCTCAGTCTGTGTGTTTTTTGTCCTAATCTTTTCTTATAAGGACAGCAGTCATATTGGATTGGGCCCATCCATATAATAATCTCATTTTACCTTAATTATCTCTTTAAAGCCGTATTTCATTTCCAGTGTCCAGTCTGGCATGTAAGAAGCTTAGATGTTTCCCTTCCACTCTAGCAACAGATGTGGATTTCCCTTCCACTCAGCAACAGCTGAATGAACTAAAAAATCAACAGCTCCTAGATCTGTAAGGGAAGTGAAGTCACAGGGGAAGCCACTGCCACTAGAAGTGAAGAACAGGCAAATTCGGAGAATCACAATTTACCGGAGCTGAAACCACTGTGGGAAGCAGCACTGAGACAGGGAAACCTGAATCGTAATGGACAAGTTGTTGGGAGGCTCAGTGTGGACAAGTCTGAGAGATAAAAGCTCTAGGAGGACCCAGGCATTGTGTCCCCCACCCTGCCTCACACACGCACACCTTTACGAGTTTTACTTTCCAGAGATTTGCCAGTTTTCATCCTGAATACTAGAGATAATTCCTCTCATGCTTCCAACAGGCAGAGAGGAAAATGAACCATTCTGAAATACATGGGAGCACTCTGTTCTCCTTAAGAAGGTCTACCTTCAGGGAAAGCTATTTAACCAGAGTCTAAGCTCTGGGGGGGTTTATCGGAGCCTAACTGATGTGGGGCAAGGGAAATATCCAACCCCAGCTAGCTCTAACCTTCCATGTGGGAGAGGAGAAATACCCAACATTAGCCCACTCAGGCTGGCCCACTCAAGGGAGAGGGTATGAGAAGCATGTATGAAATTCAAATCGAGAGGCACTTATTCATGAAAGACTGAGGCCTAATCATAGTGATGTAGGAAAGACATTAGGGTTCAAAGCTGATGGCCAAGAAAGAAATCTTGAGATGTCTTTGAGGTAAAAAGGGGGTTTTATTAAAGCATGGAAACAGGACCATGAGCAGAAAGATCTGCACTGGGGTCATGAGGAGTGGCAATTATATACTTCCAAGCTGGGAGAGGGTTAGGCATAGCATAAGTCTCTAAGAAATTTTGGAAACAAGGTTTCCAGGACCTTGAGGGGGCTAGCTGTTAGGAAAAGGTCATTTATTGCTGTCTAATAAAATCTTAGTCATGAGACTCTTCAGATGTATATCTGTATGCTTGGGAGATGACTGCCAACATATATCTTGGGGGGTAGAGATAAAGGCAGTTTTCAAAGGAATTTTTGTATATTAAAGAAGGCTTGCAGGATCCCAGGGGGTCAGGCTAAGATTGTCTTTTGCCTCCTATAAACTATTAACATTGAGGCAGCTGAGCTCCTCAAAGAATGTCAGTCTGCCTGTTTCAAGGACTTGTGAATGGACTATAAGTAGTAAGGAAATTTAATTTTTCTTTTGTCTTTGTTTCCCACATCAATAGGACTCACCCCCTCTCCCAACACCTCACCACTGCATTGCTAAAGGCCTAATTACAGCACTTCCTTTTATCCAGCACATCATGCCAGGCCATCAAGAAAAAATTATAAGGCCCTGATTCTAAATACAGTCACATTCTGAGGTATGGGGAGTTAGAACTTCAACATGTGAATTTTGGTGGTAGGAGGAACAGTTTAGGCCATAAAAAGAAAAGAAGGATCTGATTTACTTTATGCTAGTAAATTGAGTTTTCATAAATTGTTTCATTAGAAAGATACTTATGGCTGCTGGACTCTTTTATTATTTAGTAAAGATACCTTTATTTACTGTTCTTTCAAATGTAAACTACAGACATATTAATTAAATACGTAATAAAAATCAGTCACCATAATAATGGTGTGGGGGTGTGAAGAAACTGGAAAATGTGCTCACGTTCTTTATTCAAGTTTACTGTGAGATATAAGCACATAGGAAATACAAACCTCTATCCTTTCTTCCAATTCTTCTACTTCATTAACTTTTCAAATGTCATATGTTGTTGCCAACAATTGGATACAAGATATAAATCTCTTAAACTGGTGGGATTAAAAATGGCAAGTTCAAAGTATTTCACTATTTTAATTCTCTTCTTCCTGAGGCTACACAGTTTGGAACAGGACTCAGAGAATTTGTTCTGGCTTGGGGTTTTGGTAATTGGCTTGAACTGTTGGCTACCTGCAGTCTCTGTGCTTATTCAGACAAACTTTGACTTTAATTGACCTGCAGAAGCTTGCCCTTTTATTTGTAAATAGTGGCTTATGCTGGGAGAGAAGGCTATTCAGAAGAGTTCAGACCGTCTCCTGTCTCAAGACAGGCTTGTTTGCAATTAGAAACTTAATTTCAAGTTGGACAGTACTAACAGAGTACAGCCTCTCTTCAGAGCTCCCCAGTGGCAAGACAAGTATGGTATAGCTCTTTAAAAAAGTGGTTCCTAATGAGAACTTGACCTTACTCCGGGTAGCTTTGTTAGGACATAAGTTCTTGTAAATGAGGAGAATTGGGAAACTCTTCGGCAGGGTAGGAAGGAACGCTGCATTCTGGAGGCTTTCAGTCTCTCTTGGCAGCACTGAACACAGTCCCCAAATTTCTTTCTTTATTCTCTAAGACCCTCTCATTATCATCACAATTTCCACCTGAAATACAGGAATATAGATGTGAATCTAGCCTCCAGATCAGTCCTGGACGTCTTGGAGCCAGCAAGTCAAATTAGATTTATAAACGAAATGCCAAGGGTGACCACAGCCTGCAGCAATAAAACACTGTCAAGTGCTTGTCTACAAATACTGCTAGACTAAACTAATTGAATATATCATTTCACTTCCCTTTGGAAACTATGAGAATATACATATGTCTGCTCAATTATAGGCACTGTAGCAACCGAGGGAGCTAGCTAAGGCAGCCTTTTAGGGCGTCTTGTAGCCATACATGCTGGTTTTGAAAACTTGCCGCAAATTTAGTATTGATAAATCAAAGACAGGAAAACCCCAGCCTGGTTAAGAGATGGGATTAGGGTGAGTAATTATACATTAATAAATACCTATAGAATCAATTTGAGAAAAAAAGTTTTTAAATATTCTATTTTATTTGATAGAGAGATCACAAGTAGGCAGAGAGGCAGGGCAGAGAGAAAGGGGGAAGCAGAGAGCCCCATGCGGGGCTCAATCTCAGGACCCTGAGATCATGACCTGAGCCGAAGGCAGAGGCTTTAACCCACTGAGCCATTCAGGCACCCAGAGAAAAAATTTAATTTTCTTTTTTTTCTTCAAAAAATTTATTTTTGTTCTCTTTACCATTTTGGGTTATCTGTTCATAGAGGCAGATGATCTACAGCTGAGTTCCGAAAATTCTCTGAGCTGCATGGTCTTAGGTGAGGCGTGTCCCATTTTTGCTCCCTTCCTTTATCATTTGCCATTCTTTCCCACAAAGGAACCCTGGGCCCCATGAGTCTGAGCTCTAGTACTCACATCCACATTACCTCACTGAATGTCCTCTCACCTATTTTATGTGTACATGATTTCCTGAGCATATCATCTATTCTTTACCCATCAGGTAATAGAGAAGATTTTATTATTCCACCTTGAAGAGGAAGAAACAAAAATCCCACATGCTACACAGCTGTATAAAATTTCAATCTATTGCTGTTTCCTTTTTTTTATTTATTTTTTCATGCTACATCCTTTGCTGGATCCCTCAGGTTCATTTCCAAGCTGGGGTCAATCTAAAACAGCCAGCTGATAGGCTAATGTGTTATCCCTCCCTCATGCCCACCATGTGCATATTGAACAGGAATATTGGATATCTTTATGTCAAAAAAATGATTAGCAATGAGATCGCTAGGCCATCTGCATATTGATATAATTTCTGGGGAAAACAGAGTGGAAGAAGTCTCCTTAACTTTCTGCCCCAGCATTAAAAATTGAGTTACTCCTGAGATTGTAAATAGAAGTCTCAATGTGGGCTCTCCCATCTTCCTCTAGGCCTTTGGTGGCAGGGTGCACTACTAACTGCAGAAGAAAGCCACAATTAAAGCCATTATCACAAAACCTCACAGAAGGACAGTGCTAGAAGGCACTTTAGCAGCCTTCCAGCCTGGGGACTCACTCAAGGTTAAGGAAGCCAAGTCGAGGCCAAGTCCCGTGGAAAGCCTGGCCAAATCTGATTTCTAGCTGGCAGGCGAGTGGAGGCTGGGGCCTTGGGTGTCTCTCTTTAGGCTTCATCAGAATACTCACAACTGACACATTGGTACCTAAATCCAGAATAAATTTCTACCCTGTGAGAGGCTTGTACAAATAGAATTTGAAAATAATGAAGATATTGCTAAAAACCAGATTCTGCCAAGGAGAGCTAACCTAGCATTACTTCAGATACATGTGAACATTAACCTAGAAAGGCACATTCCACAGCTGAGTAAAAAGGATTTGCAAATGACAAGAGTTCAAACAGGTTTATTGTCTGAACAAAAACATGGTGCACTATTTTAAGCCTTGCCTGTGGGCAGGATATACATTTCAGTTAGTCAATCAGCAAATGATTGTCAAGCACTGTATGCCCCCAGTGCCCTGCAAAGCCTGGTGAAGGATGACAAGAAGGGGTCCCACCCACGGGGAGATTTTTAATGTGGTTGGGAGGCACAACTAACACCCACAAAATATTCAGAAGCAATTAAATACAACACAGAATGGTATTGACTCAAACTTCAGCAGATGAAATCTGGATGTTCAGTCCTCCCCTACCCACTTTAGCACAGTCAAGACTTTAGCTGGATTTGATCAATAAGCAAAATGGGGAAATGTCAGCAAATTCTTCAACAGGTAGGATGACATTGTATGGAAACAATTTTTGCCACAACAGGTAAGATCCCTGATGTAAACTCAGAGCTAGCATTTTCTCTAGCTCAACTTTGTATATTTTAGCCATCCAGCCTTCCCCGGAACTTCTGCACTCCCACCCCTCCATAACCAGGGCCCAAGTTCTCTAGCGGTACTCAAGGTCAACCTTTTTAAAGGTCTGAACTTGTTCTGTCTTACAGTCTGCATCTGACTTGTTCCTGTGGAGCTTTGGCCTTTCATCTCTTCTCCTGATGGGATCTCTGGCTTGGCCTTTGACTGGAGTCTCAGTACTATTCTCCTGATTTTGATGGTGATCTTTTCAACAGGTACACTTTACTTGCACTCATTGAATGAGTTCTCTTCACTTGAGGGAACAGTCAAGCCTTTGACATGTTACCAAAATACTTACCCATGGGCTTGAGATTTCTTTGCAAAAGGCATCTGAACCATTCTTCATTCAATCCTTCATATATGCATTCTTCAAACATTGATTGAGGAATTACTAAGCTGGGTACTGCACTAGATGTCAGAACTACAGAAGCACTGATACTTCCTGAAACATCACCTTCCTGCCTCAAGGTGATGGGGTTTTGGAATAGGCGACGTTTGGTGCGATGGAGTCTGGGGCTGATGGCCATGAAAGACTTCTTGACATGTTTTTGGTGCAAAAAGGGGGGTTTACTAAAGCACAGGGACTGGAATCACGGGCAGAAAGAGCTGCTGAAACAGTATTGTGAGGGGAGGTAAGGAAAGGGGAGGTTTCAAAAGGAATTTCATATGTTAAAGACTCACAGGATATTGGAGGACTTGTGATTGTCAAGTTAAAGTTGTTCTTCCCTGTAGCAAGGATTACCATTAAGATAGTTGGGAGATTCCTGGAAGAATGTCACACATGTCCCCTCCAGGAGTTGTGTGTTGGGGTGGGGGTAGGTTACAGAGTGTCAGCTTGTGCTTTGTCCCGAGCTAGCCTTCGGCTCCCTCATCAAAGGCATTGGTTCTCTAGTGTGGGCGGCCTTTAGCAATGCAGGAAAGTATAATGTGCTGAGTTAGAGTTTTGGGAGACATAATCATAGGGCATTTCAGAAACACAGCTGTGGAATCTTTGTCCAGACTGAGAAGGTATGTGTGTCACAGGTGGGAGTGGGATAGGGTGTCAGAAAAGCCTCTGAGCAGAGCCGACCAGCAAATAACACCTGCTGAAACTGTTGAGTGACTGTGGAGGTTGTTGTTTTCTCACAGGGCCCTGGAGGGCCCACGCGCATCCTTGTACGTGGGGATGAGTCACTTCACTCGAAATCTCAACTGAATTGCTTGTAAGTGGGTGAGGGTTAGCAGACATGCCCCTATTAAATGTTAGCAAGATGAATACAGTTATGAAAAACGCCTAGCATTTTGCTGGAAGGATCTCAGAAGCCACCAGGGAATGCTAATTCCTACTCAAGCCGTCACCTGTAGGGAGGCAAACAAGGATCTGAAGAGATGCAGATGTGAACACGTGTACTTCTCTGAAGAGGCAGTTAATGCACATGGGACAGCGTTCAAAAGGTCCAAGGAGTTGTGTGGTGTGAAAGGAGCCTAATTCCTTCCCTGGTGCCCCATTCCCTAATACTGTCCTAGGAAAGAATCTGGGTTATCAGTTCTTATGTACCCTAAGATTGTCTGTACAATTAGAAATGTGCCTTGACTTTTTCCACTTTGTTAGTTCATCAAAGATTTTTTGCAAGTCTAATAGGTGCTATCCGTTCTTCTATGTGCTAGGGATACAGTAGTAAGCAAAACAAAAATCCATACCTTCAGGAAGCTTCTACTTTGAAAAATCTTTCCGTATTGCAAGATTTGTTCCTGCTTCTTTGTAATAGATTCATGGTCTATCATTGTATGGATGTACCATAATTTATTTTGCCAGGCCTTTATTCATGGATACCTAGACTGTTTCTAATTTTCTCCTATTACCAAATATGTGATATCCAGTGAGTATATCTTTGTATAAATATGCCTGGAAAAAGTGTTTTAAATAGAGTAGGCACTCATTTATTGATGAATGGATAAATCCTTTCACAAAGTGGGAGTGTATTTTGGCATAAATAACTAGAATTGGAATCAAGGAGTCAAAGGGTATGTGCATTTTTAATTTTAAAAGATATTGCTAAATTTTCTTTTCTTTTCTTTTTAAGATTTTAAAGATTTTTAAGATCTTTCTTTTTTAAGATTCTTTTCTTTATTTTTTAAAAGAGAGCTCAGGGGGAGCAGCAGGCAGAGGGAGAAGCAGACTCCCCGCTGAGCAAGGAGTCCAACTCAGGACTCCATTCCAGGACCCTGGGATCATGACCTGAGCTGAAGGCAGATCCTTAACCAACTGAGCCACCCAGGCGCCCCTTTACTGCCAGATTTTCTTAACTTGTATTTGAAGCAATTATATTCTTACTAATAATGCGTGAGAGTAAAGTCCTACTTCTCACCTACTTCTCACTAGTATCTTAATTTGATGACTTAAGATGCTGTATCATTCAATTTTAATTTGTATTGTCCTTGTTACAAGTAAAATTAAGCACCCTTTTCATATGCTTGGGAGCCATGTGTTTTGTTTTGTTTTTCTGTGACCCATATATTCACATCTTCTAGCTCTTCTGTTGTGTCAGTGGTCTTTTTGTTTTTTTTATTTGTTGTAGAACTCATTATATATCAAGGAAGATATCCTTTACCTGTGATATGACATGAAAATATATTTCTTCAGTTTGTAAGTTTTGTTTTGACTCATTATGCATTTTTGCCATGTTGTACACATTTTGTTTATTTTTACATAATTGAATTTATCAGTCTTTCATGGCTTTTACATTTTGTTTCATACTTAAAAAGATCTTTTCTCCTCTGGGATTCTTTTAAAAAATGTTATGATTTCTTCTTGCACTTTTTTTTTTATTATGTTCAGTTAGCCACTGTATAGTGCATCATTAGTTTTTGATGTAGTATTCAATGATTCATTAGTTGTGTGTAACACTCAGTGCTCATCACAACAGGTGCCCTTCTTAGTCCCATCACCCTGTTACCTCATCCCCTCACCCCACTTCTGTAACCCTCAATTTTTTCCCCAGGGTCCATAGTCTCTCATGGTTCTCCCTCTCTGATTTTTACCCCTTCAAATTTCCCTCTCTTCCCCTATGATCCTCTGTGCTATTGCTTATGTTCCATATATGAGTGAAACCATATGATAATTGTCTTTCTCTGCTTGATTTACTTCACTTACCATAATCTCCCTCCAGTTCCATCCATGTTAATGCAAAGGGTGGGTATTCATCTTTTCTGATGGCTAAATAATAGTCCATTGTATATATGAACCACATCTTCTTTATCTGTTCATCTCTTGAAGGGCATCTCAGCTCCTACAGTTTGGCTCTTGTGGACCTTGCTCCTATGAACATTGGGGTGCATGTGCACCTTCTTTTCACTACATCTGTATCTTTGGGATAAATACCTAGTAGTGCAATTGCTGGGTTGTAGGGTAGCTCTATTTTTAACATCTTGAGGAACCTCCATGCTGTTTTCCAGAGTGGCTGTACCAGCTTGCATTCCCACAAATGGTGTAAGAGGGTTCCCCTTTCTCCACAACCTTGACAACATTTGTTGTTTCCTGTTTTGTTAATTTTTGCCCTTCTAACTGGTGTAAGGTGTTATCTCATTGTGGCTTTGATTTGTATTTCCCTGATGGCTAGTGATGTTGAGCATTTTTTCGTGTGTCTGTTAGCCATTTGTTTGTGTTCTTTGGACAAGTGTCTGTTCATGTCCTCTGCCCATTTTTTGACTAGGTTATGTGTTTTTTTAAGGGTTGAGTTTGAGAAGTTCTTCATATATCTTGGATATCAGTCCTTTATCTGTAATGTCATTTGCAAATATCTTCTCCCATGCTGTGGGTTGCCTCTTAGTTTTGTTGACTGTTTCCTTTGCTGTGCAGAAGGTTTTTATCTTGACAAAGTCCCCAAAGTGCATTTATGCTTTTGTTTCCCTTGCTTTTGGAGACATGTCTTGAAAGAAGTTACTGTGGCCGATATCAAAGAGGTTACTGCCTATGTTCTCCTCTAGGATTTTGATGGATTCTTGTCTCACATTGAGGTCTTTCATCCATTTTGAGTTTATCTTTGTGTATGGTGTAAGAGAATGGTCCAGTTTCATTCTTCTATATGTAGCTGTCCAATTTTCCCGGTACCACTTATTGAAGAGACTGTCTTTTTTTCCATTGGATATTTTTTCCTGATTTGTCAGAGATTAGTTGAACATAGAGTTTGAGGGTCCATTTTCTTCTTGTACTTTTGATGTAGTTTTGGAATATAGATGAGGTTTAGTAGGGTGACATCTGGAGAATATGATCAAGAAAGAATTCTTGAGACATCTTTGGTGCAAAAAGGTGGTTTTATTAAATCATAGGGACAGGACCCATGGGCAGAAAAAGCTACTGCACCAGGGTTGTGAGGGGTGGCTGATTATATACTTTGGAGTAGGGGGTAGAGAAAAAAGGAGGTTTTCAAAAGAATTTTCATATGCTAAAGAGGACCTACAAGATACTGGAGGCCTTTGCCCTTGTCAAGGTTGTTTTCCCCCCTAGTAAGGTATTAACATTAAGACAGTTGGGAGCTCCCTGGAGGAATGTCAAGCATATCCCACCCAGAAGTGTGTGTGGGAGGGTGGGGGGAGGTTGGATTACAGGTTGTGCTTTGTTTTCAGCTAGCCTTCTGCTCTATCATCTCTTTTATGGTTTCATTTCTAACATTTAAATCTTGGATCCAAGTGAAATTTAGTTTGAGTGGTGAAGCAGGGTTCCCACATCCCTTTTTCAGATGGTTATCCCATTTCCCCATGACATTGATTAAAATGTCTATCTTTTCCTTACTGATTTGAAGTGTTACTATTATCATTTTTGTCTTCTTATTAAAATATTGTATATGTTTTCATCTATTTTTTAGATTTCCAGTCTGTTCTACTAATTTGTGATTCAGTTAAGGTTTGATTTGGCTGCATATGGGGCACCTATACACAAGTGCCTCACTATAGGTAGGTGGCTCAGTCAATTAAGTGTCTGCCTTTGGTTCAGGTCATGATCCCAGGGTCCTGGGATAGAGCCAGTTTTGAGCTCCCTGCTCAGAGGGGAGCCTGCTTCTCCCTTTCCCTCTGGCTGCCGCTTCCCTTGCTTGTGCTCTTTCTCTCTCTGTCAAATAAATAAATGATAAAATCTTTTTAAAAAATTTGACTCCATATAAAAGAAAACCAAAATAATAATTGTTTAAACAAGATAGGTTTTATTTTTCTATCATGTAGCATAAAGGCTGGAGTAAGTAGTTAGCATTGTAGCAGTGGTGCTGCAGTATCATGAATCTACCAGATTCTTTCCATTGTTCTGCTCTAACAACTTTAGTGCCGGCTTTCAGCCTCAAGTGCTTCATGGTGGCAATGTAGCTGCTATAGTTTCACCAATCATATGTGAATATTAAGCAGGAAAAGATTGGAAGAGAGAATTGCAAAATGACTAATGCCAGCTGAGTCAGTTTTCTGCTAAAATTTTGCCTCTTAATTTTCATTTCTTTCTTATCTGCATTTGTCCCCCCACCCTTCTTCCTCCCTCTTTCTTTTCTTTTCTTTTTTTTTTTTTTTTAAAGATTTTCATTCATTGGACAGAGAGAAACACAGCGAGAGAGGGAACACAAGCAGAGGGAATGGTAGCGGGAGAAGCAGGCTTCCCGCCGAGCAAGGAGCCCGATGCGGGGCTCGATCCCAGGACCCTGGGATCATGACCTGAGCCGAAGGCAGACGCCCAACGACTGAGCCACTCAGGCGCCCCTCCCTCTTTCTTTTCTTCCCAGAGTCTTCCTCACTGTAGTGTTAGTTCAGTGTCATTACTGAGGCGTGACCCACCTAGAGTCTCCATGGAATGAGCTGGTGATCAAGATCTCTATTCTGCCTAGTTAAGGCTCAAAATCTCCATGCCCTGTGTGAGCTCCTCATTGTTCAAATCATAACTACCTGGTAGTTATTTGTCTACCTTTGTGAAGTTCCCTCTAATGCTCATTATTAAATCTTTATGAACACTCATGGGAAAGAGTGAGATCATCAATGTGGAAGTGCTTTCCTAAAAAAAATTGGAAGAAAAAGTGTATCCTCCTGGAAGCATCAATACCTCTTAGCTTTCCACAAGAATGTTTGTTGATACTAGGGGCAACTAAGGGATGCAGAGCCAAGTACACATATTATAGGCCAAGGGCACTAACAAAAGGAAACTCGATTTCTGTCCTCTCAGTGATGGTGTTACCTAATCTTGGTCCTACTCCCTTGAACTATAATATAATACTAACTGGCAATTATGGTGACTTTTGTATTGATATAAGAATCTGGGTAACAAAATAGAAAACTCACCTAATTGAACTTAGAAGTCACAATGACTAGTACATCAGTTTTTTTTTTTAATTGAAGTATAATTGATATACAGTATCCTATGAGTTTTGGGTGTGCATCATAGTGATTTAATATTTTTGTACATTACAAAATGATCCCCATAAGTCTAGTTACCATCCGTCACCATATAAAATTATTACAGTATTATCAATTATATTCTCTATGCTGTACTTTATATCTCTGTGACTTATTTAAATTATGACTAGAAGTTAGTACCTCTCAAACCCCTCACCTATTTCACTCATCCTCCTACCCTCCTCCCCACACTGGTGACTTAACAGTTTGTTTCCTGTATCTATCAGTCTGTTCCTGTTTTGTTTCGTTTATAGATTCCATATGTAAATAAAGTTATACAGTACTTGTCTTTCTCTGACTAATTTCACTTAGCAAAATCACCCTCTAGATCATCCATGTTGTCACAAAGGGCAAGATTTTTTTTTTTTTTTTTTATGGCTGAGTACTACTCCTGTGTGTGTGTGTGTGTGTGTGTGTGTGTGTGTGTGTGTGCCACATCTTTTTTATCCATTCATCTATCGACAGACACTTAGGCTGCTTCCATATTTTGGCTGTTATAAATAATGCTTCAGTGAACATGGGGCATGTATATCTCTTTGAATTTTATTTTTATTTTCTGTGGGTCAATACCCAGAAGTGAAATTCCTGGATTGTATGGTAGTACTATTTTTAATTTTTTGAGGAACTTCTCACTGTTTTCCAGAGCGACTGCACCAATTTACTTTCCCACCAACAGTAATGAGAGTTCCCTTTTATCTACTTCCTGCCAACACTTGTTATTTTTTAAATTTTTGATAGTAGCCATTCTGACAGGTTTGAGGTAGTATCTCATTGTGGCTTTAATTTGCATTTCCCTGATAATTAGTTATGCTGAGCATCTTTTCATGTGCTTGTTGGCCATATGTATGTCTTCTTTGGAAAAATGTTTATTCAAGTCTTTTGTCCTTTTTTAAAATCAAGGTTTTTTTTTTATATTGCGTGTAAGTTATTTATAAGTTAATATTTTGGATATTAACCTCTTACTAGATATATGATTTGCAAATATCTCTCCCATTCAATAGGTTGCCTTTTCATTCTGTTGATTGTTTCTTTTGATTGTGCAAAAGCTTTTTATTTTGATGTAATCCCATTTGTTTATGTTAGCTTTTGTTGTCCTTGCCTGAGTTTGATCCAAAAATGTATTGCTAAGACCAGTGTCAAAGAGCTTATTGCCTATTTTCTTCTAGGAGTTTTATGATTTCAGCTCTTATATCCAAGTTTTTAATCCATTTTGAAATTGTTTTTGTGTGTAATGTAAGAAAGTGGTCCAGTTTCATTCTTTTACATGTAGGTGTCCAGTTTTCTCAACATCATTTATTGAAGAAACTATCTTTTCCTCATTGTATATTCTTGCCTCCCTTGTCATAAAATAATTGACCATATGTTTATTTCTGGGCTCTCTATTCTATTCCATTGATCTATATGTCTGTTTTTATGCCAGTACCATACTCTTTTGATTGCTATAGCTTTGTAGTATAGTTTGAAATTAGGTTTTATGATACCTCCATCTTTGTTCTTCTTTGTCAAGATTGCTTTGGCTATTTGGGGTCATTTATGATTCCATCAAATTTTAGAATTCTTTGTTCCAGTTCTGTGGAAAGTGCCATTGCTATTTTTGATGGGGATTGCATTGAGTCTAGATTGCTTTGGGTAATATGGACATTTTAACAACATTAATTCTTCCAACACATGAACATAATATGTCTATTTATTTTTGTGGTCGTTGATTTATTTCATCAATGTCTTATAGTTTTCAGAGTACAGGACTTTTATTTCTTTGGTTAAATTTATTCCTAGATATTTTATACTTTTTGATGCAATTATAAATGGGATTGCTAATTTCTTTTTCTTTTTTAAGATTTTATTTATTTATTTGAGAGAGAGGGAGAAGAAGGAGGGAGGGAGAAGAAGATTCCCCACTGAGCAGACAGCCCAGTGGGGGGCTTGAGTCTAGGACACTGAGATCATGACCTGATCTGAAGGCAGATGCTTAACCCACTGAACCACCCAGTTGCCCCTGTTAATTTCTTCTTCTGATAACTCATTATTAATATATAGAAACACAATTAATATATATCTTAATTTTGTATCCATTACTGAATTCACTTATTAGCTCTAATAGGTTTGTGTGTGTGTGTGTGTGTGTGTGTGTGTGTGTGTGTGTAGTTAGGGCTTCCTATATATAGTATCATGCCATCTGCAAATAGTAACAGTTTTACTTTTTCCTCTTCAATTTGGATGCTTGCCCCTCTCTCCCTTCCTTCCTTCATTCCTTTCCTTCCCCTCCTTTCCCTCCCTTCCGTTCCCTTCCGTTCCCTTCCCTTCCCTTCCCTCCCCCTCCCCCTCCTCACCTCTCCTCTCCTTTCTCCTTCCTCCCTTCCTCCCTCCCTTTCTTCCTTCCTTCCTTCCTCCCTTCCTCCCTCCCTTTCTTCCTTCCTTCCTTCCTTCCTTCCTTCCTTCCCTCTTTTTTTAATTCAGTGTAGTTAACAAACAATGTTATATTAGTTTCAGGTATACAATACAGTGATTGAATAATTCTATACATTACTTAGTTAATAATTTAAAAAAAATAATTTTTTATTTGCTTACTTATAATTTTGTATTTATTTGTATTTTTTGCTTGTCAGATATGATGAACCACTCCAACAGAGGCCTGTATCTGACTCACTACATGGAGGCCTGAAGGCAAACTCAGGTCCTCTTTTGTTGTGGAATTTTGAGTCAGAGTTTATAAATCAAATCACTTATTCATTATTTTTAAAGCAGTGACAGAGTGTCTAAGCTCACTTTTACAGATAGAAATCAAATTTAAACTTTTTGTATAGTGTCCACAAGAATTTATGATTTATTTATTTATTTATTTGAGAGAGAGAAAATGCAAGGGGAGGGGCAGAAGGAGAGAGAAAAAGAGTCTTAAGCAGACTCCATGCTGAGCATAGAACCCCCGTGGGGATCTACCTAATGACCCTGAGATCATGACCTGAGCTGAAACCAAGAGTCCGGGCGCTTAACCGACTGCACCACCTAGGCACCACAGTGTTCACAAGAATTTAGATTACGATCTGTTTAATTCATTGGGAACAGAAAAAGTACGCATTAGAAACAAAAAGATTTTAGAAAGACTCTTTTGAGGGGCGCCTGGGTGGCCCGGTTAAAGCCTCTGCCTCCGGCTCAGGTCATGATCTCAGGGTCCTGGGATAGACCCCCGCGTCTGGCTCTCTGCTCAGTGGGGAGCCTGCTTCTCTCTCTCTCTCTCTCTCTCTCTCTCTGCCTGCCTCTCTGCCTACTTGTGATCTCTCTCTCTGTGTGAAATAAATAAATAAAACCTTTAAAAAAAAAAAGACTCTTGTGAGAGAAAAAGGAGAGAATCAGAGAAAAAAAGATTTTATCTTATAACTCTGCCTTTTGAATACATTTTATCTGTGCAGAATAAATGATTTAACTTATTTTATCAAATTCCACAAGGCAAATTCTCTCAGCCTTATTAGAAAAAAACAATAAACAGAATGGATGTAATATTTTTAGCATACCCACATCTTACAAAAGAGCTTTCGTTGCATTGCAGGAAAAAAAATACATGTAGCCCATGTGTCATATTCAGTTAATGGTTCTGGCTGTTTATATTTGTGGGATCATTCTCCTGTAGAAAATGCCACGTGTGGTAAGAAATGGACTAAATCATCATGATTAGGCATAAAGCTATTCTTTAAGAACACAAAATACTAAGGACTGATCCTAAAGTATTCCCCAGACTTCTCTGTTGACCCTGTTCTTCTGAAATCTCATTCTTGCCTTTGATGTGGCAGAAGGAATTGCGCTGTTATTAATCTTTAACAGAAAGTTAAGGAGAAGGCTAAAAGGGGCTGGAAAAAGTCTTGCCTTTTTATCTGGATAAATAAGCAGTTGGGATGAGGATTAGAAGTTAGAGCATGAACTTAGCTTCACCCTGTCTATCTCTAAACATTTTGCTCTCCTTCTCCCCTCACGCATTCCTGCTGTCATTCTTTCACTTTCTCCTTCATTTATGCATTCATTCCAAAATTCTTAGCTGAACACTTACTACATGCCCAGTACTGTGCTAAGGATATAGCAAAGAGCAAAACAAAGTGTCCATTTGTAGAGCTCAGTATTAGGCAGAGAAGACATGCTCTTAACCAACATATAGCAGAGTGTCTATATGTGTCCACTCCATCTAGCTGTCATTCACCTCTCAACGTCCATATCTTTTTCCCTCTTTCTGTCTGGGAGTATGGAAACCAAGAGTGAGGAGGGAGGCCAGGATCAGAGGAGGTAACTTTCTTCTTGTGTTCTTTGCACGATGTACTTTTGGGAGTAGAGAATTCGCTTTTCAATTTAATATTAAAGATTTATTTTTTACTTCTAAACTAAGGTCACAATTATTATAACACTATCTCACAAACTGTATGGTATTTTAGAGTTTGCAAAATACTTTCACAATCATTACTTCATTGTAGTCTTAAAATAATATTGTAAGGTGAGTGATTCATTTTATGGAGGAGAAAACTGAAGCTTCTGGAGGCTAAGCTACTTGCATCATTAGTGGCACAGCTAAATCTTGAACTCTTCGATGCCTGATTCATAATGGTTATTGCCACATACTAGATTTAATCCTGTCTTTGCCCCGGTGGTGTTTCATAGACCATCTGTTACACTAGGAAAATGTGAAAAACCATCATTTGTTGTTTATTTTAGTAAATCATAGAAGCAGTGGCAGTCACAGAGGCAGTGATTAGATTTTGTAGTAGCCACTTTTAGGAATGACACCACAGGATACACGCTAGAGTGTTCAAACCCAGGAATGCATTTGCCAGTAGCTTTCTAGAAACTGCTTGTTTCTGATTCCCTTGCCAACCCCAGTTATGGGTGGCTAGAGGTCTGCAAGAGGAGGAATAACAAAATATCTGGACAGAAATGGAGCTAGGGCCCTGAGACACCTGCACAGGTCAGAGTTATATGGCCTAAGACAGGTTAAAACTGTGAAGACAGTAAGAGAACGTATCAAAATGTGAAGATGTGTTTGTTTCGTAAGTGTAGAACAGTGGAGCAATGGAAACACACCCAAAGGAGGAGCTATGTGCAATATACGTGTCCTCAGTTACTTCCCTCCTCATCTGCATATAATGCTCACCAGGTCCCATGAGCACAAGATGCCCCACGAGAATAGGGTGTCTCATGAGTAAAGGGTGCCCCATGAGCACAAGACACCCTTGAGCACACGTGCCGCACAAGCACAGGATACAATGACCACAAGGTACCCATGAGCATGATTCCATGAGCACAGCATACCCGATGAGCACAGGGTAAACCTCATTACAGAGTGCATGGGAGATCAGTGAGGCTCAAAGTGAGTACCTGGTAAGCTTGCTACATCTATGATTAAGTGGAAGGATTGACAATCCTGGTAAGTCATGCTTTCCATTCTAACCAGAATTTGCTGTGAACACAGAAAGAAGGCAGTAGTACCCTAAAAAACACAAATGACTAAGGATCTCTGTCATATTCTTATTCCTGGACCTCCTTGAACTAGCCAACCACTTATGCTGAAAGTGACGACACAGAAGGAAAGGGAGAGAGAGAGAGGGCAATCTTGTATTGTGTCAACCTTCCTTTCTTATCAGTAAGCCAGTGGTACAGAGTTTAGGTCATAGTATGTGCATGTATAAACAAGTGAAAGAAAAAAGTGGATTTTATTTTATGCAGTCTTCCCACTCTTCTGGTGAGAGCAAAATACATATGCTTTCATGATATACAAATAACTTAATGTTGGTGACTCCACATATGAGTTAAATGCACTTGTATTTGCATTTAAAGCTGGCATTGCACAGTATAAAGACAAATGGTAAAACTGAAGCTAGTAATTTAAATTTTTAATTTTTCTTTACTTAGAATGACATTACATATCAAAAAGAAAACACCATAACAAAGCAAGAGAGAGGCCATGCAAGAAAGAAAATGTTCTGTATTTAAATACTTTAAATGACATTTCCCTCTGCTTCTGGAACAGTTTCCTGCGTTTTTGTTTTGCACTGGGCCAGGCCTGCTGCTCCTAGATAGGGCAGAGAAATCTTCAAAAACAGGGCATGTCTGAAGAGATCAGGAAGAGCATGAACAGAGTGATTTTGTGTTTGGGTCAGACAAGCTAGAGGACGCTTATCAAAGAGAGGTCCAGATGTGTGCTCCTGGAGCCTGGGTGTGTAGAGGGACAGTCAAGGTCATGTGATGTAGATGCTAACTGGCCTCAGGGGGTTGTGATCCCCGCTAAGGCTTCCTACTCTGCTTTCTGGCCCTTGGGTAGTTTCTGTGAGTATCCTAATGGGTAAGGGCCCTGGAAGAGGAAACGGCAAAGGCCAGCAGCTGAAAGAAACCAGGTGGCTGTGAGGTGCAGTGTGTGAGCCAAGGTGCTTCTGACCTCCTATCAATTTCTCACACTTTTATGCACTTGAGCTCTAAAGACTTGAGGTCAGCCAACTCATGTTTGTGAATTTTCAAGTAGCCCAGGGAAAAATTCTTTTTGCACGGAATGTCTAAATGATAAAAGATCCTGAGTGCTTTTCTGTGCCAACCCTGGGGTACAAGGGTGCAATGAGAGGAAAGCAAAGATGTTATTGGAGATTGAATCTGAGCCCCATCTGGGCAGCAGCTGAAAAGCATTATCACTAAATGTATCTAAACCCCGTAGCTGTCTCTGCCCACATCTGGTGAATAGAGTGAGATTCATAGGCATTCACAGACAGGATACTTTCTGCTTCCCACTATCAGCTTCTGACTTTGAGCTTGTCCTCATGGAGACTGATAGAAATAACAAGACACACCTTTCCTACTTCCTTCATGCTAACATATCACCAGCAGGGGAAGATATGTATATTCATGTAAAAACAACTGTTATGGCAAACTGTCCTTAATGTCTTTTATGTTACTATTGTGCTTCACCATTGATGCTAACAGCCTATGTATCATATAAATATATACCATGTAAAGATTGTCACCAAATACACAGACTCCAGAAATCTGAGTGGCAGACCTTCTCTCAGCCCTTGTTTGTACCCATATGTTGTATACTGCTTCTAGAAGATATAAAGCCTCCTTTTAACCTTAGGAGTTTATAGAGACAATAGTGTGCAGAAGCAGGAAACACACTGTATTTAGTATCAAAATTTGCCACTAAGTCACCTGAAAAAATTACTTTACGTCAGTGAGCCTCCACTTTTAAATGGAAAAAAAAGTTCCCTGCCTCTGCAGACTCTATAGGTAACAGCTTTGTTAGCTGAGTCTGAGCAAGTGTTAGTTATTGTTATTACAGTCAGTCCTTAAACTTCTGTTGGATAGCTGGATCTTCAGGGGAACCTGCTGGAGAAGTCCCATGAGACATTAGTCTAATATAGTCTTAACCTCTGCCTGGCACTGGATGTCCCAAAGGGAAAGAGTGGCCGAGGGTAAAATGATGGGGCCTAGTGATTGGAACATCCTGGCTAATTCTCAAAACATACCTCTTCAAGACTGATGAAGAGGTATGATGGGACATGGCCAGCTGCAAAAATGAAATACTGAAGATAAATTTACAGTTCAAACAAATTTCTTCACCTTGTATAGTTTACATTTGTACTTTTGAAGTTTGTAGTACTTCTAAAATCAGTTTGTCTTAACTTTGTGGGTGGCACAAATTTTATTAAATCCTATATGCAAAAAAATTTGGCAAACTCATTGTTAGAAAGAAGTAGCAATAACTAATGTTTGTGAAGGAAGAAACTGCCATTTTCTTCCTATGCAGGAAAAAACCTAATTCTTCTCTACTGTGTGTTTCTTCTGCATCTCCTTTATTGGTCACACAGAACACTTCTGACATTTCTGGTCACCAAATGTGAGGAGGCTTTTGCCCATGCCAAGAAATTATCTGTGGTACCAGCTGGTGTCCTACAATTTAATTCAATTTGGACACTCTCTACCTGGAGATAGCATCAGATCCCACAAGTTAAGAAGGGCTCAGTCCCACAAGACTGCCTCCAGGTTCTCACTTGAGGTGCCAGTCACAAGCTCAGGTTGTCACCTGTGCTTCTGACCAACCAGCTGTAGAATGAGGGTTCCATCATCCTCTAACTTGGGTTCAATTAATTTGCTAGATTGGCTCACAGATCCTAGAGAAACACTTACCTACATTTACCCATTTATTAAAGGATATGGTGAAGGATATGGATGAATAGCTACAGAGTGTATACATAGGGGTGAAATTTGGGAGAGTCCTGAGCACAGGAGCTTCTGTCTCTGTGGAGTTGGGGTATGTCACCCTTGCAGTGTGTATATGTTTACCAACTTGGAAGCTCTCTGTACCCCATAGTTTTGAGATTTTTGTGGAGGCTAATTATGTAGATCATTGGCTCCATTTCCAGCCCCTCCCTACTCTCTGGAGGACAGTGGGTGATGGGGCTGAAAATTCCAAACTTCTAATCATGGCTTCATCTTTTTGGGTCCATCCAGGAGCTGTCCAAAACCCACCCAGAGTCACCTCATTAAAACAAAAGGTACTCCTAGTGTTCTTATCACTTAGGAAATTTTAAGAGTTTCAGGGGCCCTATGTTAGAGACCAGGTCAAAGACAAATATTAGAACAAGAGATGACCTGATGTTCTTATTGCTTAGGAAATTATAAGGATTTTAGGAGCTCTGTGCCAGGAACTGGGGGCAGGGAACTTATATTTTCCATTTTCCATTTAAAATATATATGTATGTATATACACACACACACATACATACATACATACATATATATGTGTGTGTGTGTGTGTGTGTATGTATGTATATATATCTCACATTTTATATGATGTCTCAGTCTTTATAGAGTGCTTCCTTTTTCATAAAGAATCTGTTTCTCACAATAGCCTTGTGGGAGTAGTAATTATTGCTCTACCTGTTTTGTAGGTGACAATACTGGGCTCCATAGCTTATTAGGAAAAACTAGACATTGATAGGTCTGGGTCTTTTGACTCAAAACCCCATGAGGATTAGTAAGTACAATCAATAGTCGGGTACTCCATGTTAGAGATCAAACTGGCCCAGTACTCAGGAAATGTAGTCCTAACTCTTGTCATCATCTAGAGTCACCTCACTCAGGTCCTCCCTTTCTCTTGGTTTTTTGGTTTCTTCATCAGCAAAATGAGGCAACTAGGAAGACCATTCCTAAGTTATCTCCCATTCCTTAATCACTTGGTTGGTATAAGAAAAAAAAATGCAATTGAATAGAACTGAAAAGAAATTGTACTTCAGTGCTCTTTTAGAAAATGTGTTTTTTGTTTGGATTACAGAAAAAGAGTGGGGGGGAGCAATTGGGAACACCTGAACAAGTGCAAGGGCTAGTCAAGGCAATCTTTCACTCAGCACACATTCTATAGGAAAATAAATCCCACTGGACACTGAGTATAGAGGCCCCTCTTGCAGGAATCCCTAACAGATCCATAGGGGAATTAGCCGTGCTTATATACAGGGCACGCTCTTGGGTCTGTTGAGCCCAAAGATAGGTCGAGGCTCCATCAGGAAGGTGGGAGTTAATATCCAACTGATAAATGAGGATTTTGGAGGAGCCTGAACCTACTCCACACACACCATGCCTTTCCAAGAGGAGAACATATTCATTAGTCATAAATAAGTCCTGTGAAATGCCTCCCACATCCCATGTGAATATTCAGACATTGTGCCCCGCAAAAAAAAAAAAAAAGAAAAAAGAAATATTTACCTTTTAGTTTTTAATTTTTACCTTTTGGTGTTTTTTATTAGATTTCATCTCCTGAAAAAATTTTGGTATGACATCTTTGAACTGTTCCTCCCTGATATTTCCAGGTGAAACCCAAATATTCAGGCAAAGACTAGGGTTTCTTGGGTCCCATCAACTAATTCTTTTTTGTATTTCTTCTGCTCCCTACTACTGGAGGTCTTCCCATACTGGAGGCCAGGTGAAGTGCCATAAGAGGAAATCTCATAGGAAAGGGTGGTAGGGAAGCAGTTTTCTCTATGCCAGCGGCATCCAGCTGTGCAGATCGTCAGTGTGTGCTTCTGTGGTTGTTTTACTCCCCATTTATTCAAGCAGAAAACATTTATTGGACAGCTACTCCATATCAGGCACTGTTCTAAACATTAGTGGGGAAAAGATGAATAAGGCACAGTTTCTATCTCAAGGAACCCCAGTTTTATTGTGGGTAGGCTGCTGGGTAATGGAATCTAAGGAAACAATACGTGGCACAGGCATACAGGAGAGGATGGACAACCATACCCGAGAGCAGAAAAGTCTCAAAGAGCAGATGACATTTGAGCTGGGTTTGAAGGAGATGTTCCACATAAAAAGAAGGGATGGGGGAGAAGAAGAGCCTTCCAGAGAGAAAATAAATCATATACAAGGCAGGAGGGTAAAAGAATATAGTCCCTTCTGAGAGCCATGGCCTCTTTGGGCAGGAGCCTGAGGTTTGTGCGATGAAGCGATGTTATCAACCTGCACGTTTGAACATCAGTCAGAAGGTGAAGGGGGCTTGCATACTAAGGGGGTTAAGGTGTCAGACTTTTTTCCTCAAGGCAATGAGAATCCTGTTTCCCGATTATCATCCTGACAGAAATGGAAAACATGGATTAGGGGGAAGAGAGGCTAGTGGGAGGAAGGCCAGCCAGGAAACTTATGTAGTATAAAGCAAAGGAGGGACGCGTGAGAGAGATGTAGGCAGCGGAATTGGTGAGACAGCCAACCGGACAGACCCAATAAGCAGTTAAGGTCATGAAAAACGGTCATGGTAGAAGAAGGTAATGAGCACTGTCTGCCTTTGGCTAATGAGATAACAAATACTAACTGAGCTATTTGTTGGTATTGGGCCTTGGGGTGGGGATGGTAAGCAGGAAAGTGGACTCAGCAGTGGGTAAAGCATCTTCCCTCTTCCCAGGAGCCTGTCCTCTGCCTCATTGTTCAAGGAGTGGTCTGAGGTCTGTGGACCAGCAGCAGCATCGTCTGGTAGCTTGGGCAGCCTCTCAGGTCCCACTCTGGATTGCTAAATCAGATTCTTCTTTCTAACAGGTTCCTAAGGTCAGTTGTATGCACTTTAAAGTTTGAGAAGCATGGGCCCTGGGCAACTCTTGGAACTTCTTACATGAGCAGGGGGACTGTAGAGAGAGTAACAAGAGAGAAATTGCATAAAGCATAAATAAAAGTGCTGAAGGTTCAAATTGTTCATCTCAAGGCTGTGGCGATCGATGTTTCTCTTTGCCCTGAAGTCTGTACCTGATCAGAATCAAGTATATCTTATCTTGGCTGTCTGATCTTTCTTCCACTTCATATTTCTACTGCTGTCCTTTGTGTACATGTAGCTCTTAAAGGTCTGTAAAAGATCACAAAGTAAGTAAAGCCATTTTGGGGGCAACTAAGATAACAAAAAATAAAGAGAAAATAGCCAATTTGTTCTCATCTCTGTGACATCTTCATGAACTCATTATTCCTGGGATACAAGAACCAGGTGGGTAAGACTTAAATAAAGACTACGCTAAATTCTGCAACTCCTAGGTCCAAGAAGAGGCTTACAGAGGTCAGGTTTAGGGTCCATGGCCCTGGGGCTTGGCTGAGAGCCAAGTGTGGTGTGTGTGGAACATGAGACTGCGTCATTGTGACATCTCCTGCGAAGATGCCTCAGCAGCTGCCCCTTGCTCCAGACATGACCTTGGTGGTGGTGGCTCTTACCTTTTCAGCCTCTCATCCATTTTTCTGAAGTATTGCTTTATATGAAGGAAAACCTGATGTGTATCTAGAAATCTATGGACAAATAATAAATAATATTTATTGAAATTATAAAGGCAATTCAGGCTCATGACCGAAAAGAAAAAGCCTCTGCAAATGCCTGAAACACACCAGGAGAAAGAACAGTGTATATTGCCTTTCACAAGCCAAAAATGGCATTCATTTCTAGAAACAAGTTTAATTTAAGCTTTGACATGTGCCGTCAAACTCAAAACTTCTGAAATCTGATGATGTATTAGTTGCACCAAGAGCATAATAGAAGGTAGATCACATTCACTTGCCCCTGTGATGACTGGAATGACTATGTGTTCAAGCAAAGACATGACAAAGAAGAATGCATTAACTTCCCAAGTGGTAAAGTGATGCAGTCTAAACGAATCACAGATAATTTTGTGACATTGTTGAGTTGTTTTTCAAGTACATAATAAATGAGAGGGATATTCTGTTCTGAACTAGTCTTGTTTCTATGAGCCACAGCTGTGAAGAGAATTTATTTCTCAGGAGCAGGACAAAGACTTTGAAGCAATCAGAAACACAACACACTCTGAAGGACTGGCTATTTTACATTACTGAAATCACTTTGGGGTGGTTTTTAATACCTCTGTCCTGGGAGGCACTAACATGGGCACATCCTACTGCCACTAGATGTTGGGATTAGACAAGTTATTTCACTCAGCATTCTCATCTGTAAAATGGGAAGCATCCTAAAGTAGACTTAATGGGTCCATCAAACCATCTTGTGGTAATTTCTCTAGTTCCTAGGTATATAGTAAATAATTTGTCATCAGCTTGCAGAAGTTCCTAAATTTCCCTCTCCTCTCCCTCCCAACCCAAATTACAATAATGTGGGAAGCTACAGTGAAGGGGTGGTGATTGTCATCACATTCTTCTTCTACCCACTTATTTGACCTGTGCATACGATGTAGGGTTAGCAATGAACTAATCCAAGTTTAATTAGTGGAGGGCTTGAAGTACAGTTTCTCCTCTAGATGGAATGTCTTTACTGGCATAAATAAACAAATTCTTTGACACTTGTTTTTTGACTACAGATCTGGCTATCTCCAAACTCATATTTAACAGTGTAGCATACTCCAGAGAGTGGGATCTAACTTTGTGAGAGGAAGCCAAAGGGAAAGGGCTGGGTGTTGCACGGTAAGTAGTGGGGAGTTAATTGCTCATGGTGTCAACTTGACACCATGGGAGTCATGGTGGGAGATATTTGACGGGAGAAATCCAGGCAGATAAACAGGGGGTGCTTTGCAGGAGGTGTGCTTTGTAGCTTGTAAGTACGTGCATCTAGAGACCAAGGAGGGAAAGTCTCTGTGAGAATTGAAGAGAATACTTCTGTTTCCTTCCTCTCATTGACAGACTGTTCCAGGTTACCACTTCTTTGCATAGCTTGTGTGGGTTTATCCTGCATGGCTGAGTAGAAATGCCTTATCTTTTCACAACTCATCTAGAAGCCCTGGCCATCATGATTAACCGTCAGCTTGTATTGCTTCTTGTCCTCTCTGCGTCACACTCTCTCCCTCACTCTTTGTCCCCAGGGATTGAATCTCCTGTCCTGTTATTGACATAAAGTAATAATATTGTTGGACGAAATACACTTTTCTTTGAGCAAATGCCTACCCATGCCTTTCTATCAAAATGGGAGGCAGGGATTGGTTTATTAAGGAAAAGAACTGAACATCTACACTGCTTGATGGCTCAAGATGTTGACTTAACACAGTACATTCTTGTTATCTTATGCACTTTTATTAAGATATTCTTATTTGGGGCTCCTGGGTGGCTCAGTCAGTTAAGTGTCTGCCTTTGGCTCAGGTCATGATCCCAAGGTCCTGGGATCAGGTCCCACATCGGACTCCCTGCTCAGCGGGGAGTCTGCTTCTCCTTCTTCCCCTGCCTCCAACCCCACTCGTGCTGTCTCTCCCTATCTCTCTGTCTCAAATAAATACACAAATAAATAATCTAAAAAAAGAGATATTCTCACTCATCTACATGATCTTTAAATTTTGGATTGAGAAACTTACAGAACTGAAAGTGGATCATACATTAGGGGTTAGAATCCTTTCAAAACAGAGTATTTGTTTGCCTTGTGTTGGGCAGAGACTGAGGAGGAAGTGCCATGTCTCACAGTAGAGGAGGACACAAAGCAGTCATCAGTGCTCACGAGAGATTTGTGTGTATTTAGGGGAAGGATGAAATAATAATGGGGGAGGGTCTTATGTTACTGATATTGAGTCTTTGCTTCTTGGTGCATGTTTCATAGATTTCACATCTGTGCTGCTATATAACTTTTAAGTCTAAACAAACAATTCCTCTGGAGGCTTGGCTAAGCCAAGACAATGAATCTAGGAAGAGGGATCTAAGAAGGTGGCTCACAGGGAGATTTTCTGGTGAACCTGGAGTCATTGCATTAATTGTCACTGACTTTGCTTAAGTCGGGAACTGAGAACAAGGAGCTGGCCTGGCTACCCCTGGGGCAGGACCTTGGAACACCGAGACAGGAGGAATTCAAGAAGGAGGTGACAGTAGTCAGTAGCATCAGAGACATATAGGTAAACACAATCATGATAAGGTTAGCGAAAGTATTGACATGACTAGAGACAGAGACCGGAATTTCTGGGGCTCCAAAATCATAACAAAAAGTGATAAAAAATTTGCGAGGCTCCCAGTGTTGAGAGGCCAGAATTTGTATCCCAGCAACCTGTGTGGCTTGTGTTGCATTCTAGGTTAATCTTAAAAAGGCAAGGAATTGTGCTGGAGACGTTAAGGAGCTCCATGGGAAAAGCAATGTGATACCTTAAAACATCATATTTACATGTTTGATCCAGGATCATACAAAACAATTTCTGTACAATGGGATTGGGAGCTGGGGATATGCATTTCCTTAAGACCTAATCTCTTTTTTATTGATGATAAGTAATTTGTAAAATTAAGATTGGCATCACACTTTGTTAGACCCAGAGTTGCTTAATGTTTATATACTAGAAGGAGGTTGCATTTCTTTCTTTTTTTTTTTTTTTTTTTGGAGGTTGCATTTCTTTCAAGATCATTGAAGGCCTACTGGGGAGACAAAGGATAATAAAAAATAGACTAAAAAAATATTTTTAAGAAAAAAGGAGAAATCTAAATGCGGATATTTTGGCATTCAAGCTATTATAGTACCCAGGCTAGTATTGACTACCTGCTGGTAAATGGGGAGTGGGCATTCCAAAGTATTTTTGCTCATTGTAGCTTACCCTATTACATTTTAATATTAATATGTAGCAATTTTAATGCACATTTTTACTTAACTCATCTGGTTCATTTACAGACCTCTTCCACAGAAGTAAGGTCCCACACTAATGTAGGCACAAATGATTGCCTGTAATATATGAAAAAGGCTCTGTTCTAAATGTTATTGGCACTCAAAGGCTCTCAGCTCCCCCATGAACCCTCGAGCCTCTGGGCTGTATGTTTCCCTGAGAGCCTGGCAGCCAAAGCTGGGGGCTCTTGCACTGGTAGGAGGAGGAAAGGAGAGACTCACTCACAGGGGTAGCGGAGGGGGATGGGAAGAGATAAGGCAGACCAGCACCGTCACCCCATGGTGAGCCTTGAAGGCTGGAGACTGCCTGAAAATTGTCAGTTGTCAACTTACTGCTGGTGCAGACCCAATAAAGCAGATGCTTGATTTGCTCAAAAATAGAAAGATGGTTGGGTGGGTGATAGTCTAGAGTAAGGAAAGCAGTGAAGCAGTGTTTCTTCTTCTCTTTTTCCCCTTGTTTTAGAATGTACCTGTCTCAATTTGACATTATTTTTAAACAGACTTTCTACTCCTATGCTGGAAAAGGAGCATGTTGTGATATATGAATTTGGGCTACATTAAATGAATAGAAAGAAAGGCTGTGATCAAAAGATAACACTTTCTCCCTACCTATATTTTCCATTTTCATTGATTCCCCAAGCTCCTCAATTCTTAAGTTCTTATTTTTGTTCTTACTTGAAGAAAGGTAACTATTTGCCTGGATGGACTTGTTAGAAAAGGATGCATTGCAAGGCATGGGGAATTTGTTGCTTCTCTTTGCTGAAGAAAAAATACTGTATAACTTCATAGAGCTTACACTGAGAAAATACCATTATATATATACTTTTAGGCAAATACCAAAAGGAATGTTTAAATTTTCTTCCCTTACCCTTCAGAGTGCATTCTTATTAGGGATCTGTACGATTAAATAACAAAGGAATAGGCAAGGGTACACAGGGCTTGGGAAAAGTTATTTTTTGTTGGAAAAACTCCAACCTACACTTAACCCAGGGCAGCACACAGCTACAGAACTTATTGCAAACTCTGTGTCCTCATGTCCCTGTTGTACATAACACCCTTTTCTCATGGCCAATGTACATTTTAACTTCTCAAAACTTCGTAGTTACAAGAATATTTTTATTTTAGTAAGAAAGCCTCCACTTGAGAAAATGTGACACCAGCTAAGAAGTGTTTCTTCCTTCCTCTTATTGCTCTGATAAGTCCTCCAGAAGTAAAGCTCAAAAATTGGCAGTGGCAGCTGTCTGTTGAGCAGACACTGTCAGATTAAACAATTGAATATTTTTGCAGTATGACATGAAATTCCCATTTTTAATAGTATTGTCACAAATTTGCATCAAATGTCCATGGTTTAATTGTGAGTTGCCAGAGTTACCACTGGTTAGAGACCTTACCCAAGGGACCAGACCTAATGAGGGAATGAGAGACACTTGTGGTTTTGATGGGAAGGCCTGTATGGAGTTCCATTTATGTAGAAGTCAAGAGTGGCTTTCTTGAAGGTTCATGTCAATGTTGATGTTTGGTCATCTCAGCTTCGATAGAATCTCTTGAGGTTATCAGTGGGTGTTCTTTTGGCCAGGAATCTATGTCAAGTAATGTTTTGTAGTTCTCAGGATATTTGGTAACCTACAAAAGCTATTCCGTGAAGAAATTTTCCTTGGAATCACAATTCTTTTTAAATTCATTGGTAGTAATTTTCTGTCATACACTCTTTCATAAATGCAGACCCATCTACTCTGATCTACTTCCTTGTTGACTTAATATAAAATAATACCCAATTTAATATTATAAGAATTATCATCTTTAGGATCTTGTTATATCACATTATTACATCATTAAATTTATATTATTTCAAATATTACAAATAATTAATAACAATGAAAATAATCATTAATTACTATTTATTTCACAGCACCCCAAATTTCAAATAATATTGCTACTGTTAAGTCACTCTTGAGGTTCACCTTCGTACTGATGATTATGATAATACAATCCTTGACCTGTATTTAATTTTGTATCAAACAGATCTCACAATCTAGAGGCTAAAACTAACCTCTCTTTGATTCATTGTTCCTAGGAAGTAAAAATCTTTTTTTTTTTAAGATTTTATTTATTATTTTGCCAGAGAGAGAGAGAGGGAGAGCACAAACAGGGAGAGCTGCAGGCAGAGGGAGAAGCAGTCTCCCTGCTGAACAAGGAGCCCAATGCGGGACTTGATCCCAGGATGTTGGGATCATAACCTGAGCTGAAGGCAGATGCTTAACCAGCTGAGCTACCCACGTATCCCAGGAAGTCAAAATCTTATATGAAACCAATTCTTTGCTTCCCCTGTGCCAAGAAAAATCACTGAATGGTTAAGTTTGGGTGCTATCTTAATTCATGATCAAATTCATGACAGGTACTTGTGAACAACTTCTGGTTTCCATGAAGAAAGATATTTCCCGGGGCGCCTGGGTGGCTCAGTCGTTAAGCGGCTGCCTTCGGCTCAGGTCATGATCCCAGGGTCCTGGGATCAAGCCCCCCATCGGGCTCCCTGCTCTGCGGGAAGCCTGCTTCTCCCGCTACCACTCCCTCTGCTTGTGTTCCCTCTCTCTTGCTGTGTTTCTCTCTGTCAAATAATTAAAATCTTTAAAAAGAAAGAAAGATATTTCCCTTAATGTCCTTTACTCTGTCCTACTCAAGGCAAGAGAATTTGCTCTTCTGATTGGAGAGTTTGAGGGGAAAATCTGAGTGTGCCCCTTGGCTCAGTCCTTCCTTTTCTTTCTTACTGTGATGTGTCCGACTCCAGAGAGTACATATTCTGCTCTGATCCTCCAAACTGTCTAAATGTCAGGGAAAGCCTCAACCTTTGTAGGGAGATAGGGAACCGAGGGGTCCTTAAGTGACTCTTGACCCAGTATCTGGTACATAGGCTAAGGATCTTGAGAAATAAACAAGGAGTGGAATTTGGGAAGAAAAGCAACACTCAGAGATACAGACTTTGGAATGTGTCAGGCCATTGTTTTTTATTTTATTTATTTATTTAATTTATTTAAAAAAATTTTTTTTTAAGATTTTATTTATTTATTTGACAGAGAGAGAGAGAGATCACAAGCAGGCAGAGAGGCAGGCAGAGAGGGAGGGGGAAGCAGGCTCCCTGCTGAAAAGATAGCCCAATGTGGGGCTCCATCCCAGGACCCTGAGGTCATGACCTGAGCTGAAGGCAGAGGCTTTAACCCACTGAGCCACCCAGGTGCTCCATGGTTTTTTATTGTGTTGCGTTTGGCAGCTGTGGATATCTATATTATGTTATGCTGCCCATTTTTACAATTGTGGGCAGAGTTGGGGGTTGGTGAAATGGGTTTTTTTTTTTAATTGGTGAGTTGGGCTTTTAACTCATGTGGTCATAACAAATGAGTTTAGGTTTTAAAGTATAGGCTGTTTCAGTTTGGCTTAGTATTAAAGGAAAGCTAGGATAGGATTAGACCTTTCAGGTATCAGTTAGCCAGACAATATTTGCTCTATTGACAGTGTTTTCCAGCCAGATCGGTAGGCAGGAATTTTAATGTCAAGGGATCTAAGTTCTGTATATCTTACAGAGTACTCACAGTGTTTGAGGTTTTAGTTGTACTTCCAGGTCCAAGTAGGCAGCTCTGGACTGGTTGCCTAAATTCCATTTTACATTGTAGACCAAGACAACACAAGGAGGCTCTCAGCTAAGTTTGGGTTAATGTGGCTTATCGTACTTGTTCCCTATCACATATTACTTTAAATTAGTCCTTCCTTCCTTCCTTCCTTCCTTCCTTCCTTCCTTCCTTCCTTCCTTCCTTCCTTCCTTCCTTCCTTCCTTCCTTCCTTCCTTCTTTCTTTCTTTCTTTCTTTCTTTCTTTCTTTCTTTCTTTCTTTCTTTCTTTCTTTCTTTCTTTCTTCTTCCTATGGAATGCTTCACAAATTTGCATGTCATCCTTGCCCAAGGGCCATGCTAATCTCTGTATCATTCCAATTTTTTAGTATATGTGCTGTTGAAGCAAGCACTGTTTCTGGATTTCTTAATGACAGAATCTCTGTCTTTGACCTTAGTTTTTAGAGAGCCAAATTCAGGGTCCAGTTGAAGAAGTGCGGTAGATTTTACTAATGAAACAATAAAAGGGTTTGAAGCCTTTATTATGGCAAAATATTGTCTTTATTATGGCAAAAACATGCAAAATTTTTCAATGAATTAATAAAGTTATTGCAGACTCAGAGCCTAGGAAGATAATGAAATAGATGTTTTTCAGGAATTTCCTGTTTCTAAGGATCAGATTTTCCTAGAAAGTCAATAAGGAGCTGGAGTAATCTGAAAATAATTATTCAAATAGAAAGGTCCTATTCAGTCCAACTAATAAAAGTAATAGAAGAAATAAAATGATATAAAACTTTAAAGGCTGATGAACAGAAAGAGAAAGAGAACCGTAAATGAAACACAGATGTTAGAAGATAAGCTGAACAGGTATGAAGGGGAAAATGAGACCTCAAGAGCTTGAGGTCAGCCTTGACATATGTAAAGGAGAAGATAAGAAGTACTGAACCTTACCTACTGTTAAAGGGACTATTTGAAGAAGACTTGTTTTGCATAGTAACTAGATCAGAAAAACTCACATAAACCCCAAACAATATAACAGAGGAAGAAGAGCAATATTTCAAGCACTGACTAGAATGATTTCCTGAGAGAGCCAGTTCTCAGGACATAGCAAGAAAGATGTTTTGGGTTTTGTTTTTGTTTTTGTTTTTAAGTTTCTATTTAAATTCAAGTTAGTTAATATACAGTGTAATGTTAGTTTCAGGTGTAATAATATAGTGATTCAACACTTCCGTACAATTCTCGTTGCTCATCACAACAGATGCACTCCTTAATCCCCATGACCTATTTCACCCATCCCCTTGCCTCTGGTAACCATCAGTTTGTTCTCTAAGTTTCAGTTGAGTCTAAGCGACGAGTGGGTGGGAGACTACATTTACTCTTTCTTGCTGATTGTCCTCTCATCTCCCAAGGTAGCATATTGCCTGCATCCCAAATTCAGGTCACTGTCCCATCAAGAAGAGAGGATAAGACCTACGTATATAAAACTT
>CM053608.1:62940791-62964559 GCA_028646535.1 Procyon lotor | reverse complement strand
TATTCTGTTGCTTTGGGATGGAATGTTCTGAATATATCTGTGACGTCCATCTGGTCCAGTGTGTCCTTTAGAAGCTTTATTTCCTTGTTGATCTTTTGCTTAGAGGATCTGTCCATTTTGGTGAGGGGGGTATTAAATTCCCCTACTGTTATTGTATTATTGTTGATGTGTTTCTTTGACTTTGTTATTAATTGGTTTATATAATTGGCTGCTCCCATGTTAGAGGCATAGATATTTACAATTGTTAGATCTTCTGGTTGGACAGTCCCTTCAAGTATATATAGTGTCCTTCCTCATCTCTTATTATAGTCTTTGGCTTAAAATCTAATTTATCTGATATAAGGATTGCCACCCCAGCTTTCTTTTGATGTCCATTAACATGGTAAATTGTTTTCCACTCCCTCGCTTTAAATCTGGAGGTGTCTTTGGTTCTAAGATGAGTTTCTTGTATACAGCATATCAGTGGGTCTTCTTTTTTTATCCATTCTGATACTCTGTGTCTTTTGATTGGGGCATTTAGCCCATTTACATTCAGGGTAACTACTGACAGATATGAATTTAGTGCCATTGTATTGCCTGTCAGATGAGTGTTAACTGTATATTGTCTCTGTTCCTTTTAGGCCCTCTCTTTGCTTAGAGGACTCCTTTCAATATTTCCTGTAGGGCTGGTTTGGTGTTTGCAATTTCTTTCAGTTTCTCCTTCTCTGCTGCCAGCTTCTCTGACCTGATACCTGGGAGCTCTGCCGCACTCGGACACCCCCGGTCCCCCTGTGATCCCACGGGTCCTGAAACCACATTGTTCCTGAGAGGGCTAAACCCTTTGCTTAGCCTCTGGAGCGATGTCCCTCAGCAGAGCAGGCTAAAAGTTCTGATTTTGTGCTCTGTGTCTCTGTGGCTGCTGGGAGTTGGCCCCTCCCCATGGTCTCTTATCCTGTCGCTTTGGATTCACTTTTTCCACACGTCCTACCCTCCAGAAAGTGGTCGATTTTCTCCTCCTAGAATTGCTGTTCTTCCTGTCTTCTCTATCTTGTTACGTTTGCAGGCTTTTAGAATGGTTTGATAACTATCTAGCTGAACTTCTGGGATCCAAAACTATCTCAGCCTCCTATACCTCTGCCATCTTGCCTCTTCATTTCTCAACTAATTTTTTTAATTAATTTAATTTTATTTTTTCAGTGTTCCAAGATTCATTGTTCATGCACCATACTCAGTGCTCCATGCAATACGTACCCTCCTCTATAGCCACCACCAGGCTCAACCAACCCCCACTCCCCTCCCCTCCAAAACCCTCAGTTTGTTTCTCAGAGTCCACAGTCTCTCTTGGTTCATCTCCCCCTCCAATTTCCCCCAATTCACCCTTCCTTTCCTTTGTCCAATGTCCTCCATGTTTTTCCTTATGCTCCACATGTAAGTGAAACCCTATGATAACTGACACTCTCTGCTTGACTTATTTCATTCAGCATAATCTCTTCCAGTCCCATCCATGTTGATTCAAAAGGTGAGTATTCATCCTTTCTGATGGAGGCATAATATTCCATTGTGTATATGGACCATATCTTCTTTATCCATTTGTCTGTTGAAGGGCATCTTGGTTCTTTCCACAGTTTGGCATTTGTGGCCATGGCTGCTATGAACATTGGAGTACATGTGGCCCTTCTTTGTACTACATCTATATCTTTGGTGGTAAATACCCACTAGTGCATTTGCAGGACCATAGGGTAGCTCTATTTTTAATTGTTTGAGGAATCTCCACACTGTTTTCCAAAATGGCTACACCAACCTGCATTCCCATCAACAGTGTAAGAGGGTTCCCCTTTCTCCACAAGAGGGTTCCCCTTTCTCCACACCCTCTCCAACATTTGTTGTTTACTGTCCTGTTGATTTTGGCCATTCTAACTGGTGAGAGGTATCTCAGTGTGGTTTTGATTTGAATCTCCCTGATGGCTAAAGATGATGAACATTTTTTCATCTGTCTGTTAGCTATTTGTATGTCTTCTTTGGAGAAGTGTCTGTTCATGTCTTCTGCCCATTTTTTGATGTGATTATCTGTTTTGTGAGTGTTGAGTATGAGGAGTCCTTTATAGATCTTAGATATCAGACCTTTGTCTGTAGTTCATTTGTGAATATCTTTTCCCATTCTGTGGGTTGCCTGTTTGTTTGGTTGACTGTTTCCTTCGCTGTGCAGAAGCTTTTTATCTTGATGAAGTCCCAAAAGTTCATTTTCGCTTTTGTTTCATTTGCTTTTGGAGACATGTCCTGAATGAAGTTCCCGTGGCTAATATTGAAGAGGTTACTGCCTCTTTTTCTCTAGGGTTTTGATAGATTCCTGCCTCATGTTGAAGTGTTTTATCCATTTCGAGTTTATCTTCCTGTATGGTGTAAGAGAGTGGTCAAGTTTCATTCTTCTATGTATAGCTGTTAAGTTGGGCCATTTTTAAAACAAAATTTTAGAAAGTTCCAGTTTAAGTTCTGTATTTCCCTTTCTAGTTCTGGTTGTTTCTCTGAAGTTCCAAAATACCTCATTTAAAAAATAACTCAATCAAATGATGCCTTGATTTTGTGATTTATTCATTGTCCCATGTGTGTCTTCTCAATTAATTTGTAGTTACTTGAAATCAGGACCATGATTCATATTTCCTTTCTGTCTTCGTATTTAGCACATTGCTAGATCCATCGAATTCACTTAATAAATATCAATTGATGGTGGATTCATCTAATATTTGACTGTCCTCTTTATGTCTAGCTGTGTGATAGATAAGCATGAGAGGAAGGATACTAAGATATGATTCTTGCCCTTTAGGAACTTCCAATGTTCAGGTAAACACTGACAGTACAGAACAAAATGTTGAGAATTCATTAGCATGGACGTAAGTAAATGAAAAAAGGGAATTTAAGGGCTAGATATGCAGAGAAAATGTTGACTATTTCATGTAAAACTACTCTGTTCATCCTCACAGTCTGCATTTGTTGGTTACCAAGTGAAAGCAAAATGAAACGAAAACACAAATAAAAACTTGTATTCTCATGAGTCTTTCAACTCTTGGAAACAAACTCAGGGTTGCTAAAAGGGGGATGGGTGGGAAGATGGGGTAACTGAGTAATGGGCTTTAAGGAGGCATGTGATGTGATGAGTGCTGGGTGTTATACACAACTGATGAGTTATTGAACACTACATCTGAAACTAATGATGTACTATATGTTGGCTAATTGAATTTAAATTTAAAAACTTGTATTTCAATATGGTGATCTTAATTTGATATGGTAAACTTTTAATAGTTCCTTAGAGATATGTTCAATATTTTTAACTTAGTTAATTTAATTTAATTTAATTTTTTAATTTAATGTCTTAGATATATTAGTTTTCTTTTTCTCTCTCCGTGATTGGAGCAAAAATTGCACTGGATAAAATTCAGTGGATAAGGAAGATTTTATTTAAGGCTATTGCAATAGGGAATAGAGATCAGAACTTGGTGTAAACTCAATTCTGCTGAAACAAAGAGTGTGAGAATTTTTAAGCATTACCCAAAGGAAACTTTCTCTTGTTTTTGAGACAGGAGATAGTTTTATAAGTGTCTGCTGAACTTAGGCTCACAAGAACCAGGACACAGGGATGCTGTCGCCACTGTTGCTTACATTTAAAAAGATGGTTCCTAAATCTTTGAGAAAGACATTTCTGGGTTGTAAAACTGGCAAGAAGCTTTTAAAAAGATTTACATATATCTCAAAAGGCAAAGAAAGAATTTATGATGATAAATGCTATAAGGCAAGGAAGGTCACAGCTTAGAGCCAGGAAGAAGCCTATCTAATGTTTAGTCAGGTTAAGTGCCGTCTTGAACACTAGCTTTTCCTCTCCAACATGGCATTTGGGGGTATGGAACGGTATGTGGTTTGTGTAATATCTTGGTGAGTGGGAAGGTGTAGTCCTTACTTGTAGTTTCTCTGTCTCCATGGTGATGTCTCTCATCTGCCTGGCTATTGATCATCCCACTTGCCCTTATGGCTGAAGTGTACAACAGGTGTGGCTTATTTTCTAGTCTTTTTCTTGGCTTGATAAGAGTCTAGAGCAGTGTCTTGACTGACTTGGAGCTCGATTTCACGACCCTGAGATCATGACCTGAGCCAAAATCAAGAGTCCAATGCTTAACCAACTGAGCCACCCAGGGACCCTGGGATGCCTTTTAGTGTACAGTGATCAATACATGTGAGCCAGTACTTTTATTTAAATGCCATCTCATAAAGACAAGCAATGCAGCTGACCTTTTCCCTGGGTAAGTCTATTCTAATGCAGTCATCACTGATGGCAAAACCTCTCTTCATCCCAGTCACTTAACTGAATCCACTTACATTTGTTTCCCTAAAAGCTGTTTACTGCCCATTGAAGAAAGGAAACATGCAGAAACAATTTTATAAGAGAAAAAAACACCTTGGAATACACAAAAAATCAAGTTGTTTTTTTTTTTCTAGGCTATCTTCTCAAGAATTTAATCTCTTGGTCTTTGAGTTTCAAAGCTAATGGTCTGTCAGTAGGACAAGTCAGGGTAGAACGCATGTGAGGTGTGTGCACATATGAGGTGAATGCAAAAAGTGAGGAGGAGAAGAGAACTTTTTAGAAATTCTATCCTCCATTCTCATTTTTTTCCTGATGACATTTCAAAAACTAACTGGCCTTGAAAACTAATTTTCTCTTATTTTTGGGGGGTATTTTTAGACCAAGTAGGATGAAGGCCAATGATATAAAATAACAAAGCCACCAGTCATGAAAATTATTACCTTCAACACCCTGCTTACCATTATTTGCCATTTGAAAACATCTCTTTACAGTGTTTCTTTCCACTTATTATGGGCGTGTCTGATCAATGTTTTGCATGTGATACAGACCATTTGATTATTTGAAAAGTTGCAAAATGTAATTTCTTTTTTTTTACAATTGTTTTCCTAATATATGTCAGAGGTAGAATCCTGAAGTTATGCAGTTTCACAATTTTTAGATTTTTCTCCTTATCTTCATCTCTCTGTTCTTACCCCCTCACTCTCTCTCTTCTTTCTCTTTATAGTTGAAGTAAGGAAACTTTGGCATTTGCCTGAATTGTTTTTAAGTCCCTCCTCTCCCAGATATTAGTTACTTAATCTTGAGTAAGTTAGTTAATTTTTTAAATATCTCTGTTGAAAGTGGGTATGAGGGGTACCTGGGTGGCTCAGTGGGTTAAAGCCTCTGCCTTGGGCTCAGGTCATAAGCTCAGGTCATAAGCTCAGGGTCCTGGGATCAAGCCCCACATCAGGCTCTCTGCTCAACAGAGAGCCTGCTTCCTCCTCTCTCTCTGCCTGCCTCTCTGCCTACTTGTGATCTCTCAATCTCTCTCTCTCTCTCTGTCAAATAAATAAATAAATAAATCTTAAAAAAAAAAAAGAAAGTGGGTATGATATAGCTCTCCTTGCATGATTTCTTTAAGATTTTAATTTATCTAACGAATATTTTTTACCTACCATATGTAAGAAACCATATTGAGGTGCTTATCATTGTGTTTTGATAAGGGAATCAAAAACACTATCTAACAGTCTATATTTGGCCTTACAAATTAGCAGACTTTATCATGGGCAAAACCAGGGGAAGTTGCTAGTTATGACTTGTGATCTAACTCCCTGATGCAACGGGGACAGGTCTGTGAGCACTTTAATCCTGTAACATTCCAAACCCCTCCCAATTGTCATCATGACAAGCCATTAGGTTTAAAGAATGGAAAGTGGGTGACATAATGAACTTCTGTATATGTATTTATTTAGTATACAAATGTATATGGCCTTTAGTTCTATTCCTAGATTGAGGATATATGTGGAAGACTTTCTTATCAAAAAAGCTGTGCTAAAAAATTAGTGGGGTGGAGTTAAAAAGGCTAAGACTTAACAGAATACCTTCCTTGTCTTTATATTGGCATTTCCCTCTTGCCCAGTCTTTCCCTTTCCCATCTCACAGTTAAATTTTAAGAGTTTATTAATATTTATTTTCTTTGAAACAATGATATTTGTTTATTTTATAGCTGTCAGGTAAAATAACTGATCAGCACCCCTTTTGTGGGCTAAACAAATTATATATCACTTTTCTGGACACAGAATATTCCGGGGTTAAGGAGTGTGTTATAGTGGTTAAAAGTGGTGGCATTCAAAATCCGGGTGTGTTATATCCTGGTGTGTCCTTGTGGAAGTTATTTATTGTCCCTGAGTCTCAAGTCCTTGTCAGTAAAATAGGGTTTGTTGAGAGGATCAAACAGAATTATGACCTATAATACTTAATACAGTGCCTGCATGTAGTAGGCACTTGAAAAACTGTAGGTATTATTATTATAATTACATAAGACTTTAATCTAAATTATAACTAGGTATATTGCAGGGAACTCTCCCATATGTGATTTTTTTTTTAAAGATTTTATTTATTTGTCAGAGAAAGAGAGAGAGAGCACAAGCGGGGGAGTGGCAGGTAGTGGGAGAAGCAGGTTTCTCCCTAAGCAAAGGGCCTGATGTGGGACTTGATCCCAGGACCCTGTGATCATGACCTGAGCCGAAGGCAGATGCTTAACCAACTGAGCCACCCCAGCATCCCCATTTGTGAAATTTTTATTGGTCATTTATATACTATGCTGATTCAGAGGGTCTTCTTATTTAAGACTGATTTATAAATGTATGGATTTCAGAACTTCTCTTATTGCTTAAAATAAAAGGTTCAGTGTACTTCAGGATATTGTGGGGAATTAGGGAAAGCTTCCTAGAAGAACTGATTTCCAAATTGAGGCTTAAAAGTTGAATAGAAGTTAGATAGGTGAGAACGAAAAGGAAAACCATTCTGGGCAGAAGTAAGAACATACACTCAAACCTGAGGATGTTGGTAAACAAGGCAAATTCAAAAAGATGAAAGGCATTCAATATGTTGTCACATAGTATGCTGCATTTGGAGAATGTTCAGAAATGAGCTAGAAAGATGAGTTAGTTTAGGTCCCAAAGGGTTGTGCAAGCCATAGTAAGTTTTTGGACTTTATTCTAAGTCAAAGGGCAGACAGTACTGGGTATTAAGAAAAGGAGAGAAATAATTAGGTCTGTATTTAGAAAAATATATCTGGGCCACAATGTGGAAAATAAGTGGCGGGTCAAGATGGGAAGCACGGAGGAGAGAAGGTAAGAGGCTGCTGTTCAGTTGTCCAAGTGAAAACAGTGGCCTGGAAAAGGGGAATGGCAGTGACAATGGAGAAAGTGAATCTGGGCATAGATTCAACAGGACATGGTGATGGATTAGATATTAGTGATTAATAAAGAGAGAAGGTGATGACAACTACCATGTGTCTTGCTAAGACACTGGCATCGCCACTAGGGAACACAAAGGAACAGTAGGTCTCAGGTAGGATATAATGGGTTCAGTTCAGTTTTGGACAAGCTGGTAGGATGGGTTGTACCTCTAAGTGGAGATGCCCAAGTAGTTGAATATGTGAGTTTGAAGCTCAGGAGAATTCAGAGGGAGATTTGACATCTAGATTAATTACAGAAGGATGAGTACAATGATAAGACAGAGTCATAGTTGAAAACTGCCTTACTCGCAATCATTCAGGTCTTATTAGTCTAGACAGTGTCCCTAGACTCATAAAATAAGGCTATTGTTTTCTGTCCTGGCCAACTGTTAGAATAAATAGAACGTATTTATTTATTTATTTATTTACTTACTTACTTACTTACTTATTTATTTTAGAGAGAGAGCAAGGGCAGGGGCAGAAGAAGAGGGAGAGAAGCCCAAGCAGACTCCGTGCTGAGCACAGAGCCCCATGTGGCGCTCAATCTTATGACGCTGAGATCAGACCTGAGCCTAAACTAAGAGTCGGGTGCTTAACCAACTGCGCCACCCAGGTGCCCCTTGGAAGCTCAGGAGAAAAGTCTGAGATGTTAATATATACTTTTCAATCATCAGCATAAACATGACAGTTAAAGCCATGGGAGTAGCTGTGATGGCCCAAGAAGAATTTGGGGAGATCATAACTTTGAGGAACAGGGTTATACCCTTTAACATTTATATGATAAAGAGAGAGAGAAAAGACTGGAAAAGAAAGTGTGAAAGTATGAGAGCAAAGAAGAAAGAGGAAACCATGAGAGGGTGGAGGTATAGAAACCCACAGTGGTCAGGAAACATTTCAGGGAGGGTGAAGTGGTCTCCAATGTCAACATGACTGCTGAGAAATCACATAAAAATAAAGAGGAAAGAAGCAGAGGGTAGGAATGGGTAGGAAAGAGAATGTGGAGATACCAAGGGAGGATAATTCTTTTAAGATGTTTGGTTATAAACATTTTTTTTTTTTTTTTTTTTTTTTTTTTACCCAGTGCTCCATGCAGTACGTGCCCTCCTCAATACCCACCACCAGGCTCGCCCAAACCCCCTACCCCCTCCCCTCCAAAACCCTCAGTTTGTTGCTCAGAGTCCACAGCCTTTCATGGTTCATCTCCCCCTCCGATTTTCCTCATCACCCTTCCTTTCCTTCTCCCAATGTCCTCCATGTTTTTCCTTATGCTCCACACATAAGTGAGACCATAAGATAATTGACTCTCATCACTGTCCCTTTCTAAATACTGTCCAATCTCCTTCTGCTTCTCATACAAAATTTTCTTTCTTTTTTTTTTTTGTGTTCTTTTTTTTTTTAATTTAATTAATTTTTATTAACATATAATGTATTATTTGCCCCAGGGTACATGTCTGGGTCACTAGGGAGGTTGATGATAGAGGAGTGGAGAGAAATTTTTTTTTTTTTTGAGATGGAAGCACTGGAGCAGGTTAATTGCAAAGTGAAGGAGCTAGTAAAGTGAGAGATTGAAGATACAGGGGTGAGATGATACCTGAAAGATCCAAGGCCTGGAGAAAGTGGGAGGAGAAAATTTAGGCACAGCAGAGGATTGATATTAGATAGAGGAGGAGATCCATTTTTCCTGAATGGGAGGGAAAGATGGGGGGTGGATGCAGGTAAGTGTTCAGGTCTAGTCTAGGAACTGAGAAATTCTGTTTTCTCTGAGGAGAAGAAACCATTTACTGTGTACAAAGTTAGCAGGACTATAGTTGTGAGAAGTGAAGGTCATAAGCCATCCCCTGCAATGAATGGAAGAGGGCTTAATGGGGAAGGGCGGAAATTTTGCCTGTGGCACTAAGAGCTCTGATCAAGTAGGAGCTTGTGATTTTCAAGTGGAGCCTGTCTTCACTTGCAGTGGAGGGACTGTGTGGTTTCTCTCCAGCATCTTAGTGTGGGCTTAGAGACCTGAGCACGTGGATTCATTGAGGGCTGAGGGTTTTTTTTGTGGGCAAGTCAATAGAAAGAAAATGGAGCAAAGGAAGTAGGTAAGACAATAGTTGATATGCTAGAGCCTGAAATCCATGATGGAAAGGAAAGAGAGTGAAGAGAGAAGGCTGCTGATTGAAAAGGAAAACAATGAGAGGGAAAGTCAAAGAAGAGTCTTGGTGAAGACAGACAAGCTGGAATGGGAGGGAGTACCTGAGTGGAAAAGCTGAACAGGTAAGTCGTTATGGAAACAGAAGCAATTTTATCAAGGAGCTTTACTGATGACCTTGCTGAATTCTGCCTTTTATCTTGTTCAGTTTGGCTGATGCTGTTTAATAGTTATGGTTAGCCAGTCTCTTATGATTATAAATGGAATGTTTCTCACCTTGCTGTAAGATGTTCAGAGAATGATAAATGTAAATATCAGTGTGAGAGAACTGAATGCAGTGGTTAAGAGCTCTAGATTTGAGGTTGCATAATTGGGTTAAAATCCTGACTCTTGAACCCATTTTCTTTCTTCTTTTTTTTTTTTTAAGATTTTATTTATTTATTTAACAGAGAGAGAGAGAGAGATCACAAGTAGGCAGAGAAGCAGGCGGGGGCGGGAGGAAGCAGGCTCCCCGCTGAGCAGAGAGCCCAATGTGGGGCTCGATCCCAGGACCCTGAGATCATAACCTGAGCCGAAGGCAGAGGCTTTAACCCACTAAGCCACCTAGGCACCCCTTGAGCCCATTTTCTTATTTGTAAAATTGGGGATAAAATGGTATTTACTAAAGAAAAATAGTTAAATGACTCAACACAAGTAAAGTATTTAGAATAGTTTTTGGTACATGGTAAGTACCCAGTAAATGTTAGCTATTGTTATCATTACCATTATTACTAGAACTCATATCCTGCAAGTTCCAAAAATGGCCGTAGAGATAATTTTGTCTAATTAGCTCATTTTATGGGTGAGGAACCTGAGGTTCATCAGCAAATATTGACATTCCCAAGTCAGGCTATAGGTCTAGGTCTAGGTCCAGGTGTCTAGATTCTTAGTCATTCTCTATCCTTTCTGTGTTATGTTCAGATTTTAGCTTCTTACAGAACCAGACTTGCCCATTGGCCCTGCCGCTTAGACAGAGGAATGCATAACACAGAGATGCCCAGCAGAGGGTTCCTCCCCAGGCCTCTCCTGTTCCTTCACCATAGTATGAGGCAGTCATGCACAAGAGACAGCGCAAGCAGACTCAGAGATCCATGGCAAGGTCACCAAATTGGCCCTTCGTGGGCCTCGTGCCATCCCGTCATAACACAGACCATCGCACTTTCACAAGCTTTAGTGCACTTTTGGTGGTTCCACGAAATGAAGGCAGCAGCCATTCCCATCCAATTTACTGTCCTGTCCAGATGGTGCAAGAAAAGATGTAATTGAAGTCATTGATGGTATTTTAAAGTTGAGACTCCGTAAGCACCAACACTTTCCAGCCTTTGACTGTTTACAAAGTCTTCCAGCCAAAATTGGATGCAAACTGACCTGTCCTGCTCTGAAGTAATGGAGCTAATGCTGAGAAAAATTGGTGATTGCTTTCTCAATGCCTATTCCTCCAAAGATTGTGTGCACAAATTTTTCTGACTGATGGCCTCTGGATCTCTGTCATGACCAAACACTCAGGCAATCTTTCTTGAGATGTGTATCACCTCTGAAATTTGCCTAAGTTGATTATTAAAGAACTTAAACCGAACCCTTGAAAATCATACAGAGTAAATCATGCTGATGAGATTTCCAAACCAATTTTGGGTTCAGGTGGCCTAATTTAGTTCAAATCCCTGTGTGCTCCAAAGCAGAGTCTTGATTTATGGTTTCTCAGCTGTGGCATCAGTCTTCCCACACAATAGTTAGGTTTTTTGTTTTGTTCTGTTCTGATTTGTTTTGTTGTGGCTGGTGCTGTCATTTTTTTCTTTTTAATTAAAATTCCAAATGAAGGCTATGTGAGTTATTTATAGTTGCCACATTTGACATCGTGCTGTGCCTTTAGGGCTAGAAAAGTAGTTGTTAACCTCCGGTGTGCATCAGAATTACCTGGTAAGCTTTTACAAAACATAGATCTCTGGGTGTTATTTTTCAAGTATTTACAAGGTGGTTCAAATGTAAGGCAAGGCTGAGAATCATTACTCTAGACACATGCTTCTCAAATTTTAACATGCATTGGAATTCTTATTCCCGAAAATGTGATCTGTAGACCTGCCCCATCAACATCATCACTCAGCATATTGGAAATGTAGGGTCTCAGGTCCCACCCCAAACCTACTGAGTCAGAATCTGTACTTTATCAGGATCCCAGATGTATCATGTACACATTAAAGCTTGAGAAGCAGTGCTCTGAAGAGTCCTCTTTCCTTTTACAGACCATGATTTAGATATGCTGTCACCAAAGAGATGTTGTGCCTAAGCTGTGGCACGGAAATCCTAACAACTAGACTTCCTGAGTCAAAGATCATCAAAGGCTTTTCCATATCACTATTAACATATAATATGAATTTTCAAAGAAGTGAGGTATAACACTGTATATAAAAAATGGTTCCAGGGGTACCTGGGTGGCTCAGTCGGTTAAACATCTGCCTTCAGCTTGGGTCATGATCCCAGAGTCCTGGGATCGAGTCTTGCCCTGGGCTTGCTGCTCAGCGGGGAGCTTGTTTCTCCCTCTCCCTCTGCCTCTCTCTCTGTCTCTCATGAATAAAGAAATAAAAAAAAATTTTTTTTAAAAGGAGAATGATTCCAGTTATACAAAATGCAAACAAAAATAAAGGAAATATATATTATCGCTGAATTATAAAAATGTGGGTGGCTTTTATTTTTCTTATATTATTTGTATCTTACTAGTTTTCTAGAATAGTATAATCAGAAAAAGAAGATAATTTAAACAAGAGAAATATCCTATAAAAATGTCTTAATTTCTCATTATCTTTTATTCTTCTTAGCCCCTATAGTAAAAATTTTCAGTTTAATGTTAAAGTATATCTATGAATGTAACTTCAACATATTTATTCTCTAGGCTTTTTCATTGTTAGGCAAAAAACCTGATTTTTTAAAAGTGCAAGAGACTCAATATCTCAGAGCATATTGTGATGAACTTCTTATCAGTCTTGAGGAAAATTCCAGAAAAAAATTTCATTGTTAGAGAGTAAGAGGAGGTGACTATTGGAGGCTGGCATAAGTAACACAAAAGTAATGTAGGATTAACACTATTTCCTTTTATAGCCAAGTCAACAGAATGGTAAAGAAAGAGGATGTTTTAAATCTTATCTATCTTGATCCCCCCTTAAATAATGTTAAAATCATGTTATTTTGATTAAAATATTAACAGTATCCAGAACTGTGGCTTGAATGATATTATAATTGGTAATGATCAGTCAGAATCCCAGTAGGAATGAAACATTCATATAGACTAACTGAAGAGTATTTAATAAAGGGAAAATTGCAAAGTTGGATCATGTTTGGGGAAACCAACATGGGATGGGATTAGAAATAATGGGAAATTGTTACCGCCTGGTATGCAAGTGTGAGGGGAAGAAGAGGTTAGCAGAAGGAAGAGAGTGGTCCTGTATGGAGGTCTGACAGAAGCTGTGGGTTTAATAAAGAAACAGAACCAAACCATAGCAACCTGACAAATGGGGTTACTTCAACTACGAAAAGGGTTACTCACTCTTCACTTTTCGATTTCACCTGATTCCTGACAAAAGTTAGAGGCCGGGGGGCCTGTCCATGCTGGTCAGCCTTCCAGAGTGCCAGGCAAAGCAGTAAGTAGATCCACAAATGCACATGGAAAATATTAGTGATAAGCCTAAGTAAATCCTTGATGGGTTGAAGGATGGGAGAGAAGGTGAAAGATTTGGTTAATGGTTTAGGAATCCTTTTATGGCCTTGCATCCCTCAACATTTCATCAACGATTTGAAGATAGAGAGGATACATGTAACAAATTTGAAGAAGTTACAAAACTAGGGAATATAGGAAATAACAGATAACAAGACTCAATGGTTAAAAGAATGTTCTGGTTCTAATATGAAATATTTAATAAATATAAATGAAAGGCCAGGATTTGTTTAAAAGCATCAAATGTCCCTATGGGAGAGATAAATGATATTGCTTATCATTAAAATTTTTTAAATGACAAGATATGTAATTGACAGATACGTAAATAATTGGTCTTGTGAAAAGACTACCCCCAAAAAACTAACATGATTTTAGTGTGAATTAGAATCAGTGTCCAGAAAGAGGGGTGAAAGTCTCACTCTATTCTATGCTGAACACATGGTAATGATAAAATGAATTATGTGCAGGGGATTTAGGACCAGGGTGGTAAATATTTAACCAGGAGAATGAGACTCTGTTCAGGAAAGGAAATAGGAGAACAGATTCTAGGGTGTTTCCAGATGTCTGAAGGACTCTCCTGTAAAGAGTGATAGTACTTTCTTCTAGCTCTGGGGACAGAGGGTCATAGGCACAGGGAGCAGAAATCAGATCCCATGAAGGATGATCATCTCCAGAAGCTGTGCCATCTGAAAATCAAATAGATCTACCTGTGGGTTGGTAAATTCTTTACCCTATTCAAACAAAGGCTGAATTACCATTTACCAGATGTACTGCTAAGGAGCTTGGTTGTGGAAAACCATCTTCTCTTTTGGCGTGGAGGTGAGACCCCACCACACCTGAGTGAATCCATAGGGTTACGCTGGACCCTCTAGTCCTGTTTTCTTCTCTATACCTTTGTCAATACGGCATGTTGGTGGTTTCTGCACCTTCTCTTTCCTGGAGCTAAGTGGAAATTGAAGCTTAAGCTGTGGGGTTTCAGAAGATTTTTGAAGCTTTAGAGCTATTGTTCCCAATTTCCACCAATGGCTTAAGTCTTCTCATGAAACATTAAGTGCCAAAGCAGTTCTTCTGATCTCCTACACCAGTTACTCTTTTTAAAGAAAAAGCCATCTCTGACTCCAAATATCATAAAGACAAATTTTGACTCAGGCCTTCAATTAATTCTTTATTTAAATTTCTGTCTATAAAAGTTCAAGTAAATTAAAAAGGTATGAAAGTAAAAGCAAAAATCTCTAGAAATCTTACCACCCAGAAATAATCCCTATCGATGTTTTGCTGAACATTCTTTATGGACTTCTCTCTGTGAGTACCACCATATGGCTTTCTGGATCTAGGGAAAGATAATTTTATATAGGCGAGTTTATATTATACATGCTGCTATGCCATCTGCTTTTTATATGCAACATCATGTTGTTGAAATACTTCCATGGTAGTGAATGTTTTTCAATGCCTTGTATAGCTATGAATATCATATGGATATGAATATATAGCCACCTAAATAAAATACAGTAAAGTATTTAAGATGCACACATTGGTTCTTTTAAAAATGGACTACTAAGAGATTTGGTATCCCAGCTGATACAATTTCAGCTCCCTTTCTGGATGACAGCAGTCCTCAAGAGGACAGGTCCATGATTATGTAGCAAGGCCAAATGGGATGCTAGGAAAGGCTGGAGTTGTGAGGCTTAAGTGAAAATTATCAAACTATTAAATTCAGGAAAGGAAAAAAGGTATTTACGGACTCATTGCTGTGTTAAGATGAAAAATTTCGTGTTTTAGTGTTTTTTTCTTCTGTCCCCCTGCACCCCCACATATTGAATGGATTTAATCAGATTTATTTTTAGCACGCTTATTTTTTTTAGTGTCTATCAGATTATGTTATCAGTAGTACTTAAAGATCTAAGGATCTTGTTTCTGTCTAAAATCTCTTGATCATTGGCTTTTCTTCTATGCTTTGTTGTTTCAAATTGTGAGCTCATCCTCTGTGGGCCTTTATCTATAGAAATGTTGTGCCCTGTGGGCCAGAAATGCATCCCTCCAAAGAGGCTTTGCTTTTAATTATACTACATGTCTCAGGGATTGACTTTTAAGGCAATTTCTATTTGAGGGTCTTTAGATACCATGTAGATAGTATAAACTCAAACTACACTTTATATGAACACAAATATGTGGTTGCTATGATTTCTTAGAACCCTGGCTAGGGTGCAGGCCCTTTCGTCATTTCTTTGTGCTGATGAAAAGAATTTTTCTCATTTCCTCTTCCATTGAGGGTTGTGGCTTACACTGAGGGGGATCTTTAGAGGAGCAGCTGACATACCATACTTACTCAGTGGTAAGCTTTGTCCCTGAGAGTGACACCAAGACAAAGATTTGTTCATTATCACCGCTTCTATTCAACATGGTACTGGAAGAACCATCCAGGGCAATAATGCAAGAGAAAAAAGAGAAGGCCTATAGGTTAAAAAGGAAGAAATAAAACTTTTTATTCTTAGATGACATCATTGTTTCATAAAGAATCCAAAAGAATATGTAAACTATTATAGATAATAAATGAATTTGACAATATTACTGAATCCAAGATCAACATATAAAAATTAATTGTATTTTTATATAGTTAGAGCAAACAGTTGGAAAATAAAAACAATAGCATTTATAATGGCATCAAAAAACATCAAATACTTAGTAATAAATCTAATGGAATATGTGAAAACTTCTACATTATTTTTTAAAGAATTTATTTATTTGTTTATTTGAAAGAGAGAGCAAGCAAGAGCATCAGCATGGGGAGTGGAAGAGGGAGAGGGAGAAGCCAGGAGCCTGCTGGGGGGTTCGATTCCAGGACCCTGGGATCATGACCTGAGTTGAAGGCAGTCACTTAACTAACTGAGCCACCCAGATGCCCCAAACGTCTATATTATTAAAAATAACAAGGGAGAAACTAAGGAAGACCTAAATGAATAAGTATACATGGAAAGATATCATATATTTTATTATATGTGGGAAGATATATGCATTGGAAGATTTGATATGGCTGTCAATTCTCTTCAAATTGATTTGTGCATTCAATGTAGCCTCAGTCAAAATCACAATAACTTTTTTCTTTTTGTAGAAATTGGTAGGCTTGATTCTCAACTATATATGAGAATGCAAAGGATAGTCTGGAAAAAGAACAAATCTGGAGGTTTTCCTTCACCAGATTTTAAATTACTATAAAGCTGTAATATTATAGTAGTTAAAATATCTTGGCATTGGTGCAGAGCTAGAAAAATAGAACAATGGTATGGAGATGCCAGAAATAGACACATAACATATATCATCATTTAGTTTACTAAAAGGTACCACTTCTATTCAATGAAGATAAAAAAATTCTTTTGACTGAATAATACTGGAACAATTAGAAACATGGGGGAAAAACAGAATCTATGATTCTGTATAAAACCATATACAAAAGTTAATTTGAAGTGGGTCATCGACCTTTAGTTTCTTAGTGGAAACTAAAAATAAAATAAGTTCTAGAATAAGTTAGGAAGAAGTCCGCCATGTGTTGGTTCTTAACCCTCCCTGGAGCTTCCCTATTTTCGTCTGAAACTGGCTCCTGTACTCAGAGGGCAAGGGGAAACTGAAGAAAGAGGAAGGCCATTTTCGGTTGATAGCCACCCATTTTAATGAGCAAGGGAAATTTCTAGGAGATGGTCCCTGTCGTCTTTATTTGCTTTGTTTTGTTACTTTAGATTTGAAGAGTTTTTAATGCTTTTTTTTTTTTTAATAAAGACTTCCAGTTGAGGATTTGTAGAAAAATTTATTAGATTTCATTCCCAGATACATAAAATTGTTCTCAAATCACAGCAGACATATTGCAATGAACTTTCTTTTCAAATCCATTTTTGATGTTACTTAGAAAAAATGATGTTAGGGAAGTCCTATGAATAGTACAAAATTCTTTCCCCCCATTTTAAGAGTAGATATATTTTCAACCTTTAAAGGCCTTGAAATTCTGAGGAAGTCACTATTATTTAATAGAAACAAGGGAAAATAATCTAAATCCATCATATGTGTGTATTTCACATATTTCAGTGAGCTGAGCAGATATGAGGATTTGTTTCCATTCATAATATATTTATTCTTAGATTTAAACTCTGTATGCTAATACTGAAAGCATTTACTCGGATTATGTGAATTCTTTTTCAAAATAAGATTTACTATAAAGACTTCATGAGTAAATAAATTAGCTGATAGTTTCAATCAGTTTATATTTCTGAACACATTTAGAGAAGTCCATTTTCAGATTATTGTAATCCTCTTTCTTTGCTCTTCATTTGAAATTATCTAGAGCGGTTACTTAAGTTCATGGCTGTAAGAACAGTAAGAACTACTTTTAAAAAGACCTAGAGGTAACTTAAAAAAAAAAAGGACTTATATTATGGATTTAATCTTGATATTGGTCAGTTAACATTGTAAAGAATGTGACTAAATTATGTAGACTTGTACTGTACTCTTAGCTCTGTTTTACCCTCTTAAAACCAGGATGTGAAGAAGGTTATTCTCTGTTTGCACTCCTGCATCTATTATCCACCCTTTTCCACACTGCTCTGTGCCCTGGGAGGCTGCCCTTTGGTAGTCTGGGCACATAAGCTCCCTGTTTTCTTGGTCCGCTTGAATTTGGCTAGTAGAAAATACTAGCAAAAGATGGAAGAGAGCTGAAGAGAGAAAGATAAAGAGAGATATTTTCCCCCTCTCTACCTAGTGGACCATAAATTGGCATTTTGTGTGTGTGTGTTTCTGTACTGGAAGTCATAGCCCTTATAAGGACCCCTCTTATTATATCCACAGATTTCTCTTTGTGTCCTGGCAACTGCTCCTTTTCTTTGCCTTTTCATGCCCAATGATGCTCACCTTTGTGTCATCTGTGAACTTGGGGGTGTACACTCAGTCCACTAATGTGTCAGTAGTCCCTCCATTAAACTCTCCTGAATTGCTCCATTCAAATGTACCTTATCCTTTTAGGACTCTGCCAACACAGACAACTCAGCACTTGCCCAAACTTGGGTCAGATGTCCATCCAGGTCCAATTTACCCACATAGTGTATTGGCTGTTGAAGTACGTGGAATAAGCTTCTAAGAGAAAAGGGGTCATGGTTGTGCTGACAACTCAAAAATAATTCTAACAAGCGATCATTCACTTTTTAGGCCCTTCCTGCTTAAAGCTATGGAGTATCAAACTTTCTTTGGCACCAAGTTCTAATAATCAAACAATCTACTTATTACCCCTGTAAAATACAACCAATTGCAGAGGGCAGAAATTTGTATAGGAATCTATGATACTTGATTTCTAGTCTTAGCTTTGCTACCAACAAGCTGTGTGATTTTAGACATGTCTCTTTTCCTCTTAGTCTCAATTTCTTCTGTAAATTAATGTTTTTGTACCAGATGTTTTATAAGATCTCTTCTGTTTCCATTTGTCTATTTCAATTTATATTATTCACTGTATTATGTTAAAGATTACACATGTATTTATATTATATACTTAAAAGTTTCCATTTGATTTTTGTTGGAATGATAAGAGTATCATAGACCAAAGTTAGGCAATGAATTTTAGGTGTTTTTATTTGCCCTTGCTCATATTACATAATATAGAAATGATCGAGAGAGGAAAATATGCAAGAGCTCAAATTAACCTGGACTCTATTAGAAAAAATAATGAAACTACTCTAGAGCAATTATGAAAGTATCATTTAAAAATATTACTTCTCTTTCTGTAATCAAATAAATTTTAAATTACTATCATGCAACATACAGGAACTTCCTAACTTCATAAATTGAATAAAAATTATGCCTGTTATTTACATTGTATCTATTTGTAAAGAATTAAAATTTCACTATATTTCAAAGGACTATTTTCACTTCTTAAATTAAAAATTAAAAAATAAATTTAATGAATGTATTGTTATCTTATTTGGCAGTTAATTAGAATTTTTCAGAGAGGAAATCTAACAGTTGAGACCTGAAAAGCTGTTGATTTTCATCTTTTATTCTTTGACTTTCTAAGTGCTTAGAAAAGTTTGATGCTTAATTTTTCTCACTTAAAAATATTCATAGGGAAGTAATAACATTTTCTTGGAATATTTATAAGCTTTTGTTCATCCATATATTTATCGCAGACCTTCTGCTTCCAGATAGTTACTAGAGATGGGAGATCGCACCCTAACAATGAAGACAACCAATATAAGCTACATAATAATAGTTGCAAAAAATAAACAAAAAACTCCTTCAGTTATTCAAGGATTCATAGAAACCTAAGTGAACTAAATTTTACAAGTTATAAGCTGTTTCTGGGGGAAAAGAGGCCTACGGATGTTTTCTTTCCTAGCATGGCAGCAATAGGAGGTAAAGGAGAAACAGGCAAACTTGTATGTGGGTTCATGTTATGGATTAGAAGCTGTAGCCACAGAGAGGCCTCCATCTACCCATCATGGACCTTCACCAAGTATACTAAGAAACTAAGGCTGGGGTCAGGATAGAAGAGATGAGGGCCATCTATATGAGGAATCTCTTGGAGTCATTTAAGTACCTTGTTGGTCTGCATCCCTTTATAGACTCCAGCAGTTATTTGGAGGATGAGGAGACCCTTCTGTTCCTAGCATCATGAATGATAAGATTGTGCCACATTTGATCTTTTATGGTTATGGCTCTTATAACCACATGCTCAGCCATAGTTACCAGAATGTATACCCTATGCTAGAAAGGCTGTGCTGAGAGGCTGCAATAGGGATCTCAACTAATTTCCTAAGCACTCTATGCTTAAAGCCTTATATTGCTTAACTTAACTCCTTCAGGAGAATTTCACTAAATGTGGGCTACTATTATTATAGTAGCTAATTTAAGAGGACAGAGTCAGAAGGAGAAATAAATCTATAGGTTACACTACCAATCTCTGAGTGAGGAATTAGCTAAAGAAAAGAAAAAACTCCTGTAAACTTGCCTGTCATGTAGATAGTTTGCTGAAAGAAAGCATAGCAGGAGATTTTTATGTTCATTTTATTCTTTAACTGGAAAAATCCAACGTTCTATGTGTGAACTTGTTACGAATTAGATCCTGGTGTATAATGTTTCCTGAATGGCTGTAGTAATATTCAACTGCATAGAGGGACTTCTTGTCTGTGATAATATTTAGGCCGTTGATTGAGAAAGAATGGAATACTGTAGGTTGAGATGGGAATGTGTGGGAAGAGCCTGATGAAGCTGGGGGCACTGAGCCCCTAAATTCTGATGAATCTTCTTTGTCAGTCAGTAGAAGAGTTCTGACCCTCAGAGGGAATGTTTTCCATACCTGTATTAATAGTGGCTTCTCCACCCAGTGGGATCTCTGCCCATAGTGGTATTAGCCTTTCTACCTCCACCTGAGGAAATTAACCTTGTAGTGGCCTGAAGAAACAGTAATGGTCTCCCCTGAGACAGTTGCCATGCAAGACAAGGCAGATTTCCCTCAGGACCCCCATCACACTTCTTTGCTTCTATACCCATAACTGGACTGAAGTCCTAGCAGACCCTAAAGGTAAACTACAGAGTGTGGTCTCTGAGAAGGTGTGCTACACTCCAAAAGAACTACCTGAATTTTCTACCTTATACAAGCAGAAGTCTAGGGAACATATGTGGGAATGGATACTAAGAGTGTGAGATAATGATGGAAGAAAAATAAAGTTGCATCAAGCTGAATTTATTAACATGGGCTCAATAAGCAGAGATTCTGTGTTTAACATTGGAGCTTGAGAAGTTAGAAAGGGTTTTAACAGAGTGTATAGTTGGTTGGCTGAAACATGGACCAAGAGAAGGCCCACTTGAGCAAACTGGAAATGCCTGACCTCTGTTGGTTTAATGTAAAGGAAGAGATTCAGAAGCTTAGGGAGATTGAAATATTATTTAGGACTTGCTCACCCATCCTGGGAGGGTCCAGAAGACCTATCTTTCACCAATACTCTGAATGAATTTGCAAGGGGAGCCCCAGCATCCTTGAAGTGCTCTGTGCTTGCTTTCCTCTGTAGGCCAGACCTTACAATGGGAACCATAGTGATTCAGTTGGAAAACCTAGATGCAGTGCAGTAATTGGATCCTGAGGTGGCAGGGGCCAGTGGTGGCACTCAATGGCCAAAGGGAAGGTGGCGTGGTATCCATAATGTGTAGCAGAGTCAGAGCAGCAATCAGAATAGCCTAACTCATGCAGAGCCACGATATTGGCTATTCATGGTGTTCCTAGAAGTGAAATAGAAAGTCTACTAAATTCTTACATAATTTGCATAAGCAGAAATTTTCTAGGTCAAATGAAGAAAACTCTAACTCAAATTATTAAAACAGAGGCACATTCCCTCAATAATTCTCAGACTTGATCCATTTTACAGACTCAGAATCCCCTAAATGAAGAAAGAGCTGAGTCCATTTGAGGAAGATGTACACTGTTCATCTTTCTCCCAATTTTCCCAAAGGGAACTATAACCAAGTTCCTCAAAGGGAACTTCCCCTCCAAAGGGACCTATAGTCTTTACCGGGGTAACTGAATATTGTGGGAAAAGAAATTATCAATCCTTTCAGGGAATATTGGACACTGGTTCTAAACTGACACTGATTCCAGGAGACCCTAAATGTCAGTGTGGCCCTCCAGTATCAGAGTAGGGGCTTATGGAGGTCAGGTGATCAATGGGTTTTAGCTCAGGTCTGTCTCACAGTAGGTTCAGTGGGTCCCTGAATCTACATTGTGGTTATTTCCCCAGTTCCAGAATGCATAATTGGAATAGACATACAGCAGTTAGAATCCCCACATTGGTTCTCTAACATGCAAAACAGGGGCTATTATGATGGGAATGGCTAATTGGAAGCCATTAGAGCCACCTTTACCTAGGAAAATAGCAAATGAAAAGCAGTACAATGTTACTGGAGGGATTTCAGAGACTAGTGACACAATCAAGGCTTTGAAAGACATGAGGATGGCAATTCCCACCACATTCCCATTCAGCTTTTCTATTTGCCCTGTAGAGAAGGCAGACAGATGTTAGGGAATGACAGTGAATTGTTGTTGTATACTTAACCAAGTGATGACTCCAAATTGCAGCTGCTGTATCAGATGTAATAATATTGCTTATGCAAATTAACACTGGTACCTAGTATGCAACTGTTGATCTGGCAAATGTCTTTTTCTCCATCTCTGTCTATAAGGTCTACCAGAATCAATTTGCTCTCAGCTCAGCAGGTGAGATCAGCAATGTAACTTCACTGTCCTAGCTCAGGGATATATCAACTTTCCAGCTCTGTCCATAATTTAGTTTGCAGAGATCTTGGGTGCCTTTCCCTCCACAAGATAAAATGCTAGTCCTTTATATTGATGACATTATGCTAATTGAACCTAATGAGTGAGAAGTAGCAACTACTCTAGCCTTTTTGGTAAGACATTTGTATGTCGGAAGGTAGGAAATAAATCCAATTAAAATTCAGAAGACTACTATCTCAGTGAAATTTCTAGGGGTCCAGTAGTATAGAGCATGTCAAGAATTCCTTTCTAATATGAAGCAAAAGTTGTTGTATCTGGCCCCTCCTACAACCAAGAAAAAGGCACAAAGGCTAGGGTGTCCCTTTGGATTTTGGAGGCAATATATTTCTCATTTGGGTGTTACTCTGGCCCATTTACTAAATAACCTGAAAAGCTGCTAGTTTTGAGTGGGGCCCAGAAGAGAAGGCTCTGCAACAGTTCCAGGCTGCCCTACCATTTATACCATTGGATTTTCTGGTGTTTGAAGCATCAGTGGCAGACAGGGATACTGTTTGGAACCTCTGCCAGATCCCTATAGGTGAATTGCAGCATGTATCTTTAGGGTTTTGGAGGAAGGCCCTGCCATCCTGCCATCATCCACAGATAACTACTCTCTTTTTGAGAAACAGCTCTTGGACCATAGTAGAGACTGAACAATTGACCATAGGCCACCACCTACCAAGGAAAAAACCATGGCCTGCTGAAACCATGGTTCTTGCTGAGGGCAAAGGAAATACAGAACATGTAGGAGAAAATGATACCAGCTATGACTACATGATCAGTTATACAAATAAGGACTGTAATTATTATGAGTATTTCCTCATTATTTTGTTATGAATATATTTGTGGGCATATATACATATGTTAAGCAAATACTTTCTTATATTTCCTTATCATGTAACATAAAATGTGTTGACTCTATATCAGTATCATCTGTCTATATCTATCATCTATCTATCTATCTATCTATCTATCTATCTATCTATCTATCATCTATCTATTTGCAATTGCTAACATTTATTGAGTGATTATTTGATGCTGGGCTCTCTGCTGTGTTCTTTTATTTTTATTTTTTTTTCTGCTGTGTTCTTTTAAATTAATTTTTCTATGTATCAGTATTTAAAATTGTTAAGTTTATATCATAGTGTTTAAATTATAGGATAACAAAAGAGTAAATATTATTCAAAGATTTTACCTCTTTTTTCAAGGAAGGAATTAATATATACATTGTTATATACAGGATAGATTTATCATATTAGGTAGAATTATGGTCTCATTATTGTCTTTCTTTGGAAATTAAGTAAGGTTTAAGAAATTATACAT
>CM053608.1:62924985-62940291 GCA_028646535.1 Procyon lotor | reverse complement strand
GATTATGCTAAGTCAAATAAGTCAAGCAGAGAAACAGGGATGGAAGGGATGGAAACCTGAAGGGGGAGAAATTGGAGATGGAGATGAACCATGAGAGACTGTGGACTCTGGGAAACAAACTGAAGGTTTCAGAGGGGAGGGGGTTGGGGGGATGGGGGTTGCCAGGTGATGGGCACTAAGGAGGGCACTTTTGTGATGAACACTGGGTGTTATATGCAACTAATGAATCACTGAACACTACATCAAAAACTAATGATGTACTATATAGTACCTAAGTGAACATAATAAAAAAAAGTGGAAAAAAAAAAAAAGAAAAGGAGAGTCCATGTTTGCTCAGCTGAATTCATCCCTTCTACCTCAGCAACTCTGTATTTGGGACTTTTTCATTTCTCTCGTTGGTAAGCTGGGGAAACAGTTAAGAGAATCATCACTAACTCTAGATCGCTCTCATCGGCAAAGTTTATTCCCTGAGTAAAGAGTGATTCATAACATGGGAGCCCTGAGGGTCTGTTCTGATTTTCAGCCTGCTCACTAGAAAGAAGCCTGACTTAGTTGCTCCTTCCTGCTCACTGACTGAGCCCTACTAATGGGCTTTCCTCTGCCCAGTTTCCTCAGATACTCTGGCAGCAAGGGGAGACTGCTGAACTGCTGGGAGAATCTTCAATAAAATTGATGTTAAAATCTCTTGACAAAGAGAACCTACTCGACATGTGCTCTGCATGTGCGCATGCGCACACAATGTTTGTGTGTATGTGTGGGTTCACACGTACCCACACTGCTGACGCAACAGGAGATGCTCAGTGTGGACAGGGCATGAGCAGCTCCCTCCTCTGCTGGCTATTGTCCTCCTGCCCAGAGATCCTTCTTCAGAGCTGGGAAATGACCACCTCTGGTGCTTTACTGTGTGTGATCAAGTGTAGAAGTTCCCTTAGTGCAGTCTTCTGTGTAATTTCCATGCCTATCTCTCCCAAAACTCTCCTCTCTTTCAGAGACTGAAGCCTGTATTTATTACATTGTTTTCATGGTTTCACTGTTTTATGGAAGCTGTGCCTGTCATAGTATTCTGCATTTTAATACTTTTGGAAGGAAATAAAGTATCAATCATACACACACACACACACACACACACAAAATGTAAATTTGTGAGGAAGATTGGGTCCTTGAGCATAGGACTAAGGTTAATTAATTTTTTCAACATAGAAATGATACAAAGCCAATTATTGGACTGACCGCAGGATCAGAAGCTTTACAAGACTAAACGTTCCCTCTTGTAAAGGGAAACAGGATACAGAAAATGTCAGGTGTGGTGACCTAATTAAGGAAGCTATTAGGATCCTAATAAACAGCACCGATCATACTGTCATTCAGGGAGTTAGTTTTTCTTTGTATTTTGGTTTGTGTGGAAAGTTCTTCTTTAGAAGGTGCTACTATAATCTGAGCCAAAAGATGTCAAACGTAACTTATTAGGAGAAGAGTAGAAGTAAATTGTCATGAAAGTTTTTATCATCTTTATTGCTTTTAATCTGCTTTCCAATATTCAAATATTAATTCATAAATGGTTGTTGGAAATGCTCAACATTCATTACATTTGTTAAAACTATTTTTCTTTTGCATGTTCTTTGGAGGGAAAGTGAGATTTTGGAAAAGCCCATATTTGAGTGAAAACTACAGATATATTGCGAACTTAGTCCATTTATGTTAACACAAAATGGTACAAACTTCTAAATGATATATAGGCTCCCTGCTCAAAATAGCACTTTGAGCGCAGGAATCTATCTTCCTCTCCCACCTTCCATCCCCTACTCGAAATTCCACTGAAATGACAGGAAGATATATATTTTTTTTAACTTAAATTTTTTTAGTTAACATACAGTGCAGTTTTGGTTCCCGCAGAATTCAGTAGAATTCATCGCCTGCATACAACAACCAGTGCTCATCACAGCAAGCAACCTTTTTCATACACATCACCAATCTAGCCCATTCCCCACCCACCTCCCTCCATCACTCTGTTTGTTCTCTATCATTAAGAGTCACTTACAGCTTGTTTCCCTCTCTCCTTTCTTTCTTTTCCTTCTTCCCATATGTTCATATAATTTTCTTTCTTAAATTTTACATAAAAGTGAGATTATACGGTATTTGTCTTTCTCTGACTGACTTACTGCACTTCTTCTAGCTCTACCCACGTTGTTGTGATGGCTGAATAATATTCTATTGTATACATAGACCACATCTTTATCCATTCATCAGTCTGTGGACATTTAGGCTCTTTCCATTGTCGATAGTGCTGCTATAAACATCAGAGTGCATGTGCCCCTTCAAATCAGTATTTTTCTATCCTTTGGGCAAATACCTAGTAGTACAATTGCTGGATTATAGGGTAGCTCTATCTAAAAATTTTGAGAAACCTCCAAACTGCTCTACAGAGTGGCTGCACCAGTTTGTATTCCCACCAATAGTGTAAGAGGGTTCCCCCTTCTCTGCATCCTGGCCAATACCTGTAAACATGTTTCCTGAGTTGTTAATTTTAGCCATTCTGACTGGTGTAAGGTGGTATCTCACTGTGGTTTTGATTTGCATTTCCCTGATGATGAGTGATGGTGATTTTTTCATGTGTCTATTGGCCATATGTGTCTTCTTTGGAAAACTATTCATGTCTCTGCCCATTTCTTAACTGGATTATTGTTTTTTGGGTGTTGAGTTTCAATAAGTGCTTTATAGATTTTGGATCTTAACCCTCTATCAGCTATATCATTTGTAAATATCTTCTCCCAATCTATAGGCTGCATTTTAGTTTTGTTGAATGTTTCCTCCACTGTGCAAAGCTTTTTATCTTGATGAAGTCTGAATAGTTCATTTTTGCTTTTGTAGGAGGATATATTTCTAAAAGAATAAACCCAAAATAACTCTATAAACAGAAGACATGTCATCAATGGACTGGACATTTTGACACATTTCAGCTGGTATAGATTGATGGAGAAATCACAGTAGAGAAAATTATAGCACAAGACATCAGAGGTTTTGAGGCAAGCAAAAAAGCATAGCAGTGCCTGAATTAAGTCCAGACTTCAAAAAGAGAGAAAAAATAAAGAAGGAAAAAAAATGGAGGGAGGAAAGAAAGGAATAAGTAACCCCACCCAAGACTGAAATAGTAAAGCACTCTACTACTAGAGTTAGGTCCCCCCCCCCCCCAACGAATTTGGCAATTGTGGAGATCCTAACCTGCCTTTTGTTTCCCTGGTTTGCTCATCAAAATGCCCTGTGCCATCACACAGTCTCTGGTGAGCCACCTAGTCAAAAGAAGGATCCACTAAGAAAGTAGATTTGCCAGTGTCTGAAAAAGATCCTTTTCAGCCATTTATATCAAGGAACAAAGTTTCTTTATTCAAAATGATTTAATCACCAAGTATCCTCAGACTTTTAATGAAAATTATTAGCATGAAAAAGAAGCTCCAAGGTAAACAAACAGAACAACTGTCCTTGGAGAAAGCAAAGATAATTCAGGTACCAGAAGTGAACTTCTTGAAAAATCTATTATCTGGAAAATTCAAAAGGCTGTTATATTTATTAACACGCTGCTTTATAAAAAGTATGTGTGGGAGGGCAATGAAGAAAAAAGAAAAGAGTCTTGAAAAAACATGTATATAATGATCAAATTAAGACATACTCATTGGACAGAATAAATTATTAAATGCACACACCTGATCACTTCCTGGTAAACTGTGTTCTAGTAATATGGATAATAGAACAATCTAGAATAAAAAGTCTGAGAAATAGGATTCCTGAGTTACAATGGATAAAGGGACATAATCAAAGAGATGAAAGAAGAACATGTCTCTGTCTTCAGTTTTCAGTCTCCAGTCTACCAAGTACCAAACAGCATTGAAAAATATTCCTTTATATACATATACATTCCACTGATGATTTATAACTCCAAGGATAAGGAAAAATCCTAAAAGCAGATAGGGAAAATCAGATTACCTACAAGAGAATAGAATCAGATCAACTTGAGATTTCTCCCCACTAACAGTGAATTCCAAAGAAAATTCAGCAATATTTTTGAAGTTCTTAAGGTAAAGTATTTTGAATCCAAAATTTTACACCACAGATTTTCAGACACATTTCCAGACAAGTAAGAACTTAGGAAGCTTACTTACTATGCATACATCCTACACTTTCAAAATTAATTTGTCAAGGAAGGAGCACAATCAAACAAAACAAGAACCCCAGGATGAGGGTAGTGTGGGATGTAAGAAATACTGATATGTGATCCAGAATAGAGGAGAAAGATGGCAGTAAATTTAAAGACTATTCATTAGGTCTTAATTCTTGGAGGATTCTCTTGTGAGTGGCAAAGTTTTACTGTTATAGAATTCTCATTTATGGTTTCTGCCATAATATTTAATTCTGCAGGGAATAATGTTTCCGTGTTCATATTTTGTGAGCCATTTGGGATTTCATTTTTTAATTATCCTGTTAGCAAAGCACAGAAGACACAGGTTTATGTAAGAGAATATAGAGATAGACAGAAAGACAAATAGGTGAAACATGTAGATAAGATTGCTAGGTTATTATGAACCCTAGAAATGTAAAGATAAGATATGACTAAAAATACTTGAGCGGTTGACCGAAAAAGAGAGGTGGAAGGAAAATTAATGTGATAACTTCTTCAAGCTTCACTGCAGAAAAATAGACAATGTCGAAAGTTTATAAATCCAGAAATAGAAGTAAAGTGACCAAGTCAGAAGAAAAGGTTAACCAAGATTCTAACTGTGAAGGTGGAGCAGAGGGGCTGCCTCAGGGAATGAGTAAAAGGAAGAATCTTATATTTCATGGCTTCTTTACTGCTTGAAATTTGTTACTGTATCCATTGGTTACTTTTGCGATTAAAAACTTGTTTATGAAATAGAAGAAAGCATATAAAAATGAACTTACAGTTGATACATCTTTTAGTCATGGAGTTCAGTTGAGGAAAAAGGAAAACTCAATTGGTCATATCTGCATGTATTTTTTAGTGCATTCAAAAACACAAAAGAACATAAAAAACATTCCAGGTGTTCACAAAAGATTAAAAAAACTTTGTTTTTACTTTAAATTTGCTGTTGAGTTATTTAGCAATATAAATAAGCTAATATAGTTCACTATTTGTCAAAAATATAAGAGAAAAAGTCTAATCATTAGTGATTTAAATCTATTAAAAATAAAACTTCAATTAATTTGTAAGCATTTATTGCATTCTTGCTGTCCACTAACTCTTGTGTGAAGTATTGTTGGGAAAACATAAAAGTAGAAAGACAAAGATATGTTCTTGTGATAAGCATGAGAACAGATGGAAATCATCACATCATCGACTAAAATGCTTGTCAATTATCTCTGGAGCATGGCTGACACGGACTGGTAGCCAGAAGCCTCAGGGACACCTCCACCCACAGCAGGACACAAGTAGCTGGGCAGTTGGTGCCTCGGGGGTGAGATGAGCTGAACATTAAATTTTTGTACGCACACACACACACACACACAGACACACACACAGACACACAGACAAAGGGAAAATGCTTATCATTGTATCACATGTATCCCAGGAAATAAAACCAGTATTTTATTTTGGTTTTAAAATATAAATAAAACCAATATTTATATTTTATCCTTTCCTAAATTCTTAGGTTTAATAAACAAACTATTGGTCATTGCCTATGACCTCTATGAGAAATATTTATATCCTCTACAAAAGAAACTGCTAACATCCTGAGGCACTATATTTGGAAAGAGGGACAGATGAACAAATTTTCTAAAAAGAACTATCATTCAAAGAGACAAAATAAATAGTCTATGGAGAAATATATCATATGGAGGCATGGCACCTGGGATGGTACTTTACAAAACTTTCCCATCATCCATGGAGGTGTTGGTCAAACCAACTGCATAAAAGTCTGAAAGAATTTTTGCTTTTTGAACAAGAAACATAGAAGTATCAGGTAGAGGAGAAAGCACTCATCGAGAAATAAGTGTTGTTAAGAAGGCAACAATATTTATCTAAGTCAAGAATAAAGGCATATTCTTTAACATGATTCGTAACCAAAGTTTTCAAAATGCCTGAATGATCAAGTAGCAAGTGACCAGTTGGAAACTGTGACTAGGCAAAGCCCAAGCAAAAACGGTAAATCTGTATTCATATGTGGACAGATATATAATAAATGGATTTAGAAGCCTCAACAGTTGATAATGTTGGAGTCCAATGAGAAAAAATATTTTTTATTAAATTTTTCATTTTAATTCCAGTGTGGTTGACATACAGTGTTATATTAGTTTCAGGTATACAACACAGATATTCAACAATTCCATACAATACCCGGTGATCATCACAGTAAGTGTACTCTTAATCCCCATCACCTATTTCACCCATCCCCCTCCACCCCCCCATCACCTGGCCTCTGGTAACCAACAGTTTGTTCTGTATAGTTTAAAGAGTCTACTTTTTGTTCTCTCTTTTTTTCCCCTTTGTTCGTGTGTTTTGTTTCTTAAATTCCACATATGAAGGAAGTCATATATTATTTGTCTTTCTCTGACTGGCTTATTTCACTTAGCATTATACTCTCTAGCTCCATCCACATTGTTGCAAATGGCAAGATTTCATTCTTTTTATGGCTCAATAATATTCCATTGTATATATATACCATACCTTCTTTATCTATTCATCTATCAATGGACACAGGCGGCTACCACAATTTGGCTGTTGTAAATAATGCTGCTATAAAGAAAGGGGTACATGTATCCCTTTGAATTAGTGTTTTTGTATTCTTTGGGTAAATATCAGGTAGTGTGATTACTGGATCATAAATTAGCTCTATTTTTAACTTTTTGAGGACCCTCCACACTGTTTTCCACAGTAGCTGCATTAGTTTGCATTCCCACCAACAGAGTGTGAGGGGTTTCTTTTCAATGAGAAAGAGTATTTAAATCATGCCTGAGAGGTTGCATTTCTTTAAAATTTACTCTGCTTTTTGACATTCATTTAAAAAATATTAGGGCACCTGGGTGGCTCATGTCATGATCCAAGGGTGCTGGGAGCAAGCCCCACATCAGGCTCCCTGCTCAACAGGGTGCCTGCTTCTCCCTCTCCCCTGCCCACTTCTCCCCCTGACTGTGCTCTTTCTCTATCTTTCATCTTTCTCTCTGTCAAATAAATAAATAAAATTATATATATATATGCATATATATATACATGCATAGCAGATAAAAGGCTAGTATCCAAAATCGATAAAGTACTTATCAAACTCAATACCCACAGAACAAATAATCCAAACAAAACAAGAAATGGGCAGAAGACATGAACAGACAATTCTGCAAAGACATCCAAATGGCCAACAGACACATGAAAAATTGCTCAACATCACTTAGTATCAGGGGAATACAAATCAAAACCACAGTGAGATGCCACCTCATACCAGTCAGAATAGCTAAAACTGACCAGTCAGAAATTGACAGGTGTTGGCGAGGATGCAGAGAAACGGGAACCCTCTTACATTGTTGGTGGGAATGCAAGCTGGTACTGCCACTCTGGAAAACAGTGTGGAGGTTCCTCAAAAAGTTGAAGAGAGCTACCCTGTGACCCTGCAATTGTGCTACTGGGTATTTACCCCAGTAATAAATACAAATGTAGTGATCCGAAGGGACACATGCACCTGAATGTTTAGAGCAGCAATGTCCACAATAGCCAAACTATGGAAAGAGCCTATATAACCATTAACAGATGAATGGATAAGGAAGATGTGGCATATATATACACACAATGGAATACTATGCAGCCATTAAAAACCCCTGAAATCTTGCCATTTGCAATGGCGTGGATGGAATTAGAGGGTATAATGTTAAGCAGAATGAATCATTCAGAGAAAGACAATTATTACATGATCTCACTGATATGAGGAATTTGAGAAACAAGACAGAGGATCATATGGGAAGGGAGGGAAAATGAAACAAGAGAGGGAGACAAACCATAAGAGGCTCTTAATCTCAGAAAACAAACAGGGTTGCTGGAGGGGAGGGGAGTGTGAGGGATGGGGTGGCTGGGTGATGGACACTGGGGAGGATATGTGCTATGGTGAGTGCTGTGAATTTTGTAAGACTGATGAAACCTGTACCCCTGAAACAAATAATACATTATATGTTAATAAAAATAAACTAATAAATAAATAAATAAAATTTATTGTATGCAATCACATATCAGTCACTGTATTAGGTTCAATGGACAGTTTTTATTTAAATCTGTGATGAAGATGTAATTAAAGTATTTTGGCTAATAATGTTACCTCTTTACTTAACAGAGAAGTCTACCTTTATTGAGAACAAACAACACAATTCCTTCAGTGTCAGATTCAAATGTTATCTCCTAGGGAAATTTTTCCGTAGTTGAAAATGACTGACTGTCATAACTTAACAACAGCATCCTTCACCTGTTGGCACTTACCAGAATTTTCAAGCACTGCGCCTCCACTGTATCATCAACCTATTTGTTATGGAGCTTGACTTGCCAAGTTAAACTGGCAAATGAACATGAATATTTTTAGAAGATAAATCTTGAAGAAGAAATATAGTGTTGTTGTTAAAGACAAAGATTTTGACACCAGACTCTGGCACTTTCTGCTAGGCTAGAAAGAACCCTAACTTCTCTCTTACCCAGTTTTTTCATATACAAAATGGGGTAGTAACATTTCCTACTTTGTAGAGTGACTGTAGAAATCACAATAATTAAATTGTAATAGTGCCTGCCACATAGTACTCAATAAATGTTAGCCATTTAATGAGACAAATGGAAAGAAATAAGCTCCAAAACATAAAGACAACAAAGGACACAGAAGATCACGTGGAAAACCATCAGTAATGATCAGGAAGGTCCTAAAGAATAGTTCAAGTTAGATAATAGTTCTAGTGGGTAAAGACTGAGGGTGACAATGGAGAGAGTGTGTACGAGGCACAGTAAGGATCATGTGTGGTGATACCTCAGGGCTTGTCTGCAGTTGCCATAGACGGTGATGGCTACACAGGCCCAGGACAAAGACCGGTGTTTTCTATTTGTTCTTTATGCATCCCACTCCCAATTCATAATGCTAACAAAGTAGCCTTCTGGAGAATATCTAAAAAATAATACTGGAAACTGAAAAACAATTATAAAACTTTTTGAACTCTGCCTTGTAAATTGAGAGTTAGTGCAAGTCATGTGAAATAAAATAATCACCTCCCTGGGTCTTCAGAAGTGTTCAGTTAGTTTCATCCATGCTTTCTGGCTACTTGTTGTAGTATGTAAACTGGGGGGAAAGGGAGTACTGACCTTTTCATCTTGATTATCTAGAACACTCGAAGTCTTCAGTGCTATGTACAAATGTAGAGTCCATGTAGATAATCTACTTAGAAGACCACCAAGCTTATAATAATACAGTGAGATGACTAAGTGGAATAGAAAAAATACTATCTAGTGTTCTATATCAGTGAAGACACTAGAAAATAAACCCCAAAACTTCTGCTTGAGTTTCATTACAATCTATTTTGGTATGGTGAGATTTAGGCAGACAGGGCATTTTTCCATGATGCCAAATAAGTACGTGTCCTGAATTGTGTTTTCTACCGACCACACATGTAGACATCGAGGTAATGAATTGCCCAAATATCTTATACCCACTTATTCTGTGGAGTTACTGAGTCATGATATGTGTGTTTAGCTATGTAGAGATGGAAGCCAAAGGGATGTGTCTTTCTACACATTCTGAAGAATGACAAGTTCAGGAAAAGACAAGCTGTCCAACAATCTTGAAAAAAAGAAAAAAAAGTGAAGACCAAAGGAAGGAGAAAATGTAGGCTGATATTAAAGGGAACATCATCCTTCACAAAAAATTCAGGTCTTTCTAGGGCAGGAAGAGAAGTGGCAGGAGAGAAAGGGAGACTAAACCTTAAGGATTCAGATCTCATATATGGACATGTGAACCTTTCCATGTCTCATCTGCTCAGCTTTCCTCCTAGGCTGGATGCTAGGCACTATGCCAGGCCATTGTCACCAGAAACACACCGTGAACAATCCTCTCTTATTCTCAGAGGCCCATAACTAAAATTTGTTAATATTTTTTACAGCATATTATTATATATCCATATTCCAAATATCCATATTTGGAAATATGGATAAAGTATGAAAATTTATTCAGGAGCATTTTCCCAAATTGACCCAAATGAAGACATTTGTGATTCTTAGGTCCCAAGACAAGGTGTAGTATCTGCTTATTTAAAATGTGACCGATTATCAGCTGCAATTCGCTCATTGTAACCCTATGTAAAACATAACCACATATTCTTAAAATCCCTCCCCTTGCCCCAAAAATCCCTTTTGCTGTATCAGCTTAAACACAAATAAATAAATACTCTAAGGAATTTCTCTGGAGAGAAGCTGAAAATGACCCACCGGGATGTCAGTTAGCAATTTGCAAGGAACATTTGGTTAGGTAACTCAAGTCCAAGGAACTAACTCATTTTACAGATACACAACTTCTATACTACATACAAATATCATTAAAAACAGACTACACCTATTCAGAGCTAAAATATTTGAAATTTATTTTTTAAAGATTATTTATTTACTTATTTAACACAGAGAGACAGTGAGAGAGGGAACACAAGCAGTGGGAGTGGGAGAAGGAGAAGCAGGCTTCTCACTGAGCAGGGAGGGGGCTCAATCCCAGGGCCCTGGGATCATGACCTGAGCTGAAGGCAGAGGCTTAACGACTGAGCTACCCAGGTGCCCCAAAATTTTGAAATTTGAGAGAATTTTTGAAATGATTAGAATGAAAGAAGAATGTTATTCTTGAATAATTTGTTAAAAAATTGGAATACAATTCTCTAAATGTCTATTGATTAGATTAGTGTGTTCTCACTGGAGTGCTCTAAATTTTTAAGTAGTTGCACTAATGGCTATGTTGGCAAAGTCATTGCCTTTTTATTATTTTGAATGCATCTCTGGTAGCTATTTTAACAGCACTAGATCGATTTGTCATGAATTTATTTTTAGTTGGATACTTAAGTCAAGTGCAACAGATTGAAGGAGAATACAAATAAATTTTTTAAGTAATGATTTATTTAACATAATTCAGATTTAGATTCTATATAAAGATAAATCATTCATCTACATGTGTTCCCTGAGCTTTAAAATGTGGGCTATATGGCCCAAAGGAAGCAATGTGCCATCTGAAATTCCTATGAAGGGAGAATTTTCTGACAATGGGATTTCAGAACTCTTTTTCAAACCATGGTTGTTACCTTCTACTATGTTTTAGCCACACCTACTCTCATTTTTGGTCTGTCTCCTGATGCTACATCAGATAGGCACCAAGTTCTAGTGACTTTGAATTTTTTTTCTTCCAAATTCTTTTGAATGGATAAGAGGCAAGATTTGGTTCTTCTGAGAGGCAGGGATCCGTCCCTGCTGGGATGGTAGTCAGTCATATGAGGTTGACAGCTTTGGAAGGGATTGCCTTATAGAGGGGAGAGACTGAGGGAGTGGGGATGAACTGGGCTGGACTCCTCACTGGCATATGCTCTTCTTCTCTTGATGACGTCATGTTCATGGCTGAGCTCACTCTTCTGCATCTTATATTCCTCACAAAACTGGTGTAAGGGCACACAGAACATCCTTCAGGAGCCACCATGCACACATAAATTCATGCACACAGTCCTACCTGCATTCAGCTCGAACATCTCAGACCCTTATGTCAATATCCCTGTGCAAAGCTGTATAATTGCACCTCACCACTCCCTGAGTGTAGGCATACATTTATTCTACAACCTAAGAGCTGTTCACACAATAGAGCCCAGAAGGAAACTCAAATAAGTATTAGAACTTAATATGTGATACAGGTGACATCTTGAACCAGGGAAAACCAGATGGTTTACCAATAAACAAAGCTAAAATAATTGGCTCTTCACATAGAAGAAAATAGGGTTATATTCGAATCTCAAATCATACAGACAAATAAAGTCCAGATAGACTACTTGTCAAAACATAAAAAAACATATGGCACCTGGGTGGCTCAGTTGGTTAGTTGACTACCTTTGGCTCGGGTCAGATCCCAGGACTCTGGGATCAACTCCCACATTGGGCTCCCCCTGCTCTGCGGGGATCCTGTTTCTCCCTCTCGCTCTGCTGCTCCTCCTACTTGTGTGTGCTCTCTCTCTCCCTTCTTCTGTCTGTCAAATAAATACATAAAAATCTTTTTAAAAAACATAAAAAAATAAAGTGTAAGTGTTAGTATGGACAAACTATAACAATAGACAAAATATTTTTTTTTAATCCTGCGTTGGGGAAGGGTATTGTAAATGATACAAAATTCTCAAAATGATATTGAAAATGTTTAACAGAAGTGGCTGCAAGAATATTGAAAGTATCTGGATGGCAAGAAATACTATAAATAAAATTGAAAGGTAAGTGACACACTGAGGGGAAATACCTGTAGTATATAGAAAGCATAAAATATTTTTAAGGTTCTACTAACAAGATAAAAGAAATATCCTAATTGAAAGAATAATCAAATATGTAAATTGTTCACTGAAGAAGAAATGCAAATAACTAATACACAAATCCCACTTTTGTTCACTAATAATTCAAATATTCAAATTAAAACAACAGTAAGACATTTTGTGCCCCACACATAAGCAAGACTGTTAACATACTGAAAGTAGCCACTGATCCTGAGAGTGTGGGGGAAATGGACATTTTTAGTGGATTCTGTTAGTAGGAACACAAATCAGCACTTTATGAAGGGAAATTTGATATCTAAGATATTTGTTAAATGTTTATAAGTATTTTACCGACCACCTCAATATCAAGAAATTTCACCTATTGAAACAACATGTTCAAACATATGTAAAGACGTCCACTCCAACATTTTTGTAATAGCAACAAGTTGGAAATAACCTAAATTTCTATGTGTGGGAGATAGGGGGTCAGAGAGAGACAAAGAGACCCATACAACAGAATACTATTCAGTCATTAAAGAAAATGGATTAGCTGTGAGAATGTATAAAGGAAAAGATGTAATTTGCTGAATCTTATTTGTACCATGATTTCATTTCATAAAAGTGTGTGTCTGTAATTATATAGTGTTTGAACTGTATATATATATAGTTTTAAGAAATGAGATCATGGTGTTATAAGACTCTGCAAATTATGTTTTAGAAAATTTCAGAATGTTTCCTTACCAAACTTTAATAAGGATTACCTCTGAAGAGTTGGATTATTGAATCTCTTTAAATAACAGTTATTTGATATAAAAAAGAAAAGAAAGGGAAAAAAGTAAACCTCAAGGAATCTTAGTTTTGTTTTTTTTTAAAGATTTTATTTATTTATTTGGCAGAGAGAGAGAGATCACAAGTGGGCAGAGAGACAGGCAGAGAGAAAGGGGGAAGCAGGCTCCCCACTGAGCAGAGAGACCGATTCAGGGCTTGATCCCAGGACCCTAAGATCATGACCTGAGCCGAAGGCCGAGGCTTTAACCCACTGAGCCACCCAGGCGGCCCGGAATCAAAGTTTTGAGTTGAAAGAATATTAAGGCATAATTTAATCTGTCTCATTTGAGAGGTAAGATACCAGAATTTTAGAGTTTTCCCAACATCACACACCAAGGTAATAGCAGAACCAGGATTGGAAGCAGAGCTTGTTTACCAGTGCTAAGCATTGCTTGAGGTCCTGGGATGGCCTCGTGAGATGAGGAGCTATGGGGCTTTCAGTCTTTTTACATTTCATGCAAATACATCAGTCACTTTTACGAAAATAATAATTAGTGGGAAAACATTTTTTATCAAGTCTTTAATAAGTGGTAGGCATCAGGCAAGGCACTTTTCTTTTTTGCAGGGGGAGGTGGGAGGAACAGAGGGAGAAGGAGAGAGAATCTTAAGCAGGCTTCATACCCAACATGGAATCCAACACAGAACTCCATCTCACAACCCTGAGATCATGACCTGAACCAAAATCAAGAGTCTGACATTTAACCAACTGGGCCACCCAGGTGCCCCCAGACAAGGCACTTTTCAAGCATTCCCTACAGCACTTAAAACTTGCCCTGTGGAGTAGGTTGCTTCTGTTTTATAGCTAAGGAATGCTCATTTCTTTATCTTTGAGACAATTTAAAAGCATCTCACAAACTATGATGCCACTGTCCTCACTCTTGAGTCTGGATTTAGCCTACAATGACCACTTCTCCATCTGCCCAAAGTTCCCTTCCTTGCCCCTTCCTTCATGCCCTTTTTTGTGTCACATCTGCCTCTGAGAGAAGATTCTGCCTCTTGCTCTTCTCCATTTGCCATGGTGCTGAACATGATGCTTTGCATACATTGATCTTAAAAATATCAGGGTTGAGTTCTTAAGAGCAGAATCAGATGACTTGAGTAGCATGTTTCAAGAGTGAAGGCAGTTTTCTATTAGTGTTAAAAAGACAGGTGATCAGAAACAATGAAGTGGACATGTCCATAATTTCTAGTTTGCAAATGGAACCTCACTGTAGCAACAAGATGTCTGTAAATGCTAAAGCCAATTTCACCCCTTTGTTGGTGGTAGAAAATAAGAACTGTGGGAAAGAGTGATGAGACTAAGAAGCTAAAAAGTCCTAGGAGAACTGGGATGAGGACCAGTTATATGATTTATGGGACACAGTATGAGATGAAAATGCAGGGCTCCCTGGTTCAACAATTACAGAGAATTTCAAGATGGTGACAGCAGAGCATTAAACCAAGCATGGGATCCTTCTGAGCTGGGACCTGTGTAACCACACAAGTCACATGTCCACGAAGCCAGCCCAATTGGCATACCAATTTAGTACAATTTTCTGTGATAAACCAGATGTTTACTCTTTCATATCTCTGGTCTGTGTGTCTTTCCTCTTTTCCTCTCTCCTCCAAGTCTCCCACCTTCCATCACTCTTTGTTTTTTCAGTCTGTCACACAGCTCAAATTTAGAAGTTTGCTTCATTTCGACATCAAATGCTTTCAATCATAAAGCAAGTATACACCTCCTAATTAAGTGTCCTTTCTTTCACTCTGTTGATTGCCATCTGTGCAATCAGCTCAGATTTTAGTTTTCTTGGAGGTGTGGAGAAATATTCTTGGACAGAGTTGTATTTATTTCACATAAATCAATGGTAGAATGACAAACTTTATATTATCTGAAATTTTCTTAAATCTGATGTGGCATAATGCTTAGAATTGGCTTTCTTTCTTTCTTTCTTTCTTTCTTTCTTTCTTTCTTTCTTTCTTTCTTTCTTTCTTTCTTTCTTTCTT
>CM053608.1:62862090-62924485 GCA_028646535.1 Procyon lotor | reverse complement strand
TTTTAGGTTGGAATGTTCTGAATATATCTGTGATGTCCATCTGGTCCAGTGTGTCCTTTAGAAGCTTTATTTCCTTGTTGATCTTTTGCTTGGATGATCTGTCCATTTCGGTGAGGGGGGTATTAAATTCCCCTACTGTTATTGCATTATTGTTGATGTGTTTCTTTGACTTTGTTATTAATTGGTTTATATAATTGGCTGCTCCCATGTTAGGGGCATAGATATTTACAATTGTTAGATCTTCTTGTTGGACAGTCCCTTTAAGTATGATATAGTGTCCTTCCTCATCTCTTATTATAGTCTTTGGCTTAAAATCTAATTTATCTGATATAAGGATTGCCACCCCAGCTTTCTTTTGATGTCCATTAGCATGGTAAATTGTTTTTTCCTCTGGGCCTTATTTAAAACCAACTCAGTGTTGGAGGGCACTTTCAGGGATCCAGTTTGAGGTCACAATATTTCTGAAGGTCTCTTGTTTATCACTGCCTTGATTAAAAAAATGCATCTCTACCTTAATTGCTAATGTCCTTCCTCAGCACTGTGCCTCCTGTAACACCCTTCCAGCTGCTGCCTGCTAAGGCCTTCTCACCCCATAGGCAGGTATCTTGAACTAGGTCTAAGAAAAGTCATCCCCTATCTATTATTTATGGGCCTACACCCGGCCAATGGGGGCACTCATACATCTCTGGCTCCAATAAACTCTGGTACCTTACGTTACACCAATGCAATTCTCTCATTCACGTGCCCTGTTCATGGCCCTTAAAATGGCCAGCCAGAGTCCCACTTCCTTTAGATTTCTTCATGTGTGAATCAGACAGCAGTCCCTGTGTTGATCAGGACCTGCTGAACTCCTTTCTCTAAGCTTAGAGTTAAGGATAGGTCCTCCTTCCTTATGCTCACTAGAGGGAGAGGTGGCAAAACTTAAGATCACAGCACACCAACAATTCTCTCCTCAAATTCTCTTCTATGCTTAAATCCTTTTTTATTGTCCTGTCTAATTTTTTTAAAGGCTGTCCAACTAGGGGTTGAAAATACTGGTTTTGACCACACCCCCTTTGTAAGTCCTCTTGGTGACTAGGCACTTCACTTTGCATTGTGCTGTTTGCCTCGGGGCCTTGGCCAAAACCAAGACTGAAATAGTTCTTTTCGTGCATGCTCTTATGTAAGGGGATAAACATGACCACAGAATACCGGGCACAACTGCCAAACACTATGAAATTTAAATCACGGTAACTAAGTAAGAGGAAGTTAAGATCTAATCCTAAGTAGGGAATCAATATTCCTAATTGTAGGAATTAGGTAAGTAGCAAATACCATAAGTAGCAAAATTCTAAAGAAATCTAGCCGATTGTCCTTTCATCAGAACAAGTTATTGGGATGTGAGTTATCCAAAAAAGAAATGGAAAGTCTATGGAGAGATCCAGATTCACAGGAAAAAAAACAGCAGAGGAGGGAAAACTAAAGGAATAATTATATTCTCAAACCGTTTCAACTGTTCACAGCCAAGCCTCAAGATGAAGTCTTTTGTGTTTTAACTAGCAATGTAGGAAGCAACCCAAATGTTAATAATCATCATAACTAACACAGTTTTTATTATGTGACAGGCATTTCTCTAAGTGAATTTACATGTACCAACTCATTCAATCCTCATAACAACCCTATGACATGGGCATTGTTATCTCAACTGGGTCACAGAGATAGTAAGCAGTTTACACAAGGTTACCCAGCAAGCAAATGTTGAAGCTAAGATTTTTAGTCAGTCAGGCCCCAAAGACTATTCTTAATCCTGACTCTAATGTTCTTTGAGACTGGAATAATTTGATCAACTCATTTCATTTTTTTAAAATTTCTCCACTAATAGTTTATAGCCATTAAAATTTAAGTAAATAAGATCAAGTTTCAGCCAGCCAGTAGTTCTGGAGTTTTTTGTTTTTTTTTTAACTATCTGATTTATTTATTTATTTATTTATTTATTTATTTATTTATTTATTTAATTTATTTATTTGTTACATCTTAGTTTTATTTTATTTTTTCAGTGTTCCAAAATTCATTGTTTATGTACTATACCCAGTGCTCCATGCAATATGTGCCCTCCTCAATACTCACCACCTGGCTCACCCATCCCCCACTACCCTCCCCTCCAAAACCCTCAGTTTGTTGCTCAGAGTCCACAGTCTCTCATGCTTCATCTCCTCTGATTTCCCCCCATTCACCCTTCCTTTCCTTCTTACAATGTCCTCCATGTTTTTCCTTACGCTCCATGCATAAGTGAAACCATACGATAATTGACTCTCTCTGCTTGACTTATTTCACTCAGCATAATCTCCTCCAGTCCCATCCATGTTGATACAAAAGTTGGGTATTCATCCTTTCTGAGGGCTGCATAATATTCCATTGTGTATATGTACCATATCTTCTTTATCCATTCATCTACTGAAGGGCATCTCGGTTCTTTGCAGAGTTTGGTGATTGTGGCCACTGATACTATGAACATTTGGGTATATATGGCCCTTCTTTTCACTACATCTGTATCTTTAGGGTAAATGCCAGTAGTGCAATTGCAGGGTCATAGGGTAGCTCTATTTTTAATTGTTTGAGGAATCTTCACACTATTTTCCAAAGTGGCTGCACCAACTTGCATTCCCACCAACAGTGTAAGAGGGTTCCCCTTTCTCCACATCCTCTCCAACACTTGTTGTTTGCTCTCCTGTTAATTTTGGCCATTCTAACTGGTGTGAGGTGGTATCTCAGTGTGGTTTTGATTTGAATCTCCCTGATGGCTAATGATGGTGAACATTTTTTCATGTGTCTATTAGCCATTTGTATGTCTTCTTTGGAGAAGTGTCTGTTCATGTCTTCTGCCCATTTTTTGACATGATTATCTGTTTTTGGGGTGTTGAGTTTGAGGAGTTCTTTATAGATCTTGGATATTGGGCTTTTGTCTGTAGTGTCATTTGCAAATATCTTCTAGTTCTGAGTTCTTGACACTATCATCAGTATTCTAAAAGAATACAAATATGGGTAAGACATAACCTCTGTCCTCAAAGAACTTAGAGTTGAATTGAAGGTCAGTGATGACTAAGAAAGAATAGATGTGCCTTGATCTCCACTGTAGTATGAGATTTTTTTTTTAACCTTGCACAAGATTTTATAAGTGAGGAATCAACAGGGTGCCATAACATGATGAAGCAAACACCTCTTGTCTAGTGCTCACACATAGCAGGTGCTCATTCAGTATCCATTGACTGAATAAGTACGTGCATGCAGTTCAGAGGGAAGAATAACGACACTTGGTTAGGGCTATTTTGGAAAGATTTAATGGGACTTAATTGTGTATATTTCCTTTAATCTTCCTAGTGCTACAAAGCAGCTGTTGTGATCTTAATTTTCTCTGAGGATATTGAAGCGCAGATTGCTTTAATACCTTGCCCAAGTTTACCTGTGTTTGAGGAAGCAGAACGGAGATTCACCCTGCACCTGTGTGAGGCCAGTCTCTTTGTCCACTGTGCTGCCCTGTGGGCAGGAGGGAGGCCATCTTTGGGGAAGGGAGCAAGAGCAGCAAAGTAAGGGTGACCTTGAAGGGCCGAGCAGGTTTGCAGGAGAGTTGGGGCTGAGAACGCATGGAGTTCAGGAGCAGTGAGAGGGAAATGAGGTCTCACAGGCAGGTGGGGCCTGGATAGAGGCACTGTGACTGCCAGACTGAGGACTTGACTTTGTGAACTGTAGGGAGCCACTGAAGGTGTATGGGCAGGCAGCACCATGGACCTAGAAGATATCCCGTGGATCAAGTGGAGATTCGATCTAAGAAAGGGAAATAAGATGCAAGAGGAGGCTACTTCAACAGCCTCATTCTCATGGTGAGCACTAGTGGTCATTAAAGAAAGAAGCAGTAGTAGCATCTCAGTAATAGTTAAGTTGTGCAAAGACTAAAAGGCAAATGATAAATGCATCATAAAGAGGAATACTTGACAAAAGCAACAGGCATCTCTAGTGTTAAGTCAGAGGCTGCAGAATAATAAATACTTGCTCTTTTCTGAGGTGGGACAGTGACTCATACATATATGTCTTTGAGAACTGGTATAGAAAAATGGAAGGGGGAGCACAACAATTAGAATTTTCTAGAATTATTTAGACACAGCAACATGATAACAATAATTTGCCCCTCATTCTCTTTTTGTACAAGGGTCAGTACTTGAGTTTCAAGGGTTTAGCAGAGTGAAGGAGAAGATCGCAGTTCTGACAATGGGGACAAAGGGAGAGCCCCACACGTCTGATTATATCCAGCAAGTTTCGTCAACATGCATGTTTCTGTTTTTTCTCCTCCTCAAGTGTCCTTGAGGACAAAGCTGAGCCCTGCATTTCCTTTGTATCCTCCCAGGCTGGAGGCACAGCAATAGCTTAATAAATGCTTCTTAAATAATAAACCACAGACAAAAAAGAAGTTAACACTTAAAAGGACAGTATGACATTTTAGAACATGAGTAACATTTACATAAAGGGGGTCTTATTCTCTCCTTGTCAGAAAAATGTCCCCAAACTGTCACTTACATACGACTAGGATACTCAGAGGCAAGAACATTTAATGGCTTGGACTGTGAGAGAAATACAAATCTCCTGCCCCCCTTTCCATAAGAGGCATACTTTGGGGGTAGGAAGAGTGAGGGGAGACAATGAGAAAAAAGTAGAAAGGGTGAGACTTCCTTTCCTTCTTTACATGGTGCCCAAGTTAACTGAAGCAGAGAGAAGAAAGTGTTGGCAACCTCATTCCAGATGCACTGTTTAACCAGGGCTGTATTACCAATGCTAAGAAACTTCCTATGCATAGGTAGAAATCTGATGATCCAGTTTCTTTTTTTAATTAATTAATTTGTTTGTTTGTTTTCTCCCAAAAGTGTTTATTTTATTTTTTCAGTGTTACAAGATTTATTGTTCATGCACTACACCCAGTGCTCCATGCAATACATGCCCTCCTCAATACCCACCACCAGGCTTGCGCAGCACCCCCCACCCCTCCTAAACCCTCAGTTTGTTGCTCACAGTCCACAGTCTCATGGTTCATCTCCGCCTCTGTTTTCCCCCCATTCACCTTTCCCTTCCTTCTCACAATGCCCTCCATGTTTTTCCTTATGTTCCACATGTAAGTGAGACCATAAGACAGTTGGCTCTCTCAGCTTGACTTACTTCACTCTGCATAATCTCTTCCAGTCCCATCCATGTTGACACAAAAGTTGGATATTCGTCCTTTCTAATGGAGGCATAATATTCCATTGTATATATGTACCATATCTTCTTTATCCATTCATCTGTTGAAGGTCATCTTGGTTCTTTCCACAGTTTGGCAATTGTGGCCATTGCTGCTATGAACATTGGGGTACATGTGGCCCTTCTTTGTAATGCATCTGCTTCTTTGGGGTAAATACCCAGTAGTGCAATTGCAGGGTCATAGGGTTGCTCTGTTTTTAATTTCTTGAGGAATCTCCACACTGTTTTCCAAAGTGGCTGCACCAGCTTGCAATCCCACCAACAGTGTAGGAGGGTGCCCCTTTCTCCACACCCTCTCCAACATTTGTTGTTTGCTGTCCTGTTGATTTTGGCCATTCTAACTGGTGTAAGGTGGTATCTCAGTGTGGTTTTGATTTGAATCTCCCTGATGGCTAAAGATGATGAACATTTTTTCATGTGTCTGTTAGCCATCCAGTTTCTTATAGAGAGAGACTCATCACACAAATCTGAAACTTTTCCAATATCTTATAAATTGTTAAATTCCTTCCCAAATATGCCCACATATCATCTGTCTTTGAGTTGGACACTATTTTTTATAACTTCTGTTGTCAATAAATGGTTTTTCATATATATTTACAGAAACATTTTATGAAAGTGTCTGATATCTTTGAATATTATTTATTTTAGCAAATATTCATGGAGCGCCTAATTTCTGCCAAGTACTGTGCCAGATGTTGAGAAACAAAAATATTCAGACTCAGTCCCTACTTACAAATAATTCAGCTTAGTGGGGGAGACTGACATATATCAGATAGCTATTCAACAACACGGCAAATACACAGATAATCATAAGTTTAATCAGGAGAAAAGCCTAACCTGATCTGAGTGGACTCAGGGAGAGGGGAGGTTGGGGAAGTTTTCTAGAGCTCACAATGCTTGAATAGATTTTTTTAAATAGTGGAGTCTTAAAAAAAAAAGTAAATGAAAAGAGATGAGAGTGGAATCATCTTATAAGCAGAAAGAAGGTCATAAAGATTAGCATGGAGGTACAAATCAGCATGGCATATATGCCAAAATACGTGTATTTCAGGGCTGCTGGGACCATAGTCATCAGGCAAGGAGCAGAAGGAGTTGGAATCAGAGGCAAGTTAAACCACACACAAAGGCTCTTGAGAGCCTCGTTAAGGGGCTGAGACTTTATACCACTAGGGGTAGACCAAGAGCCAATGAAGACTTTCAAACAGGTTAATGATATGATCCAATTTATTTTTAAATGAGTTTCTGTAGCACTACCAGTGTGTGGAATGTTTGAAGAGGACAAGAATGAAGACCATGAGATTGGCTTCTAAATAGTGGTGGAAGCTATGCAGGATGTAGGCAGTGAGTAAAGGGATAGACAAAAGGAGATCGGAGAAAAGTTTAAGAAAAAGCAATGGAAATTGGTGATTTACTTGATATTGAGGTAAGGGAGAGGGAAAAGTCAAGACTTCAAAGTGGATGCTAAAACCAAGACTACATAAGGCGAAGATGGGAGGAGAGAGGGCTGTTGAGCTGAGTAATTAATGTGTGTTTGAGGTGCCTCTGGTACATCTGGATGGCTATATCCAACAGAGAGTTGGGAAAATGTACATGAAAGATGAAGCGGATTCCAGGCTGGAGATATAATCTGGAGTCAGTTAACCACTTCTGCTTGGAATCCACCGTAAATATCCTGCTTGCAAATGCTGTGCAAATTCACTCTTCTTAGTTGGAAAATGGCATATGACTAGCTTACGATGACATTCATACTTAGTTCTCTTAGGGTTTTGTGAGACTGTGATACTCTTAAATAACACAAATTCTGTAAGAAATGCCCATTGATAAAGAAAAAAATAACCTTCTCACGCACTCATTAGGAGAAGAGAGCCTGAAGATGTAATGATCATGGAGGTGTGTCTATTTCTCTAAAACACAGTGTCAGACGGGGATAATCATGATTTTACTGACTATTTAGCTGGATGTTGATAGAATCAAGGGAAATAATGTAATCTCAAAGACCAAAAAGGCTTTTACTCTCAATAGACTTGAAAAATACCAAGATGTTTCATAGTTTTGACTTAGGCATCCAGCTACTTACAAATCCTTGATTTCTTTCATAGACAACATGAGAATATTATATCAAAGAAACTGAAACTAGGAAAAGAATTAATCTGCAGCAGCTTTTTGTCATGTATTCAGAAGCCCAAACTTCATTAGCTATTGAGTGTGTTCTCTGGGAATCTCCATTAAGTCATCAGTGACACTGGATCTAGAACTCCAAATAGAGTCTGGTTTCCATAACATCAGAGCATTAAACTAATTCAATTGTAAGGGCAAAGTGCCCGGGGCTAAAAGGATTTGAAGGATAGGAAAAAGAATAATTGGATAAACTGCCAGACTTAAAATATGAACAATTGTTATTAACAAGAATATGAGAGATGCAAACCTAGGAAAAACAACCTTTGTCATTGAGAATGTGATGACATTGTTATCCAATGTTAAATGAAGTTAACATTCCCTTGGTTCCACTCAGTCTCATCATACATATCACCCAACTTGGTGTGCTACAAAACGCCCTCACTAATTTTCTCTATTTTTCCATGGAGTCAATAGCATTTTTACTTACTTCATTTTTGCGCTTATTTTATATATCCAATCACTAGTATGTCCTCTGTGATTTTCTGCATGTGTGTTGTGTTGGCTTCCGTTTTAAGTTGCCCTTAGAGTTTCACAAAGTGTCCTACAGAAGGCTTTTTCCTTGCAGAATGAGGATGAAGAAGACAGGATTTTGTGGTCAAGTAAAAATGGGAAATACTGTATTCTGCATTTTCCTCTTGGAGATTCAAAATGAACACTAGCAGACTAGAAGCTCTACAAAATGAAAACTGCTTAACCATTTAAATCCAGCTTTAAACTTATTTGGTCACAGACCCTTTCTCTTGGAACAATTTTTAACTGCTCAGACGTCAGTGGATCTACTGTGGGAAATAACCCCGGAGGATGGAAGCCTCACACTAAACATTAATAAATGGAAACTGGATCAATGTTCTAACATAATTCTGTCTGTTCTTCCTTTTGTATCTAGAGAACAGAGGAATGATAATAAGGAAACCTGAGTTTCATCCCTGAATGTGTGACATTAAGCATTTTATTTTACTTCTCTTTTCCTCATAAGATAATGTTGTGACTACAGTGGGTCAATACATATTCAGGTATTCTGGGAAATAACAGATGTTATTTATTAAGTGCTCACGTGTGCCAGTATTATGCTAAACACTTTAAAGCATCACTTTTAAAAAATTCTCATGATGACACATAAGAACCAAGGTTTCCATCTCTTCTATTCTTGGTGATAATGATTGTTCATATTTTAAGTCTGGCAGCTTACCTAATTATCCTTTTCCCTATCCGTCAGATCCCTTTAGCCCCTGGTACCATTACTAGTGTAAGTGTATAGATTTAAAAACTCAGGCTTACAGAGGGAAGAAACAAACACAAAGTCAAACAGCTAGAAAATGCTCCAGGAGTTTATTTTATTTTTTATTTAAATTCCCATTGGTTAATGTACAGTGTAATATTAGTTTTAAGTGTACAATACAGTGATTCAACACTTCCATGCAACACCCAGTGCTCATCACAAGTACCTCCCTAAATCTTATCACTATTTAACTCATCCCTCTACCCACTTCCCTTTGGTAACCATCAATTTGTTCTCTATAGTCAAGAGTTTGTTTCTTAGTTTGCCTCTCTCTTTTTTCCCCCTATGATAATTTGCTTTGTTTCTTAAATTCCACATATGAGTGAAATCATATGATACTTGTCTTTCTCTGATGGTCTTACTTCTCTAAGCATAATACTCTCCAGCTCCATCCATGTCATTGCAAATGGCAAGGTTTCATTTCTTTTTTATGGCTGGGTAATAATATTCCATCGTACGTATACCATGTCTTCTTTATCCATTCATCGGATAAAGAAGGAGTATAGGACTCATATAGAATGGACTCATTCCATAATTTGGCTATTGGAGATAATGCTACTATAAACACTGGGGTGAAAATGCACCAGGAATTTAAACCCAGACTATTCAACTCCAGAACACAAGCTCCTAACTACTACTGATATCCAGGCTTGTGGTTCAGGAAAAAAAGCAACCTAATTGTTTTGGTATTCCATATATTTCAATTCAAACTGCCTCCATGAAACAACTTATCATTCAAAAAGATGTTTGACCTTACTGAGGGAGAGAAGAGCACGATTTTGTCTTTCCAGGCTGACTGTCTTCTTTTCACCCTGTCTCAGGAGGAGTCAGTGCTAAGCGGGAGAGGTGCAGGGGGTGTGGGGGGGGAGTGGCAGAGTTAGCCATGGCAATGACGCTACAGCCCTAAGGTGCCACCATGTTCCCAACATTAAATGAGTAGCATATCAACACTGGCGCTGAAATTTGTGAGAAAAACCCATTGTTTAAGAAAGCCCAATAAAATATAGTCATTCATTACAAATTGAAGCTATTTTTCAATATCCCATGATCACTGGCCAACAGGGACCATAGGTGATGATTCAGTGCATCTCATCTCTCTCTGCCACACCAAAGCCACGGTTGTGAGAGTGAAGCCAAGGCCAAGTGGGAATTTGTTCTAACAGTGAAAGTGGAGCCGGGAAGGATGACAGAATTGTTTTTTCATCCATTTAAATAGTACTTACTGAATGTCTACTGTTCTAGGCTTTAGGAATACTACAGAAAAAAATCAAGTCATGAAATGTATAATTTTTTGATAGATGAGATTATTGGTCTCAACAATAGGCTTGTTGCATCTAACTAAGTCATTAATCATCATGTGATTGCCCCTATTCCTCTGAAAGGAGTATATATTCTGTTTAGCTCTTTGACTTGGTGCTTGGTACACGACATGCTTTGGCTGATGGAATTTGATCACATGTGACTGTCACATCTGAGCAGAATTTTTAAATGAGGTTGACTGATTTGTCTCTGCCCCCCTTATATTCCTGCCCTTTACTATAAGAGCACTTTATCCTAGAGAAGGAATGTTTTTTCAACTTGAGTCATGCAAGCAAGACTAGCTGAGCCTGGGTGTGCTCAGGAGAACTAAGAAGAGCCACAGCCTACCCACAGCCATCATGAGACATGAGCAAAGGAAAAATCTTTGTTGTTGCAAGCCACTGAGATATTGAGGTCATTTGTTACTGCAGCAAAAACTGACTGATACACCTACTATCTTGGGATACAATATATAAATATATAATAGATCAGATAGTAAAAATTCAGTGCAAAAAATTAAGCAGAATAAAGTAAATAGTAAGAATTTGGAGATGGGGTTTGCTATTTTATTAAAGTAGTTGGGTGAAGGCTTCTCTGGTAGAGTTGCCTCTGATCAGAGACCTGACAGAAAAAAGGTCAAGAAACATGCATGTAACTATAAGAAAAACATTCAGACAGAGGGAACATCAAGAACAAAAGCTCTTCTGGGATGGCAAATATAGTGAGTCTGTGTATTTTCAGATATAACGGGCTACCCAGTTGTTGATTATCTAGAATATCTGTAAATGTGAAATTGTGTGCAAAATCAGAGATGGAAGACATTACAGGATTATAGGATTTTATTTCTGGAAAGATCTTGGAGATCATAATTTAATATCCTCATTTTGTAGAAAAGGAAATTGAAACTCAGAGAAGGAAAGAGATTTGCCAAAAACCACACAAGCAGAAAGATCTCACATTGGGTTTTTCTACTTAAAACCTAAGAGCATGCATGCATGATAAAAACCCACAGTTTGGCAATTGATCCATCAGGAGGTAGAACAGTCAAGGGTTGGGAGGAAGCAGGTGATGCTCCCTATACCATTATCTGAATTTGCCAACAACAAACTTAATTCCCCAAAACAAAGCTGTGTTAGACTCAGTTGTCACCACTGACTCAACTATAGCTATTTTCAAGGTAATTGCACTTTTAAATGATTGAATCATCCCCAAATATATTTGATAGTTAGATTCCCTACTTCAGTCATCAAAATATATTTCTAGAGAATCAGTATATAAATTTATTTCATTGGCTCCGTAGCTCAGGGGTTAGAGCTCTGGTCTTGTAAATTTATTTCATAAAGGGACAAGTATATGTATTTGTGATTTTAAAAATAATCGTACAATGGACAGGCTTTTAAAATATGATATAAAACTATAAATCATAAAAGAAGCATTGGTATATTTCATGACAGAAATTTTAAACTTATGTGTCAAAATAAATTATAGGAAAATTAAAAATAAAGTATGAGAAAAACATTTACAACTCACTTGACGGAAAAAAGCTACTTTGTTTAACATTTTAAAAATTTAAATTAAGGTTAACAAATAACTCAATAAATAAAAGGACAAGGGATATGAATAGACATTTCATAGAAAAAGAAATAAAAGGCTCCAACAGCTGCAAAATGTTCACCTACTCCCAAAATTGAGCAAAAAAAACATTAGGACATAGAAAAATAAAAAATTTTTGAGTCTCAATGGCAAAACTTACAAGTGTGAAGACTCACTGCTGGGGAGACTGCAGGTACCCAGACACCTTCACACATCGCTGGTAGGAGAAGCCAGTAGCAGAATCATTTTGGAGAAACCCTTGGCAATATCCATAATAACATAAAATATGTGTTCTTGTGGCCCAGCGGCTCCACACATAAGAAAATGAGCCTGAGAGGTGCCTGGGTGGCTTAGTCAGTGAAGCCTTTGACTCTTGATTTCAGCTGAGGTCACGATCTCAGAGTCATGAGATGGAACCCTATGCTGGGCTCTGTGCTGTGTGTGGAGCCTGCTTAAGATTCTCTCTCCCTCTCCCTCTGCCCCTCCCCTGCCTCTCTCTCTTAAAAAAAAGAAAAAAGACTACGAGCCTGAATATTCGTTCTTTGAGCAAATATTTACTGAGTACCTACTATGTACCAGGTTCTGTGCTAAGAGCCGGGGACGGAAGAGGAACAGAGAAGTGTGGAAAGATGCACGGTAGGATAAGTGCTCATCATGCAAGGACACTGTTGGCCCTTTGTGATGACGTAACAGAACATACTCTGACATAGAAATGAGGAAATCTATTTTTAGTTTTAGGATTGTGGCCAAATTAATGAGGTAACCTTGCATGCCAGTTTTTCTTTGAGTTAAAACAATTAGATTTGAATGGATGTTATGTAGGGTCCTACTGACACTTGGAATGTTTTGATTTAAAAGTCCCCTCTGACCTTTAAGGCAGAACCCATATTTAGGAAAGAGGGGAATGGGGTCTTGCTCTAACTCCAGACTCCTCAGATTTATGGGGCTCAGCACCTTGAAATGGAGTGCTTCCTGATGATATTCTTAGAGCATAAATTCTACTCAATGGTAAATAATTTAAAATATCACCTATAGTTAAAAATATATACATGAATGGAGCACAAAAATGACATCTATTCTTGAAGTATGCATTAGAAATGTCCCATTTGCTGTTAAGCCCTGTTTCACTCCCCTTAGCCATTGCCCTAAATGAGTCTGACTCCTCTGTGTGAGGGTTATGTCCATGGAAACCTTTTCAGAAATGCCGGGCTAGCCATGTTGCTAGCTGTTGGCCACAGAATTTTATGTTGACCTTTTAATCCTCATTTTTAAAGTTGATTCTGGCTAATTTTGCCCCTGAATTTTGGTTGCTCGGGAAGAGACTTCTAGCATCTGTTCACAGCATAACCTTTATTCCAAACCGTTCCCATGCATGGAACAAAGTATATCTTGCCATTTGGCCAGCAGATGGTCACAGTGCTTAGGAAGCAACGGTTTTCCACATCATTTTGTTCCTCTCATCTTTATAGTCCTGATATTCTCCTCGTCAGGCAAAGATCTCAGAGTTTCGACCCTTCATAACAAGCCAAGATCCTGTGAAGTCTGCAGTGCCTCTATACAAGTTGTTTTTTTCATGCCTATTTAATTTTTCATATCTTTTTTTCTTTAATACAAAATTTCCCCTCTGTTTAGTAAGCTACATCCCCAGTGATGAAATTTCTTGTTCCTTTAATTAGGATGCATAAACCTTCCCCATCTATTAGGATCATTTCTTTCCGACACTAAAATTTATTACAGCAAAGAGCTGGTCAAGGAAATGAAAAAGCAGAAGAGCTGCTCTTTTGTGTGGCAGCTATAAAAATCTATTACCTTTGAGGTTTTAAAGGTAACTGCCAAACCCAAATTTCTCTCAAGCTTTCAGAACTCTATAGGCCTTTATTTAAAAAATGCAATTGAAATATGAAAAGAAAGTCAAGCCTTTGTATTTACCATTAACTAGAATTTTAAACCCTTCATATAAAACAAAATGGGTAGAGAAAAAGTCATAAAATACAAATGTATAATTTAATAAATTATGGTCAAGGGCCATGAAAGGTCTGTGATTTTATCCGACTTGACAGTTAACAACATAGTCTGCCTTAGTTTCGTAGATAGTGCTAGAAGTCGGACTCCTGGGTCAGAGACAAAGGACTTTATTGCTTGGCCACAACGAACAGCAAGAGTCCTATGGATTCCCCTTCCTGCGGGGCTAATGTGAACGACCCAGGGGGATGCTGACCACATGGTGGGTTTGCATCAACCCGGAGGAACTCTAAGCTTAAGAAACCTCAGCCTCAGTCTGCTTGCCTGTCTTTTGCTCTGAAGGGAAATTTTATCTTTGTTATTCTGGACAGCAAACAAACCTGCCTATTGGTCCAGAGGGAGACATTGTCTTCATCTTCCAAAGGAGTTCACTACATGACTATTTTTGAAGGTAAAGTCTGGAGCAAAATCTGCCAGTGCCTCCATTCACAAGACATGTAGAAATGTGAGATACCCATAGAAAATTGCCTCCAAAGAATTTTTCAAGGCAATCACTCAGTTAAGCACCACCCCGGGTGAAGAAATTGAATATGGACAGCACACTAGCAGCCTCTCGCTTGCTCTTTTTAACACAACCCACTCTCTCCACTAAAAGTAACCCTGGCTTTTACAATAACTACTTCTTTGCTTTTCTTTATAGTACGCTAACTGTGAAAGGAAGACACAGACACAAAAGAATTATGAAGAGGAAAGGATTTTTACTTGCAAACTTCGCTCACCAAATTAAAAAAATTCATCAGGAATTTGAAGACTACCCAGTGTTGCATGGTGGACAGACAGTGATTGCACTTATTGTGGGAAGCACCAAGTAATGTATGGAATGGTTGGATCAATATGCTGCGCACCTGAAACTAATATAACATGATATGATAATTATATGGCAGTTTAAAAAATAAAGTCAAAAATGATAAAAAATAAAGTTAAAAAAGGGAAAAACCTAGTTACTAAGGTTTCCATATTTATATTTAGCTTCTTCAGGGTGGAAAACAATTTTCTTATAGGACATGTATCACCATTTTATTTTTTTAAGATTTATTTATTTGAGGGGTGCCTGGGTGGCTCAGTCGTTAAGCGTCTGCCTTCGGCCCAGGTCAGATCCCAGGGGCCTGGGATCGAGCCCCGCATCAGGCTCTCTGCTCTGCAGGAAGCCTGCTTCTCCCGCTACCAGTCCCTCTGCTTGTGTTCCCTCTCTCGCTGTGTTTCTCTCTGTCAAATAAATAAAATCTTTAAAAAAAAAAATTTATTTATTTGAGAGAGAGCGTGGGGGAGGAGCACAGGGAGGGAATCATCAAGCAGACTCCCCACTAAGCTCAGAACCCGAGGTGAAGCTCGATCTTATGACCCAGGAGATCGTGACCCATGAGATCATAATCTGAGCCAAAACCAAGAGGTGGACAGGCAGCCAACTGAGCCATCCAGGCATACCATGTATCAGCATTTTAAAAGTCAGATATTATTTGATTAGAGAGTTAATAACTTACAGAAAATGGCTCACTAGACAGGGTGGACCCTGTTGGTTTTTTGTTTTGTTTAGAGGTTTTGTGGGGAAGAGGGAGTAATCACCCGATACAGGTTTTGTTTGTTTTACTTTTTGTTTTCATAATTTTACTTTTCTGGTTTCATTTTTTTATTTTTATTTTTATTTTTTTTAAAGATTTTTTTATTTATTTGACAGAGAGAAACACAGCGAGAGAGGGAACACAAGCAGAGGGAATGGTAGTGGGAGAAGCAGGCTTCCCACAGAGCAGGGAGCCCGATGCGGGGCTCCATCCCAGGACTCCGGGACCATGACCTGAGCCGAAGGCAGCCGCCCAACGACTGAGCCACCCAGGTGCCCCTCAATTTTTTATTTTTTTAATTCCAGTATAATTAACATATAGTGCTATATTAGTTTCAGGTGTACAACACAGTGATTCAACACTTCTTTACAACACCTGGTGCTCATCACAAGTACACTCCTTAATCCCCATCACCTGTTTCATCCCCTGCCCCCAACCTCCTCTCTGGTAACCATTAGTTTGCTCTCTATAGTTAAGAGTTTCTTGGTTTGCCTCTCTCTCTCTATTTTCCCTTTGCTCTTTTGCTTTATTTCTTAAATTCCACATATGAATGAGATCCTATGGTATTTGTCTCTCTCTGACTAGGATGCAGTGTTTTTTCTTTCCTGGACTCTGGGATGTGATATGCACATTTTTAACTTGCAATGAAGCCGGGGCTAGGTGTCACTTTTGGGCTTGCAGTCCCTCCTTGTGGTCAATCTTATCCCTAAGATGTGGATTTGACCAGGTATATTTTGTTTTGTTTTGTTTTTAAGCTGTTTTCTGATTCAGTATCATTTATTTGCTGTTTTATTCATCTGGTCAATTTTATTTACATAGATACAACAGGAAGTACTAATATACACCGAACTTATTGTGTGGTTTCCAGAACTAGAGCCACGTAATGGTAAGGCTTGAAAGTTAGTTCCTGTCTGGGAACTCGGTAAAGTCCCTGGGGTCATACTTTTGATCACTTTCATGTGGCAGTATTTCCATGACTCTTATCAACTCAGTTCATTTACTGAGGAGGAGGTTGGAGCCCCAAATTTGCAATTCTCCCCTATCCAGGTTCTTCATGGACTACCTAAATTATAGATGTATTTTCAAGTTTTTCAATGTCCCTGTACCAGGATCAACACTGTTTGCTACCTGTAAAACTGAGATTCTTTAAGCAAAGCTATTGCTGGTCCCAAGTTGGGTTCCTGGAAGGACATTGTGCATGCCATTACTGCATCTGAAGTTAATTACTTTTTTTTCAGTAGTAGGATTTGAAACCTGATTAGGTGGAATTTTTCTTTTCTTTTTTTCTTAAATTTTATTTATTTATTTGAGAGAGAAAGAGACAGCACAAGCAGGGGTCAGGGGCAGAGGGAAAGGGAGAAGCAGACTCCTCGCTGAGCAGAGAGTCCAATGGGGAACACGATCCCACGACCCTGGGATCATGACGTGAGCCGAAGACAGACGCTTAACCGACTGAGCCACCCAGGTGCCTCTGGAATTTTTCTTTTTAAATGACATTTCTGACTTAATAATGTTACAATTTAGAATTTATCTAAATTATTTGAACCTCTGCAAATAACTACATAACAAGTAAAGGAATTCAGTAAAGCAGCTTTAAAAAATATTTACCCATTTTTCTGAATAGTGTTATATACAAGGGAAACCAGCATACATTATTCCTTTTTTGTTGAAATATAGTTGTCACACTACATTATTCTTTTTATAATAATTTTGTCTGATAATTTATCAGCTTACAAATATATATTAGGAATTTTTATTGGATTTTTTTCTGAATTTTGAGGAGTCCATTGCAACAAAATGACATTTAGAGAGTATATCATTCTAGTTTGTACAAGCCTAGCCTGTTAAGGGTTACAGATAGAGTAGAGAGAGAGAAAAAAAGGATTTTCTTATATGTTCAATTAAAAAAAAACCCAAAATGTTAACACAATTATGTAAGACTCATACATTGTAGGCAATTAATTTTATTTTGCTGCTCTGGAGTTAAATAGTGCATTTTCACAAGGTCTTCTGTTTCAAGAATAAAGTGTCCTGGAATTCCTGATGTGAGTCCCCTCACCGCCTGAGAAGTTTGCCCTCGAGGTCACGACGCCAGCTTCTCCTCCGAAGCCTGCAGCCACCCGTCCGTTGCCATTCGCATCAAGCATCCAAAGTACCTGAAGGGTCACTCACTGAGGTACATCCCATGCTTCTTCCAGAAAACTCGGTTTCTAGTATCAGGCTTGTCGCAGAAGACTTCAGGCAAGTGTGAGTGAAATTTGAAGGCACCTCATTATAGCCTCATTAACGGTGACTCCTGTTCAGTTACTTTAATCACTGTGGTTATAAGTTATTTCTAGGGATTCCATCACTAAGGATCCTGAAAAATAACAATAGAAGGTGGAAAGTGAGGGCACTGCAAATCTCTGGCCTTTTCTAATTCATTCCCTAAAAATGTGCTGAGTACAGGTTTTGGGCATCACCAATTGACAAGAGCATTTTAAACCAAGGGAAAATAATCTTTTAAAAAATAATAAATTTGTTGGGACACTTGGGTGGCTCAGTCAGTTAAGCAACCAAATCTGGATTTCAGCTCCGGGTATGATTTCAGGGTTGATCCAGCCCTGTGGGGTCCTCACTGGGCGTGCAGGCCGTGCAGCCTGCTTAAGATCCCTCTCTCCCTCTTCCTCTGCCCCTCCCTGCCCCTTCCCTTTCTCTCTCTCTATCTCTCTCTCTCTCTCCCCCTTTCTAAAAAAAAGATAAAATAAAAATAATAAATTTGTTGACTGTTATTTTGCCAGCCATGGCCATAATTGTGTTTTGTTCATACTACAAACTATTTTGGTGATATGAGGAATTTTTAGCGGAGCAAACGCATGGACCACCAGAATGATTTCTAGTTCTTATTAAGAACATTTTCTACACTCAGAAATCAATTTCTAGCTTTAACAGAATCAAAACTAAGTTCTAGCTTTACTCTTTTTTTTTTTTTAAAGATTTAATTTATTTATTTGACAGAGAGAGAGATCACAAGTAGGCAGAGAGAGAGGGAACCAGACTCCCTATTGAGCGGAGAGCCCGATGCGGGGCTCGATCCCAGGACCCTGAGATCATGACCTGAGCTGAAGGCAGAGGCCCAACCCACTGAGCCACCCAGGCGCCCCTAGCTTTATTCTTTCTATATCCCTCACATATCATTTTCTAATAAAAAATTCACACCTTTTCTTCATCTTATAAATAAACCTATCAGTGTGAAATCAGATTTGTCAACATTTAAAAATTGTTGTATTATAAATAAGGAAGTATTATAAATGAGGAAAAAGAAAGTTTGCTACCTTCAAACCTTGTCCAGCTTACTGTACAGTCTTCTATAGTCTTTTGTCACATCTGGCACAACCAGGCAATTTTGTATACTAAGATAAGTTTATTCTCTTTTTTTCTTGGTACCATTTAAATGTATGTCCCCAAGCTTGGTTTTACCAATTAAGAATTTCTATAAATGAATATATATATTTATATTTATATGTTTATAAATATTTAAAAATTTAAATATATATTTTAATATATAAAGTTATATATAAATTTAAATAAATATAAATATATATATATATTATGTTATATTTATATATGTTCTCTTGTCTCTTGCTCCTTTTACCAGCATCATGTTTGTAAGATTCATGCATGTTATTGTACATCACTGTGGTTCATTTGTTATCATTATATTCATCACATTCATTGACTGTACCAAAATTCTATCTATTCTATTGTCGATGGGATACTTAGGCAGTTTTTAGTTTTAGGCACTTAGGCACAATCCTGCTATTAAACATTCCTAAAAAAATGTATCCTAGTGCATATATGCCCCAGTTTGTCCAGGTTATGCACCGAGAGGTAGAATTCCTGGGCCATGAGTGTGTACACCTTCCACTTTACCAGGTCAGACGAAACTGTTTCACTAAGTGCTTCTACCTTTTTAGCTCCTTCCAACAGTGTAGCACAGTTTCTTTTGCTCCACTCTCTCCCCAACTCAATACAAAAGCTTGGCAGACTTTTAATTTGAATATTAAAAGACAGTGGCAGCGGTTGGTTATAACTTCTGTGTGACGCTTATATCTTAGATCACTCATGCCTCACTAAAAACTCACATGTTCCTTCCCTCCTGGCCAGCTCTTCCACAAGCTTGATCCCTCTCTCCCATCCTGGGCCACTGCCTATCCTGATCCTACCTCTAGCCCTCCCCACTCTTTCCTTCCATCTTTTTCCCTGAGCTACTGTTTTTAGAATCTTCTCTTCAGTTGAAACTTCTTTTTCTTTTGTCTTTCTTTCTTTCTTTCTTTCTTTCTTTCTTTCTTTCTTTCTTTCTTTCTTTCTTTCTTTCTTTCTTTCTTTCTTTTTTACTTGAGAGCAAGCAGAGGGAGAGAGAGCATGAGCAGGGTGAGGAGCAGAGGGCGAGGGACAAGCACAGGGAGCCCGACACAGGACTGGATCCCAGGACCCTGAGATCATAACCAGAGCCAAAGGCAGATGCTTAACTGACTGAGCCACCCAGGTGCCCCTGAACCTTCTTTTTCAATTGGCTTGTTTGTCTAATGTCATCTCTTTTCAGTAGCTATCATTTATTATACCAATTATAGGCTTTGTTCTCTTCTTAGTTTCAAAAGGCAGATAAGTAGAGCCCATTTCATGTCCCCCAAATGTCTCAGTTTTAGACATGCCAGTTGTGATGTTATCAATCATATTCATTATCTTTCTAGGGGAAATAGCCTCTGGTCTGGCCCTTCAGGCTATTGTGTGTTTTTTATTATATGACTTGTATGATTCCTCCTCTCATCATAGCTCACTGAACCAAGTGTGATAGTTGCTTCAATGTCAGTCAACCCATGAATGGTCCAGCAGCCCAAGACACAGCTCTGTAAGAAAAGATGAACCAGACCAATCTGATTCTTTTCTTAGAAATTTTAATTGGGGAAAATGAGTTGGGAATGAGGAATTAATCAGTAGAAATAGGAAATGAAAGAGAATTTAGAAAAGTCATGGTGGCCTGTGTACAAACCAGAGATAAGGGAAAACAAAAATTATAAATAAACAGACATTGAGAAAGAAAGAAGAAGTTAAGGGTGATTGGTGATAGTAGATGATAAAGAAGTAGACATTAATTATGGAGCCTTTCTTATGGAAAGAAAGACAAAAGCATGACTTTAATTCCTATGGTCCCAAGAGACCTTTGGACCTGGTTCTAGTTGCTGTGAGGCCTGGTTGTGATTATGTTCCTGGATGCTTTTAAGGAATCTTTCTTAATTTCTGCTCTATCTGTTAAACCTTTTCATTACTTGAGGTAAGTTGAGAGAATCTCTTTTGTATGTGGCAACCAAAAAGCTGATCTAGGAAACTCTAAATTAGTTTTATTTCTTCTCAAGTGGGACCTTTAAGTGATGTTTCCCATCTGTAGGCCCTTGACCTTCAATGGAAGTTGACCTTCAAATGCACCTGCACACAGCCCCTCCAGATTTTACTTCACATTTGTCTTTCAGCACACAGAAATTGTTATGTTCAGTTTGTTAAAGGGGCCGCTGGCTGTGAGGTTTTTATATTTTTATCCATAAGGTTTATCAAGAGAAACTGTTTTTACTGAAAACTACCAAGAAGGATGTAACACTGCATGTTCCCAAATGGGAGTATTTGTGTCCTCACACATCTTGATGAAGGGCACCACTGAAACCAAAGGCTAAAAATACAACAGCAAAGATAAGACGTGGTAAAAATAAAACTACAACATGTGATCCTGAGGGGATAACAAGGATGGCTGCTTTTAAATTAATACAAACCAGATGCTGAATAATGGTTTTAATATAAAACTTCACCCTCTCCCCGGTTTTAAAACAAAATAGACACTCCCTAGGTTGGTTTAGTAGGAACTTTCCCAAGTATCTTCATCCTGACTGTGCGTTCTCATCAGTAACCCTGCTCTTACAGATGTATTAACCCCTGAACTTAAATAGTGCTGTGGGGAAGAACTCTTCCAGAAGAGATCAGATCAGCCAACAAAACAGACTTACACAGTCACAGTAGTTGCTCCACACTTGCAAAGTGACCAAGGGTTCAGCAAATGAGGAAATAGGGTCATTGAAGCGACTTTCTGGGCTCACACACCTCTCCAGGAGCCAGAACTAAAGCCTGGACGCTATATCTCTTTTCTCCAGGGCCTCGCCCATTTATTCAAAAATTTTTCCAAAAAACTAACCAACCTCTGCCAAATCTTGACGTGTCCCTATCAGTTTGTAACCCAGGGCACATATTCTATAAGATGTGTCATCTCAACACCAATGTCCTCCTGTCACCGAGAGTAAATATGATGCTGCATCTTATGGAAGGCAAGTGAGCGGATATGAAAACAGGACAAACACAAATCTAGGGAGGCATTCAGATCTGGAAGTATGAGAGGCAGGGAAGCATGAATGGGAGGGAGAAATACCATCCCTGGAGATGAGGGGTGGTACACACAAGATTTGGCCTACTTACTAATTTTTCTTAGGCCTTCTATTGGCTAAAATGAAGTCAGCCTGATTTTCACTATATGCTGATAGAAAAAGAAATAAAAAATAGATAACATAATTATGGAAGCACATGATTTTATAAGATGTGAATGATGAAATTAGGAAAGCCAAAATAAGATCTAAGCTTTGTGTTGCAGGAGATATAAAAGGAAATGAGAAAACATTCTTAATATAGAAGACTAAAAAGAAGATAAAGGAAAATGGTTTATATTCATTGGAAGGAGCAGGGTTTTGTCTTATGCTTTTTAAAAAATGTTTATCTTATAGAAAAGTAGGAATTTGGATAACTTTAATTCTTTCATTGCTACCCAAAGTAAATTTTTCCAAAACACAAATCTGATAATGTCTCTGTTGTCCCCCACTGTTGTTAAAAGACCCAAATCCTTAATCCGTGTCCAAGGTTTCACCTCACATGGTCCTTCTGTACCTCTTTAGCTTCCTAACTTATATTTCATCAATTTCTTCCCTCCACCAGCATTTGCCCCTAAGCCATGCTGGTCATCTTGGCCATTTTTCAATCCACCTAGCACCATGTTCCCTCCTGCCCCAGGGCCTTTGTAAGTCCTCTTTCTTCTGCCTTAATACTCCTCCCTCCCCGTGAACTTCCACCTTCACCTAGTCAGCTCTTACTCCTTCTTATCTCAGCCAACACCTCAATTTCTCAGGAAAGACTGCTCTACTCCTCTTGGCCCCAATCTAAATTGAGTTACATTCTTATGGCCCATGTAGGTTTTTTTTTTTTTAACACAAATTATGATAGTCATACAGTTACATATAGTGTGTGATCATTTGAATGGGTCTACCCTTGTCCCCAAACCAAACCATAAGCTTTGCCTGGGTAGTCTTCACTTCTCTTTCTGTTCACCAATGTTATCCTGAGTGTTCCTTATAATTTGTGGTGTCAATAAATATTTGTTCAGTTAGTATTAAATGTTATGGATTACTTAAAAATAACATAATAAATAAATCTTGAAATCTACATCATTTTCTCCTATAATAAGTAGTAGTATAAGTGGTGGTAGAAGCACACCACTTAGAGATTTATTCTTAAAAATCCATATGAGATACTTCTTTTTTAGAATTTAATGTGAAGATTAAATAAATTAAGAAGTATAATAAGTAAATGCATTACTAAGTATATATATATATGAAATATATAAAGTAGTATGTAGGCCCATAGTAAATAAAGCCTGAATAAATATATTATTATGATTATTGTTTTTTAAATCAGCAAAAAATGTAACTGCTTGTATTGGTCCCTAGGTTCTCATATAATGAGAGAGCTGGGATAGAAAGACACTAAGACTTTTTAATAAACCATATGAAAAGCCATTTTAAAGCCTAAAGAGCAGGACTAGGAATCAGGAGACTGGTTCTGGTCTAAGGTCTGTCACTAACACCCTATGTACTGACAAAGATTCTTTGCTTGACCAAACTTTAGTCAGTCTCCTGAACCTTCTGCTATGCCCCTTTATGCATTTCTTGGTAAATTCCAGTTTAAGCAAGAACCCTGCTAATTGAGTTGAGCAAGAATGCCCCACCCCCGTTACTTGATCACCCAAGATATCTGATAGTAACCCCTCACTCCTCACCCTTGGTCTCTGATCACCCTGGCCTACCGTCAGCAGGAATTATATTAGTTTGGCTTGACTAGAATTTGCCCCAGTATTGATGTCTTCTCTTAGTAAATTTCCTTCCACTGACTGCCCTGCTTCTTGGCTTAAATCCCTACTTATCCCTGTTGTATTTGGAATGGAGCCCCATTTATATATTGGGTCTCTTTTCCCCCATTAAAATAGTTCTGAATAAAATTTTACCACTTCTTTTATGTCCATCTCTGGTTTTATTTGACAGTCCAAAGACCTTTCACCCACCTGAATCACAGTGTCCCTTGTGGCCTACCTTCATCATTTGAAGCTGATGTAACTCATTCAAGTAACTCATTCATTCTGAGATGGACTTTCTTCACTTAGAAAGTTTTGATTGGGGTGCCTATGTGGCTCAGTGGGTTAAAGCCTCTGCCTTCGGCTCAGGTCATGATCTCAGGGTCCTGGGATGGAGCCCTGCATCGGGCTCTCTGCTCAGCGGGCTCTCTGCTCAGCGGGGAGCCTGCTTCCTCTTCTCTCTCTGCCTGCCTCTCTGCCTGCTTGTGATCTCTCTCTCTCTGTCAAATAAATAAATAAAATCTTTAAAAAAAAAAAAAGAGGAAGTTTTGATCATTTTGTATTATGCATTTCTTGTCATTTCCATATTATACCTGCCATTAATAACATACCTATCACCATTAATAACAATTTTTTCACCTTTTTTTAAAAAAAAATGTTACTTAAATGTTGAAAAGGAAATTTTACATTATTGTCACAAATGGAAAACTAGTATAATAAATAGTTGCCAAAAATAGGACAGTAACTATAAAATTTATTATAATAACTATAAAATAGTATAATCAATTTTGTCTGCATACTAATGCCTAGAAATGTTCCAAATCTAAGGTCTGACTTATTTATTTTTTTTATTAAAATGAAAATGTATTCCAAGGTTTTATAGACAAAGCACCAAACTGAAATATTCTCCTCACATGAAGAGAACCAGAAATAAGACATCCCTTTCATAGGTAATATAGTGATTTATAGTATATAGTGATAGCACTATATACCATATAAAGTATATAGTGCACCAAATATAGCTCTATATTTTAATATTGTGCACTATAATATAGTCTCGGGAATTTAGGCACATAGGTACCTATGTGCACATACCTATTAGGCACATACCTATTAGGCACATAGGTAATATAGTGATTAAAAATCACTACCTAAAGTTAGCCCAAGATCATCAGTAGAATATGGACACATCTCACATTTTGAAAAACATTGATCTAAAAATTGGAGGTTAAGGTAAAAATATCTAACCCCATGGAGTTTTTGAGAATAAAATAAGATGCTATATTTGAAACCACTTTGTAAATTTTAAAATTCTATATGCTCATTATGTATCAAAAAATGAGTAACATTTATGTTTTCATGTGGCTTTTCATGTTGTGAGGGACAGAAACAGAATTGGGTAATCTTGAGAGATGTAAGTTTATTTTTAATGGAATAATAGTTGCATTTTAGCTCTATCTGCTCTGGTATCTCCTCTTTCTATGTATATGCGTATGTGTGCTTGGGCATGCGTGTGTGTGTGCGTGTGTGTGTGTGTGTGTGTGTGTGTGTGTGTGTGTGTGTGTTGCAGGTCTTCTGCAGTCATACTTTCATCTTCAATCTCCACTAGGCATTCAGATTTCATTAGCAGGTTGGTTAAGCACCATCTAATATGAAATGCCCCTACAGGACAGTTTTGCCTCAGTCCTTGCTCCCTGGGTTATCCCAACCCAGTAAGGGTAGATGCATTAGTTTTCAACAAATTACATGCTTCCTTAAAAACAAAACAAAACAAAACAAAAAAACAACAACAAATGACATGCTTCCTTTTTTCAAAAGAGCATTAAAGAGGAGAGTTACCATCTGATACAGTGAGGCTGTGGGTCCTTTACAATAAGCAAAAGGGCTTTGCAAGTTAATATTCACAATATCTTTGTTGTTTTTTTTTAAGAAAGTATTTTTTTTTAAAGATTTTTATTTATTTGACAGAGAGAGACACAGTGAGAGGGAACACAAGCAGAGGGAGTGGGAGAGGGAGAAGCAGGCTCCCCACCAAGCAGGGAGCCCGATGTGGGGCTCGATCCCAGGACCCTGGGATCATGACCTGAGCCGAAAGCAGATGCTTAACCGACTGGGCCACTCAGGCACCCCTACAATATCCTTGTTACATAAACCATCAGAAATCTGAGTGCAAAATAATGGTGGGAGGCCCAGCAGTAGTAGAAACACCAATGAAAATGAGCAAATGAGATGCTCAGGTGCTGCACTTATACTGCAAAGGCTGGATTATCAGGCTATGCTGCTTCCTCCAGTTCCTGCCCCCCCTGCAAGCCTGTCTCCCACTTCCAGTTTACGTGCATGTACATACACACACACAAACACACACGAACACACACACACACATATGCACAGCCACATTTGCATTATTGAAGAGGCTACATTTTTATTCCAAAGCAAATTCCAAAGTACTTGTCCCCAAAGACACATTTAAGCAGCTATTTAGTGGCTCATCCCTTACTAAGATAGACTGTCTTCGTCTCTGGCATTGACAGCTGAGATATCTAAAATTGCAGGTATTCTCATTGATCTCAGACAACAGATAGGATCTAGGCTCACATAAATGCTAAACATACTCAGCCACATTCATTCAAGATATTGTGCACTTTGAGGACTTTGCCACTTATAGTTTTCTTCTCATTTTACAGGAGGACAGATGGAGGTGAGGGGGAAAAAACATTTGGTGGTAGAAATTTTAAGAAGTCTGAAAGGAGGAAATGAAATGTCTTTGGAGATGGAAAAAAAAAGGGCACACAAAGCCTACGATTTTTAAAGAGGAAAATGACTGCGATGGGCCTCTAGAGGCAAAGGAGAAGTCAGGGAAATGGAGTACAACACCAACTCGAATGAAATGAGCGAGATCTCCCTCTCTATCCAGGATATCTCTCCCAGAATCAGTTGAGGGGATTCCTTACAGGTGTGGGTCAACAGCTTTAACATGTATCACAATGACCTGGAGGGCGTTTTCAAATACAGACACCCAGGCTCCATACACAGTCACTGCTTGGGTGGGTCTTGGGAGAGGCACAAAAATGTGCATTTCCAACAAGTTCCTGGGTGACGCTGACTCTGCAGGTCCAGGGGCTGCACTTTGAGAACCGTAGTATTGGCTGGGGCTGGCAGCAACCAGGTACATACGGGAAGATAAGAAGAGTTAAATGGCCTTGCTCAAGAAGCCTGAATAGGTCAACTATGGGCTCCACGTATCAAATCTTCCTGTGCTCCCATGAGGCTCACAGACCACTATTTTAGTGTCACTTCCTGACACCTGCCAAACCTAGCAAAGGGCTTTCACATGTGTCATCTCATTTGCACCTCACAATGAGATAGGCAGATAAAGCCTTTCCAGGAACACTTTGGAGATGGACAAGAAAGATAAACTAAGACCCAGAAAGAATAAATGATTCGTCCAAAGTCAAATAGTGGGTAAATGAAAGACCAAGATCTAAAACCCAGATCTTTGTTGATTAAAGTCTGTGCTCTTTCCACTAAACTACTTTGTTGGGAGAAAGTATAATGAAGCTTAGCTTTGAACACCAAGGAGAGCTCAGAGTGGGGCTCGATCCCAGACCCTGGGACTATGACTTGAGACAAAGGCAGATGCTCAACCAACTGAGCCACGGAGGCACCCGACCATATGCTTTTTAAAACAACTTTCCTTCTACAGACATTTATGTTGTACTTTGTCTTTCCTTAAGAAATAATGTTGGGAAAAAATGTCGGAGGAAGTTCTGATAATGTTATGGTGGCACGGGGCCAGGGTAGCTGCTCCTTCCTGCTGCTAACAACATTAACTATAAACAAAATGCAAAAACCCCAATCACCTGAGGACTCTACACAGTAAACAGTAGCTGGTGAATTGTGAGGGAAGACAAACCTTGGAGAAGTGACCTCATTTACTTTCTCCTTTCTCCAGTGGTTTTGTGCTAAGCGTAGACCTCAGTCCTGAAGAGGCAGCTGAAAATCTGATAGAAACTCTGTTATCTTACCAGCTGCCAGAGTAACCTTGGAAAGGAGCTCCCGTAGGCAGGAGGGTGAAGCAGAGATCTCAGAGGGACTGAAACTGACGAATCCTGAATTTAGTATAAGAACCCACACAAGGCTCAGGCTAGAGTCTGAGACCACACTTGTGTAGGACCAACCCAAACCAGCTCAGTAAAGACTTAGGAAATAGAATTGAGATTTGAACCCCTACACAAACCCCAGCCTTACCATTAAGCCACACATGAGTGAGACAGATCCAAACCAGCATAGCAAAGGCTTTGAGAACTGACCTGGGGTGAAACATTGCCCAGAGAGGGCAAGACAGAACTTAGAGGTTGAACTGAACCATGCGAAATGCCTACTTAAAAGAGGAGTATGAACTTTCACCAGGTGATTATAACACAGATTCTACACAACTTGTGTTCAAAATGCGGAAGATACAGTTCAAAATCACTTAATGTGCAAAGAACCAAGACAATAGGGTTAATTCACAAGAGATAATACAATCACCATATGCTAATTCTTAGATGACCCAGATATTGGAATTAACAAAATTTGAAAGCACCTATTATAATAATGCTCCATGAGGCAAAAGAAAGAACATACTTGAGATAAATGAAAATATATCTCAGCTAAGTAATAGAAACCAGAAAAAAAATTGAAATTTTAGAACAAAAATATATAATTTTTGAAACAAAAGATTCACTGGCTTGGCTCTATAATAGATAGAGATAATAGTGAATGGCCGTGAGGCTGAAGATAGTTCAATAGAAATTATTCAATTTGAAGAACAGAGAGAAAAAAGATTAAAATAAAAATAACACAGTCTCAAAACTTGTGGAAAAATTCAAAAGATTAAATATACATGTAGTTGGAGTCCTGGAAGAAGAGGAGAAAAAGACTGAAGGAGAAAAAAAATATATGTGAAGAAAGAATGTCTGAAAACTTTCCAAATTTGAAAACTTCCCAAATACATAAATTCACAAATTTGAGAAGTCAGTGAATACTAGACAAAATAAATTCAAGGAAAATCTTTCCTGCATACATCATAATCAAACTGAAGAAATCCAAGCTGAGAAAATTTTAGGAGGCAGGCCTAGGGGAAAAAATACACATGGCATGCAGGATAATATGATCCATATGGTCATGGAATTCTAATCAGAAACCACAGATACTAAAAAACAATTTACATGGATTTACATAACAGTTTACACAACAAAACACAGATATAATTTAAAATGCTTACAAGAATAAAACCTGTAATCCAGAATTGAACACCCAGTACATGTATTTCAAAAATGAAGGTAAAATAAAGACTTTTCAGATGAAACAAAACTAGGAGTATTTGTTGCCAACTTAGCTAACTGGTTTACAAAAAAATGCTAAAAAAAAAAAGTTCTTTAGTCGAAGAGAAATGATACCAGGAGAGAAACTTGGATCTTCAAAAATGAAGGAAGATCATTGTATATGGTTATTATGTAAACAATTTTAAGATCTTTAAAAGTATATATGACTGTTTAAAGCAAAAGTTGTAAACCTAGGGGAGTTCTACATATACACAGATGTAATAAATATGAAAATTATTAAAAAATGGAAATGGTTAAGGATATATATGACTGAAAATTTTTGAAGTTTTTAATCAAGTGGTATAATACCAACTCTAATCATTTCAGAAAATGATACATGTGTTGTAATATGTGGAGCACCTCTAAAATAATAGAAATATAACCAGTGAACCAACTGAAAAATTGAGATGGAATATTAAGATTTTCAAACAATCCCAAAAAAGGCCATAAAGAGAAAACAAAGGAACAAAAATCAGAGGACACAAATAGAAAAACAATAATGAAAAGGTAGATATGAATGCAGCCATCATTAAAGGTAAATGTTCTAAACATTCAAAGAGCAGATATTGAAAGAATAGATTTTTAAAAATCAAAACCAACTATTCACCCACTCAACATAAAAACACAGACAGTTGAAAATAAGTAGATAAAAAAAGACATGCTGTGCAAACAGTAAGCATAAGAAGAATGAGTGACTTTTTAAATATCAGATAAAATAGTCTATAAGAAATAGTTTTACTAATGACACAGAGATATTTCATAATGATAATGGTGACCATCTGTCAGGAAGACATAAAACTTTCAAATGTGTGTGAACCTAGTGAAAGAGCCTCAAAATAAAGGAAGAAAAAATTAAATATTAAAGTGAGAAATAGGCAATCCCTAAATCATCACATAAGACTCAAATACCTCCTTTTATAATTGATAGAAAGTCACACCAAAAATATTTAATAAAGACATAAATCTGAATACTATTCACCACCTCGATCAAATTGGCATTTATACTGCACCACATCCAACAATGGCAGAGGGAACACTTTTTTCAAGTGCAAATGGTACAATCACCAAGCTAGACCGTAGTCTAGGCCAGAAAGCATGTATCAGTAAATTTTTAAATATTTAACTATTTTATGTCAGAGAACACTATCACTTCAATTAAAATAAAAATATCAAGTTAGATATAGTAAGAGAATGATGCCCAACTGGTAAATTAATAACAATACACTAGGGAAAATCCAAGTATCTGGAAATAAAAGACCACACTTCTAGATAATTTATGGGTCAGAGACAAACAAAAATCACCAAAAAAATTGGAAAATATTTTGAACTAAATGATATTAAAAATATAACATATCAACATTTTAGGATCCAACCAAAGCAGTGCTTATAGAGAAATTTATAGCTTTAAATGGCTACATTATGAAGGACAAATCTAAAACCAATGATCCAGCACTCTCCATTAAGCAGCTAGAAAAAGAAGAGCAAAGTAGACCTGAAGTAATTCAAAGAAGGGAGTAGTTAAGATAGGAGAAGCAAATAAAGATAAAACAGACAATGCAGAAAATTAGCAAGGCCAAAAAGTAGTTCTCTGAGAAAACTTTTTTTAAATTGAAAAATCCCTAGCTAAATTTCCTAGAAATCCTACCAAAAATTCCTAGAAAAAGAGACAGCACTAATCAATAATGTCCGGAATGAAAATGAGGTACACCTCTAATCTCATAAACATTAAATAGATAAGAAGATACAAAGAACAACTTTATTCCAACAAATTCAACAACTTAGATGAAATAGAAAAATTTATATTAAAAGTGAAACTAGTTAAAAATGACAAAAGAAAACATCTGAATAACCTTATATCCATTAAAGAAATGAATTCATTATGAAAACCTATTAGGAACTTCAGGCCCAGATGTTTTCACCGGGGGATTATATCAAACATTGAAGGAAGAAGTTACAACCATCTTTCACAAGTATTTTCAGAAATGGTAGGGAAAGAAAGAAATAATGAACAACTTATTTTAGGAGACCAGCTTGACTCTAATCCCAAGGGGGACTCTAATCCCCACCCTTGACTGATTACAAAAAAAGACTGCAAGCCATTAAATCTCATGAATATAAATATATCCTTTTAAAAACACTGTTAAATCAAATCCAACAATATATAAAGAGGAGAATATAATCACAATCACCTAGGATTTTATCCCAGAAATGCAAGATTTGTTTAGCGTTTGGAAATCAATCAGTGTAAGTCACTTTATTAACAGAATCAAGAAAAATCATATGGTTTTCCCTGTAGTTACAGAAAAAAATATTTGCAAGTTTTCAATACTTATTCATATTTATGAGTTTAAAAATTATCAGCAAATGAGGAGTAAAAGAGAACAACTTCAAGAGGAAGGAAAATCTAAAACCTACAGTTACCATCATACTTAATGGTAATAAACAGGATTCCCTCAGGAAAATTAAGCCCTGCTACAAATTAGCTCTCTTTCCCCCAAATTAAAAAACACAGGGTAAAATGATGCACCATGAAGGAAAAAAAAATGACTCATGATCTGAAAATCTTTGAGCACTTCAACAATCATCTGATAACAAGAAAGAGAGAGAGGGGGGATAGGAGGAAGGGAGGAAGAAAAGCAAACAAGCAACTGATGTACCTTCTTCTACCCATTCCAGTTTTGCTGGTCTTGGGTATTTTGGGCCACACAAATATGGAGGGTGGAATTGATGGATTTTCTCTCTCTTCAACGTTACTACATTTTCAGTCTGTGCACTGTGTTTTTGTTTTTGTTCCATGTTTCTCTGTCTAACTTCCTAATGGAGAAGGAAGAGTCACAACTAGGGTGTCATCGTGATCCAAAGGAAGATGATCCTGAAAACCATATGCATGAGGGAACAACAGAGCTACATTTTGCTTTTTAAATCATTTCCTTTTGGGGCCAGCTTCTGCATCCAGTGGAATAGTTAATAGTTAAGGCTTTCCTGGGAGAAAACACCAAGATAAGTGTCACCTTGCTTTTCTCTAAAATGATGAAGAAAATTTCCCTTTCCTGGCTTGTACAGGGAGCCTTTCATTTCTTTATGGGAACTACAGGAAAAAGGATGAATAGAGGAAAAAAGCTTAGGAGGAATATTTATTTTTTATCCCATCCTATTTCTCCACCAATATAAGTAGCAAAAACCCTTAGAAACTTCAAAAAGACTGCGTGACTGTTGCAAAACAAGGAGAGGAGGGGGACCATTTCAGATGGAAGGTCTGCTGCTTTAGTATATGAAAATACAAAAAAAAGAGTGGTGCATAGGACAACTACTGCAAAATGAGATGAAAATGAACACAGAGTGGGGACCTGGGTGGCTCAGTTGGTTAAGCGTCTCACTCTTGATTTCAGCTCAGGTCATGATCTCAGGGTCATGAGATCGAGCCCTGCATCAGGCTCCACATTCAGAAGGATGTCTGAGATTCTCTCGCTCCCTCTCACCCACCCCCAAACAAACAAACAAAATCTCTAAACAAATTCCTCCTCCCAGATCCCTGTCTTACGGGATTATTCCTAAGATCCTGTCAGGAAGAGTCATGATTTCTGTAATAAAGGGTGGGACACATACCTTAACTCAGATCTTTTATCTTTTTTTTTTAAATTTTTTTGAGTATAGGTGATGCACAATGCTACATTAACTTCAGGTGTACAACTTGGTGATTTGACAAGTTTATACATTATGCTATGTTCACAAGTATAGCCACCGTCTGTCCCATTACATCATTATTACAATATCACTGACCGTTTTCCTTATGCTCAGCTTTTTATGCAGTGACTTACTCATTCCACAATGGAGGTCTGTATCTATCTCCCTCTCCCCTTTACCCATTGGGCCCATTCCCTCCACACGCCCTCCTCTGGCAAACATCACTTTGTTCTATGTATATGTCTGATTCTGCTTTTTGTGAAAAAGATTTTTAAAAAATGGGGCGCCCAGGTGTGGCTCAGTGGGTTAAAGCCTCTACCTTCAGCTCAGGTCATGATCTCAGAGTCCTGGGGTCGAGCCTCGCTTCCCACCTCTCTCTGCCTGCCTCTCTGCCAACTTGTGATATCTCTCCTCTCTGTCAAATAAATAAATATAATTTTTAAAAAAAATTTTTTTAAAGAAAAACAGGAAGAATTTTAAAATGTAAAAAAAAAAATTAAATCAAAAAAGAAAAACAAAACTGCAACTAGTTTTCTGTGTCGCAGCACAATGGGGGTTGGTGGGACTTGTGGACCTTTGGCTTTCTGAAGTCGCAAGCTCCCTGAGACAACCAGCACCCATTTTATGTGTCCAGAACCTGCTCCTGTCTAGGCTTTTCAGGTGGATTGGGAATGTAAACCATGTGCTTCTCCATTCCCTCTGACCTGGAGAGCTTTTCCACAGCTCCTCCACCACTTGGCAGAGTTCTAATGTTGTCTTTTTGTATGCTCGCTGCTCTTATAGACCACAGCTTTTTTCCTGTGCCCAAGGAAAGAGGGATCTGTTCTTGGTCCCTCGGCACTAGCCTTCCCCACTGCCGTCTGCAGCGGTGGGTGTGGGGTTCCCTTTGTCACCATTACTCTTTTGCTGTTCTCTTGCCATTCTCTCTACCTTTGGTTGTTCAGTAGCTGTTCAGCCAACTCAGTTCTTCTTCAGGAAGAATTGTTCTATTAATAGGTGTAATTTAGTGTGTTCTGTGGAGGAGGTGAATCCAGAGCCTTCCTATGGTGCCATCTTGAACTGGAACTCAACTCAGACCTTTGAAATCCAATAATATTGTCCAGAAGCACTGGCCTCCTAGCCTCTCCCACCTCTCACACACCTTGGCACCGATTGCCCAATCTGGCTGCTTCTTTGATTCACTTCTTTGTCTTTCTTGTTTGGATTAGTATCTCCTCCTCTGGCAGCTACTCTTCCACTGTGGTTTTTGTTTCCTGGGAAATGACTCCCAAGTAGAGAAAGGAAATTCTTGGTTTCAGTCCTTTGCTTTGTAAGGAAAGCCTCTGTAAAGCCAGCCTGTCTTTAACTTGGCCTCTGAATTTTGTCTGGACAACCCTGAGTATCATCCCCTGGAAAAAAAATCCTTGTCAACCCTTCATTCAGCTAAGCAGCCACGTACTCATCCGACCAGTCCTTGCCTCTTGTTATGCTTTCAGGATCTTGGTTTTGTTTTGTTTTTGTTTTCACGGATTCCCAAATCCTGTCCTGCACTATCCCCTTTCTGCTCCTTGATCAGGCCTCCTCACAATGCTTTTGTCCTCTTTTCTTTACCTCTCCTTGTCTGTAAGCTAATAACTGATGCTAAAGATCTAAAGCTAAGAAAATCCTCATTCTCAGTCTCAGAGAAGATGGAGTGGGAAGATGAGGAGGAAATTGTGTTTTTTAGAATCCCAAATTAGAGCTCCATTGAACATTTTTTCCTATGGAAACGTTATTATAGATGCATTTATATTTTTACAAATTCTACATATTCTGGACCTGGTAGCTATTCATGGGCCATTATGAGACATTCAATCAGCAAATATAACATTATTTCAATTGGAAATATGTTCCATGATCCCAAAAACTGACTTTGGTAAATAATCTAATCATAATTGGAGACATCAGAAAATATATGAAAATAGTTTTTTTAACATATTAGTTCTTAAATTAATCTACATTTGTCATTAGAAAGTTCAGTTAATCCAATTCTATTTATTTAAAAAGGAAATGTGATTAAAGTCTTGTTTTATTAAAAATTAAGAACAGTATTATGCATGCAATACCTATTTAATAATATTTCTACCATTTATTCATTGTGAAAGTTATTTAGGTTTATATCTCCTTCCAAAGAGTTCTCATTGCATAAGCACATGCATGTTCTTACTTTCTGGCTTAATTTTTAAGTCTACCTAGTTCTCTGGTCAATAGTTTTCTCAAATCATAAGAACCTGCACAAATATTTAAGTTCAAGCAGACAATGTCCTACAATAGCTCTACACCAGTTTTGTTTTTCAAAGTTTTTGTGTGTTTTTAAAATGGAATGAGAATTATACTGAATCATGCACATGTAAGAAATAACTTGTAGTGTTAGAAATAATCACAATCATATTTTTATCTAATCAAATATTACATAATAAATTGGAAGAAAAACTGTATTCATAATGTGATAGACTCTGGAGAAATCAGCACCATGGACATCTGTTATTTTTACCTGCCTACCATTCTTCTCACCTTTGTTTGACAAAAGCATCCTCTTTTCCTCTGGGGCACTATGCCTCCATCTGGTCCACAGTTGCTACTATCATAGTGTTCCATTCATACCCTCTCACACAACAGCGGTCATCTGGCCCTGGCTGGCCAATCAGAGTATCCATGCCTCTCCTTACAGTGACCCAAACTGGGTGAAAGAGTGCTTTCATAATTTTGCTTATTGGTGCTAGAGAAGAGAGCTTTCTTTCCCTAGGATCTTGAGCCATAAAAATAGTAAAAGCCACAGATGTTTCACTTTCTTTCCAAGTCACAAAGAAAAAGAAGTTGTAGTGGAAAAAGTGAGGTCAACTCCAAAGAGAAACAGAACTAAAAAAAAAGTAGAGGGGGAAAGGAGAGGGCACAGATGATAGTGATCTCCTGAATCCAGCTGGGGCTGAATCCATGCCCACCTAAGACTTCCTAACAATTTGGACTTATAAATTCCCATTTGGAATGATAAACTCATGTGACTTCCCTCTTAATCTTATAAAGCCACATGAGTCTACAAGTCTTAAAATACCAAGATACAGAGGAAGGAAGTGATACTTCCATTCACTTCAGGGTCTTCTCCATTTGCATGTATGCTCATCTGAATTACTTTTCCTCAGCCAGCATCTCACAAGACCTCTTGGTCCTCCTCCTTGTTCATAAGGGAGAAAAGTCCATGGCCAAAGGGCCTCCAAGCAGAACAGGGGATGAAGTGAGCACCTCTCTCTATCACTTTCCCTCTGTGATTTTGGGCAAGTTGCCTGTTTTTCTAAGTCTCCACTTCCTGATGTTGAAATAAGCCTTGTAGTAGTACCCAGTTCATAGGTGTCCTATGAGAATTAAATAAGATACTGTATGTAAAGTATAAGATACATAACACATACTCAATCACTCTTGGCTATTATGATATAAACAGATATGATACAAGACAGTGTGTTAGGTGCTATGGTTGAAGTGTTGACCAAGACACTAGAGCTATACAGAGAAGCCCATCCTGCATTCTTCCTCTTTGTGTTGCTCCTATAAGGCTTGTAGAACCACTTTCCTCACTGTAAATATGAGAAGTTTCATGGGAACATTGGACAACCTAGTCCAGATAATTTTGCCTTCAGCAAGGTAAAGGCCTGTGATGGGAAAGCTTTGAGCCAGCAAGCAATTCAAATGCTTACTGATAAAACCATTAATAGAGTAATGATGAAGAAGTTAGAGGGGTCTATAAGATGCTCTTGAGTGCTAGCTAAAAGCATCAAAAGTTGATAGATTTGAATTCCACCTGTGCCATTGTTAACAATAAAATTTTGGACAATTTATAAAAGTCTTTTAGCCTCACTTTCTGGATTTATGAATAGGGATAATAGTAATTATCTTAAGTCACTGTGAAGCTAAGTAAGATAATGTATGTGAAATGCTTAGCGGAAACCCTGTCCGTGACAGCTTGGTCATGGTGCATGTAGGGAATTATAGTGTCTTAGAGTCACTAATTGGATCACAGAGGGTAAAACATTATTAGCAAGGCATTTTTGAGTCAGGAGGCTGAATCTGAGGAGGGAGTCTAGGAAACAGGATAGATTCAGAGGAGCAGTGTGTTACCTGAGGTTTTTCAGTCCCATGTATCTAGAGAGGCCCTTGACTACAAGGCATCCAGAGAAATTGTGAAAGACTTAGAAATGGGAACAAATACATCAGTGTGTATCTTGTTTAGTTCATTCATCCCTATCTTCATTCCCTTTCATTCTCTTCGATCAATTTTACATCTCTACAAGTTATAGAAAATTGATAATATTAAAAAGGAAAATGTGTATCTGGTGAAATGCAATTTATTATTTCCCTTTGGATTGACTCATTTTGTGTGAATGTACATTGGTTTCAAAATTCCATATTCCCTATATATGCATGGTTTTTGAGAATTCTCCTTTGAACTGACTATAACATCTTCCTGGTTCCCTCATTAATTAATAAGTTGAATAAAATGTTGGACATTTTATGTGTTCATTTTATGTTTGTATGAGAGTCATGATTTTATCTTCTTTTTTTTTTTTAAGACTTATCCTTTAAAAGAGTCTCTCTCCATTGCATGGGGGAACCTCTGACATTGTTCTAATTTTGCTGTTGAGTTCATGGCTACTGAGTAGTCCTTTTAAAGGTAAAAGGACATTACTGGTTTCTTCCCTCACTGCCTCCTTGGAAGCATCTTCTGCCAGAGACATCTTGGAGGTTTCAGAAGGGAAACTCAATTATCAGGGATCTGTATCTTAGTCCCCCAATTCTGCCTCTTTGCTGTTGACACTCCCTGAGGGAAGACCCTGTTCATGGAAGCCCACATTAGTCTCCACAGTAATTCTTGAAAATGGCCACCTTGCCCTTGATTAAAGCTACAACTAAACCTCTTTTGATTAAATGATTTTTCATGTTAGTACTGTAATGGACCGCTGGTAATATCAAATAGCAAGATGCACTATTATCCAAAATTCTTTCCTTTGATAGCTAATAAATAAATATTAGATGTGAACACAATGATTATGCTGCACATCAAGATTTTCAAAAGAGTGATGTGGACTCTAAGATAATTGCAATTAGGAAAAGGAAACAGGTTAGGATGGTGAAAAACCTTTTAAAAGCAAATAAAAACAAAAATTTAAAAAAGCCGTCTCATGGTATTTATGCCACAGTGTACACATTTCACAAGCAGTATCATATTAACAATAAAAATACTGGTGAGGTCACACGTCAAATCCATAAACTGGATTTTAAGACTCCTCAAAGTTGACCCCCATGCAGAATCATCTACTATCTGGCTTGAGGTATGTTGCTCTCCCACAGAAAAGCCCCCAGGGAAGGTTGCTTCAGGCAGGAGAAGCAATGATTCACTGGCACTCAGTCCTCGGCTTTCCTTTTCCAACTGGCAGACAAAATACCAAACAAAGCATTTAATGAATATTAGTGCTGGTACATCCTTAACCTACCTGGTAGCAGGATTTTTGTTTTTTTAACTCCATGGTGTGCTCAAACTAAGATGAATGATACTAAATTTAACCAGAACATCCAAATAGTTACGGTCATGTAAGCTGGAATTGAGCTGAGGGGAGGCCAATGAATATTTCTAACTTTCATAGCCTCTCAGCCTTTTGTGATTGTCCTAACTGCCATGTTTGTTCTTGGTGGCTCCCAGTAGATTAGGATATGCCACGACCTGTCAGTGTCCCAGAGTTGTGAGAAATGCTCCCATACCTCAAGCTCTGAGAGGACCACTAATTGCCTGCTCCTTTAGCAATCCAATGCAGATTAATTGGAAGCTTGACCCATAGGCAACAAGAGTGGGGGAAGTTGGGACATTAGATATGCCATTTAGCAACTAACAGGGAGAAAGCAGGAGTTGGGTATTTTGCCTATTCATTCTTGCTGAGCCCAAGGGAATAGTTGCTAGGAGTGCTTGTGTGTTCAGGAAGAACCACTTCTTTATTTTGTGTGGTCTTGGGGGACTCATGAATGTAAAGCCCTGTCAGTTACCAGAGCTAGGTGATTTGGGAGCCAGGCTCTTGAGGGGGTAGCCATAATGGTTGGTATGCTGGATGTGTAGACAAGCTCCTTCTAGGCTGGAGCCAGAGACTTGGTTTTACTATTGGAATGAGTCGGAGGGAGATAAAAGGGAATATGGCCACCAGCTATTTAGGTTCCTGAGAGAATCTCAATCAGCTCCCATATGCAGGCTGATAGAAGCTGGACCCTCTGGCAGCAGCTGGGAAAGTATTCAGTCAAATCTCTTCCAGGGAAAAATTGGAAGATGGCATTTTTGCCTGCTGCCTCTGCACTGGGCCCTGGGGAAATAGACCCGGGATGTGCTTGTGTGCCAGTTTTACTGCTTCTTTGTTTGCTATGGTCTTGTGGGACTCATGAATTCAAACCCTATTAACTCTCAGGGCTGGATGATTTGGGGTCCATCCCTCATGCAGCAGCTTTAAAAGTTGGGGTATTAGATGTGTGGTCCAAACCCTCTCAATCAAATATAATGGCTCACTATGGGTCTCTGTGAACAATATCCAGAGTTAAATATTGGTAGTAGGGTCAATTGTCAAGAGAAATATTGGAATGCTTTGCAGAGGAACATTAAATACTTCCCTGGCCACATCATCCCTGGGGCTGAGATGATTGAGAGAAGTGGGATCTGGGACCAGAACCACTCTGGGAGTGAAGAATGAAGGGGAAATGATCAAACTCATAAATGGTGCATAGAAGATGGAAAAAACAGAAAGGTTTGAGGAAACTTTTGGCTTCACCATCACTCCAGCCACTCAAGACTCCTCCCAGACCCACTCTAAGGTGCATGAACAGATAATGAGGGTAGAAGCCAGTCCCTAACAGTGATGCGTCAAGGGATGAGAAGAGGGGCGCCTGGGTGGCTCAGTGGGTTAAAGCCTCTGCCTTCGGCTCAGGTCATGATCTCAGGGTCCTATAATTAAACCCCACATCAGGCTCTCTGCTCAGTGGGGAGCCTGATTTCCCCCACCCCCACCCCCACCCATCTGCCTGCCTCTCTGCCTACTTGTGATCTCTCTCTCTGTCAAATAAGTAAATAAAATCTTAAAAAAAAAAAAAAAAGGTGAGAAGAGCACACACAAGAAAAGGAAAGCCCGTTTGGCAAAACTACAGGAAAGGAGTTTCAAGCAGGACTTAAAAGATCTTTCTTAGGGGCGCCTGGGTAGCTCAGTGGGTTAAAGCCTCTGCCTTCAGCTCGGGTCATGGTCTCAGGGTCCTGGGATCGAGCCTCGCATCAGGCTTTCCGCTTGGCAGGGAGTCTGCTTCTCCCGCTCTCTGCCTGCCTCTCTGCCTGCTTGTGATCTCTCTCTCTCTCTGTCAAATAAATAAATAAAATAAAATAAAAAAGATTTCTTACACAATAAATGTATACCAATGGAGAGATATAAAGACAATTTTAACTTTATTATATACTATTTTGAAGTATATTTAGGAAAAGGAAACAGGTTAGTGTTTTTAGTGTCTTTTTTTTTTTTAAGATTTTATTTTTTTATTTGACAGAGAGAGAGAGATCTCAAGCAGGCAGAGAGGCAGGCAGAGAGAGGGAGAAGTAGGCTCCCTGCCAAGCAGAGAGCCAGGTGTGGGCCTCGATCCCAGGGTCCTGAGCCAAAGGCAGAGGCTTTAACCCACTGAGCCACCCAAGTGCCCTAATTAGTGTCTTTTTTTTTTTTTAAGATTTTATTTATTTATTTGACAGAGAGAGATCACAAGTAGGTAGAGAGGCAGGCAGAGAGAGAGAGGATGAAGCAGGCTCCCTGCCTAGCAGAGAGCCTGATGCAGAACTCAATCCCAGGACCCTGAGATCATGACCTGAATCAAAGGCAGAGGCTTTAACCCACTGAGCCACCCAGGCGCCCCTCCAATTTGTGTCTTTTAAATAATAAAAAGCTGACTGGAAAATTCAAGAAAGGGATTTTTTAAATATCCAAATTCACCCAATAGTGTTATTTGTATAGATTTGGCCTTTTATGTTATCTAACATAACTTAATAGACAATTTGGTTGTTATTTAAAAAGTATTACCAAGTAGCTACTACATGAGAAAAAAAATTTTTTAATCAAATTACTTTTTCTTAAACTCAGCCTACAATACAACTCTGGCTTCTAGTTGATCTTTGCAAAGGATCCAACTGTTGACATCACACTGTCTTGAAAGAAGAGGAAACACAAAAGGCTTTAAGTAGTGGACCTTTAGAAGTGGTCAGAGCAGTAACTTTGTGAGTGTTACATCTGTGGATGTTACATCTGTGGATTCCTGATCAAAACTGTGTTTATGAGCAAGAATTAAGCTGATATGGAAATGGCTTTGGGTCAGTCACACATTTGAAAGTTCTATTAAGGTATCTATCTTATTAAAAAGGAAAAGGAGCTTATTTTTAACATTTACATTGTCAGATTTTGTAGTTCTTTTGATGGAAGGCATTTAGTGAAAAATGTGTTTTTCAATGACCTTTGACAAATGAAATGTAACAATTTCTCTCTCAAGGAGAATTTAAGCCAGATTTAATGAGTATTTTCAAAACCTAAGAATTTGGGATACAGGAATTGGTTTTTAAAAATAATAGTAACTCTATCTCTCATTATGGTAATTCCAACTCTTATATACAGGTAATGGAAAATCAATTATTTTCAGGCTATAAATTGAATCTTCTCCCCTCATGCTCCTATTTAATTTAACAAAAAATAATAATACCAAGGAGTTAATTTCCTTAAATATCTCTTATGAAGAAATACTGTAGAAGAATCTTAAAAGTGTCTTCTTTTCTAGATGGCTAGTTTGTTTTTTTTTTTTTCTGAGATAGAAGACACTGGGGCAATAAAATACTTTTTTAAAAACATTAAACAAATCATCAACTTTGTGAGGTGAAAGAAAAATATTGTCTTGTCCAACCTTTTTATTTTCATATGGCAAAATTAAGGTTCAGAAACAGAACACTAGCCTTTTCTCTGGGCTCCTGAACAAACATTTCTTGCGTTATATTATGCCTTCCATGGAATTATTGCTCAATTGTGTTTTGAATCATAGCTTTTTGAGTTGTAGCACTCTTATTACAATATTGCTAAATGGATCATGAGATGAGATCTTTCTCACTTGAACCATTTGCATAGAAGTGATAATAAATGTTCAAAAAATAAAAATGATTCTAAAAGAGAATAGCTCTAAAAGCAAAAACCTTGGACAGATACTAGGGGAACACTTACAGTAAGGAGCAGAAGAAACAAAGAGCCCGTGGATGAGATGGAAAATGTCTTTAGAGTTTAGGAAGAGAATCAATGACATATTGGGAGTTAGAAAATCAGATTGGAAGACAGGCATGGTCAAGGAGAAATAAGAAAAACAAGTGTAAAGAAGTTTGGAGAGAAGAGAAGGAAAAATAAGGGGAGGATAAAGAGGAGATCCAAGAGTAGCTAAAGGAGTAGTGCTAAGAAAACTTTTAAAAATACAAAGGACTTATTTATCTATGTATGAAAAATAGATGGCAAATATAAAATTATAAGTGAAAAAGCAGATTATCGAGGAAATGAGGTCCTAGAGAAGGAAGGAGGAAATGAACCTGAAGCCGTAGAATGGTCACGAGGGTCACTGAAACCCGAGGGATGGTCACTTCTCTGGGACAGGCAGGAAGAAGATGAAATGTGAAGAAGCTCTCACTAGAAAGCTCAGTAAATTACTAGACAAGGACATCTGTCAAGAGAAGAAGATAACAGGGATGGCAAACAGTTGAAACAATCTTTGCCAGGTTTCTGAGAGCAGTTGCTCCTGCTTAATCTAGACATCTCGAAGTTAGAGTCCCACCTATGTGGTCGTAGGCTTGAGAGAGAGAAAGGAGGGAGGGAGGAGATCTGATGTTTGCAGAGATAAAGCCAAGGAAATGAGAAACAGTCCTCATTCCAGCAATTTATACATCCATTTATTGGAATCAGGATGTCAAATTTGCCAAATTTGCCAAAATTATGACGGTCTCAGGACCCCTAAGAAAACAGCGTCCTCTTGTTGCACTCACGGACTCCATGGCAGTGCAGTGAAGGAAGGGAACACAAGCAGGTAGAAAAATAAGGAGAGGCTCCAATCCAGATCCTGTCCCTCCCCGACTTTGGTGCTTTCATGTCTACATAAAACAGCGTTTTCCACTCAGAACATGGCTATGGAGGTGGAAGGGTGACTCTTGATCAGAGTGGATAAAAATTAGAAATTACCAAACCAATAAACATTTTCTGGATTTAGATTTTTTAAAAAATGAAAGTCCATCATAGAACCAATCACAGAGTCCTTTGAAAGTGTAGACCAGCTTGGTCCAAAGTTAATGAAATCCTCAAAGCATTGTCTGAAGGAAAAAGACCTGCTTTATAAAGATCCCGAACATTAGAGGAGCTTGTGCCAAGATAGAGTTTGAAGATTATTCTAAAACTTGAATTTAAAATGAAGTCCTTATACCAGCTGTGTTAAGTATAAGTCCTGGGGTGGCAGCAGCCTACAGTTGTAACCATTCTTTATGGAACACAACCTCACAGCTGGGGGGTATTTTATTCGTGTCAGCTGAAACGTTTTAGCCCCATCTAATTTTCACCTACTGAAAAAAAGTATGGCTGAGGGGTTTTAACTGGCCTTCTTGACAACAATAAATGTAAATTCTGACTTTCTGTTATACTAAAGAGGGGATATTAGATCAAAATGAAAGATTTCAACTGGACTGGGCTCCTGCTAAGAAGCAGAAGGGGACACATGTTTTACTCTGAGAGACATAACCTGAGGCCCTCGTCACTTTGGGGGGTTTGAGAGAAATAGAAACATGTTATGGGAATATAGAAACATTAAAAGCTTTGGAGCATTGGGTCTTCGGGGAAAAAAAAGCACATGAGAAGTCTCTGAGTTTCTTCTCAACACCTTAAGTTTTTTTACAGCTCACGTTTTTTTTCATTCCAGAAAATTATTTCACATCTCTGGAATTTTCTTGCATATAGGCTCCTACATATGAACACGATGTGGCTCAGGCTGCTGAGCTTCTCACTCTTACCTCCTACCCCTTTGCTTCCGGGACTTCTCATTATTCCTGTCACACAAATAGCTAACTGCCCACCAACAATTTGTTCACTGCTTCCACATTGTGAAGTGGTTTCTGGAAAGCACCTGTCCAACCAAGAATCAGGTTTCCCAGCTGCCTTTGTTTCTAAGTGGAGAAACATGACTAGTTCTCACCTCTGGAATATGAGGGAAAGTGTTATACATCATTTATCCTCAGACAAGTTAGGTTGTAATGCCAGATAAGTAGGTGTGCTATTTTCATCTTGTTTTCTCATCCTTCAGCTGGATGCAGAATGTTAAGAGGCTCAGGTGCTAGTAGAGACACAAGATGAGAGAAGGTTGGGTCACTGAATTACCATGTGGTTTGGAGCCACCAGCCAACAGGGAACCAATAAATCCATATTGGGCATTTACATGAGTGAGAAATAAACTTACAGTGTGTGAGGTCGTTAAGTCTTTGGAATTTATGTGTTACAACATCTAGCTAGTATTGCCTTAACTGATATACAATAGTCACCCATTCTTCAGAACAGGATATCATCCAGTAACTCTTCATCAGAATCCAAAAACAGGTACTTTTCTGACTCGCAAGATTTTTTCTATTTTCTGCAGATTTCCTCATAGTAGCCATCCACAGATAACTGTTTATTAAGTCACACCAAAAAAAAGATCAAATGAAATTGTTGCATAATAGAATTATATATTGCCTACAGATATGATCAGTTTCTAAACTCTCATAACCTTCTGGACATGAACAAAAGGTAAACCAGAGTCTCAGTAATGGGGACAGTGAACATATATGAGAGAGCTATGAACAGGACAGCTGGGGTTAGGGGATGAGCCTAAGAGGTCTGAACCGGGCAGGGCCCACCAGCATTCTCTACTGTGGGGTCCAAGTGTTGTGATGACCACCAGTTTACTTTCAAACTGGTGCTGTCTCCAAGGATCTGATCTGACCATTAGAATAGAGAAGTCAAAACCTCCATGTAAAATGGTGTGATACTTTAACCTGATGTTGAGGAAACATGGACCTAGCAGCACATGACCATGGTTGTCAGGATGGACTGGGATGTCCAGGAGAACTAGGGTCCAGTCAATAATGGGAGCAATTTTGCCAGTCCTATGCCATACCATTCTCCACGTGCTGCCACTATTTCTTACTCCCCTCCCATGTTAGCCCTGGATAGTAGGACTGACCTTCTGCTCAATACCTTGCAATCCAGTTTTGTCCATTTGTGACATGGAGAACTTTTCTTACTGTTTTCTTGTCTTTTAATTTAGAGACCAAAAATTTAGATCAATAATCCTTTCTATATTTTCACAATTGTTTTAAATTTGTCATTCTCTGACCTGTTTTCACCTGTTTTCTTTATTCCTTCCACTTTGTGCTATGTCCTTTCTGCCCCTAGTATTACAGCTTCACTACCATTGTCATTTGATATGATGTTCCCCCATCACAATGATCTAGCGAACAGAAAAGTAAAAAATGGAAGAAGAAAGAAACAGTAAATAGGTTGTCCATGTAGAGCCATCCCTTATTCTGTCTCATAAAGGAAAATACTGATTTTGGAACCTTCTTCTCTTTAATTTAAAACATTCTTGGTGGAGAAAAAGATGATTAAAATTGCCAAGAGAACGGAGCATTATAGAAGGAAGTGAGGAGAAGAGGATCAGCAAGTAACAAAGCTGTAACAAGGTCTTCATCCACTGCATGTGGGCAACATGCTGGGTACTTTGGAGTCCTGCTTTGCCTCTCCCTCCCTCCCTCCCTCCCTCGGTCTCTCCCTCCGTTCCTACCTTCCTTCCTTCCCTCCTTCCTTCCTTCCCTCCCTCCCTCCCTCTCTCCCTCCCTCCTTCCTTCCTTCCTTCCTCCCCTCCTTCCACAAACACTGAGTCCTAACCATATGCCAGTCACCATGGTTCCACATCCAGATCTGTTAGCCCTTTTCTCACAATCCACGCAACAGTAGCCAGACTAGCAGTTCTCCAAAGACTTTGGAAAAGTCAAGTCCATTTTTTGGAAAGAAAAAAAACAAAGGCAGTCTGGTGTCAGCTAACCTTCAGTATGGACAGCTCCCCCGACTACCACAGGGAGCCCATGTCGTCTGTCTCACAGTCCCTGCGGCTGTAGAAATGAGAGAGGCACCCACCTTTTTGCCAGAAGACTGTGGTGTGTTTACACTTGGCGCTGCATCATAGGATCAGTGAGACAGTGAACGCACTGTTTATAAACCAATTTTTATCCCCTCTCTGGCATTACTGCATTTATGCAGTTTTAAAGAAAAGACAGGCTGATGTACACAAAATCAGTGGTTTGCCTCCTTAATGGGAATAGCAGTCATGTAGCCTAAAGGGAGATTCAATAGAACTTGAGATGTAAAACATCACAGTTGCCTTCTGCTTAGAACTCGGCTCTGTAGATGGTATGTTTAAAAGAATATTCCTGCCTTTCTTGTGCTTGCCTCAGCTCCTACTCTCAAAGGACTGAATTTGGGGATCTGTGTATAAAGAATGTGCCATGAAAATAAATCACAAGCAGCTTCTCTGATATGTCTGCTGACTTCAGCTTACCTTTGGAGATTTTCTGACCCTATTGGCCCCGCCTTTTCTCCAGTACCATTGACATTGTTAGCTCCTTGGTCTCCAAGGCTCTGGTGGAGGCCACTTTCCCTCTGTTCTTCCCTCAAATCTTGCTGTTCTCTAGGTTTCTGTCTTGCCTTTCTCCCCCTCTCCTCGGAGGGCCTCATTTATTCCCACAGTTTCAGTTTTATTCTTTATGCCGACGGCATTAAAGCTCTAGTTCAACAGAGCTTTCTTTCCTGAACTCCAGACACATTTATCCAAACTCGCATTTGGTCAGACCCATGGGTCCATTAAAACAATATGTCAGCCACTGAGCCTATCATCTTCGCACTCCATACCCCCAGACCTGCTCTTCCCAAAGTGTTTAATTCGACAAATGGCAGCACATCCACCCAGGTGTTCAAATGAGGAGCCATCTCAAGTCTTCCTTGCCCTTCACAGCCCATATCTAGTCAATCATATGATCCCTCAGCCCTACCTCCTGACCAAGGAGCTGCCCCTAGCACCTCTCCTCTGCTCCCATGGCCACTGCCTCGGAAAGGCCCTGCCATCTGCCTGCGCTTCCCGTGCCACTTTTGCAAAGACACCAGGGTGACCTTCCAACAGCACAAACCTAGCCATGTCAGTCCCCTTCAGTGCCCCATGCTGAATTACAATGCACCCAGGATTTGTTTTAATCGGGAATGGTGAGGTCAACAGATCTGGAGACAACTGCTATTGAAAAGACAATTTGTTGTTTTAGTTCCCAAGAGGAGGGATCGTGCCACACCATGCGGGGCACACAGGAAGCCCCAGGGTTGGTCAGGAGTTGGAAGGGGATGAGAGGAAAGCATAGGGCAGAGCCTTTACTGGGGTTTTGCAGGAAAGAATGAGCGAGAAAGCATAGGTACACCAAGTAAGCTTCTGGCCAGTTTGAATAATTTGACAGGCTCTGAGCTATAGGGGTGGTCCCTAGTCGTCTGGTACCTGGGCCTATGGTGATTCAAGGTGGGAGAACATTGGCTGGGTATCTGAGACCTTGATAAAAGAGATGGTTGGGATATTGTTGGTTGGTTTACATAGCAAAATTGTGCTTGTTGTTTGCTATCTCTAGGGGTTAGCTAACCATGGGAGGAGTAGTCTCTCCTGGGGTCCACAAGGCCAACATGTCAAAGCACCATAAAATATAGGAAAAAAACCCGTTATTAATACACACCCTCACAAACGCAGAGACACACAGATACACGGATATACATGGATTCCAAACACTTGAGTCCATTGATAACAGGAAATAATGGAAGGATTTTAAGAGAATGGCATGGTTGGATTTGCTATTTTTTGCCTTTGGAATAAAGTCAGACTTCTGCCAAGATTTCCAATCTCGTCTATTTATAATTTCCTCTCTCCATTATGTTTTCTGTACATTACCCTAAATATGCTCTCCTCTCTCTTGCCTATGGGACTTGGCACATACGGTTGTTCCCTTTGCCTGAAAATGTCCCTTCCATCTCTCTTCCCTTGGTTAATGCCAGCACCTCCTTCTAGATCAGCTCAGATATCACCTCTCTCTGAAAACCTCTCCTACCCACATGCCTGCACTGGTTACCCTGTATGTGCTCCCACATCAGCCAGCACACCCTGGACTGCAGTGACCTGATGGTTGTCTCTCTGCTGAACTTGACTGGAACCTCCTGGAAGGCATGCAAGGTGCCTACACCATCCCTGAATCTCCAGGGCCTGGCCCAGACCATAACAAATACTTTATAAATGTTTGTTGGAATTTATAAATGAGTAAATGATTTACTAGGGAAATACTGTTACAATTAAAACTACAGACGTCGCATCAGAGAGGGATCTTTCCTATGAAGGTTTTTATCTGGTCCCCAGTAAGATCTGAGCACCCTGTTTCAGAGGGCTCCCCTGTCTGTACCTCCCTGGAGTTTTGAGCACATCACCTATCACATGTTCCATAGTAGTTTATTTCTCTGAGAAACCATACATTCTTAGGTGGTAGAGGAGTCTTACTGTTTTGTTTTTGAACTTCTAATAGTGCTGGGTACATAGCACAATTTCAATAACTATTCAACTTAAAATTGAAAAATAAATAAGCCATAGATGCTATTCCAAAGACTATCTTAGAATACCCAAAAGAAAAATAGCATTTTAACCAAATCATTCTTATAAACATAATTCAGCTTTCCTAATTCAAAGCCACCACTTCCACTTTCCATTACCAAAATATGCATCCCATAAGAAACAACTGAAGACATTAACAATAGAGGAATAGAAGGCACCATTTATGTTCATTGTTTTCAGAGTCTTATCCTCTCCTTTTATATGCCAACTAATTAAGGCTATGAAATGACTAATGTATCCAACTGTTTAAATGTCCCAACATGCCATTATATTTTGATCTCTATGTACTTTCTCAGCTTTCAACACCCACACTTCAAAAATCTTAAATTACATAGATGTTCTAACCAAAGAGGGGGAAACTGGTTTTGTAATAGGAGGACTATAAAGTATTATTGAATGAAAACTGAAAAACAAAACAAAACAAAAAACAGGAAAATATGATGAACCATGATTTAGCACCAAACTTACGAACTTTGGGAAAGAATGTCAATCCCAGTTAGGACAAGAGAAAAAGGAAAGCAAGAAGATTCTAAAATTTAATCCAATTCTGCTTGAATGTCAGATCTCTGTATGATTAGTATTGAGTTTTCATATTATGAATACTTTAAAAATATTTTGCTTGTGACACTGGTAACTAAGAATTATGCCCCAATTAAAAAATAATAAGAGATAAGACAAGTAAGTATCTAAATTGGGGCTCGAATGACTGATTCTTTAAAGTTCCAGATTTAAGAATTTTTTTAGTTAGATAAACCATAGGCAAGACTTTGGCCATTGGTCCAACCAGGGCCAGGATGACAATAAGATAGATAGATAGATAGATAGATAGATAGATAGATAGATAGATAGATAGATATAGCTTGTAAACTGGCAATTATTCTGGGCTTGAGAGAGCAGAACAAGGCCAACTTCATTTTGTGCTACACCTGTCATCTTGTCTATAACCCCTACACGACCTGCTCCTGAGAAAGGTCACAGAATGTCAGAACATTGCCTAGCCGGCCCTTGAACCAGTTTGAGTTAGCCCATAGGAATGCGGAACCCCTAACCGCCACAGGATGTAAACCCTGCCTTTTGCCCGCTAAACTGTGACAGGAGTAACAGACTAGTTCAGTTACCTTACCCGCCAAACTTGCGCGCCAATTCAGACCAGAGTAATAGGCTAGTTCAAACGGTTACTATAGGGTAAATTGTGATTCAATTGGCCACCTGCGTGTGGACCAACGTGACTAGGCAACTTTCCCCGTGTGTTACAACCTCATTGGCCACCTGCGTGTGGACCGACAACGACTATGCAACTTTCTGTGTGACCACTGGCCCCTATAAAACTGTTACGCCCCTTGACCTAGGGGTCCAAGTCCTGACCCCACTGTGTCGGATATACTTGGGCCCAAGCTCGAGCTTGCAAATAAACCCTCGTGCGTTTGCATCGGTATCGGCTCCTCAGTGGTCACTCGGATTTGAAATCGGGGGCATTACAGGCTGACCTTTCACATTGCTGAGAGACGTGCTTTCTCCATGGTGGCTGTCACTAAATCTCTCCTGACTTACCATCTCTGACATCCTGGAGTTCCTCAGAGTCTTCGTCTTCCCTTTGCTTCTGGTTTATCTTCCTTGCTCTAACTAAGCTCTCTTAAATGCCCTCAAGCCCTTCACCTCTCCTTACTGCTGTGGCTGTGTCTGCGTAACAAATTAAACTGAAAGTCCAAGAGGCAAGACAATCTCTTGCTTTGGAGCACACTTTCCTCCGGTTTGACATTTACATACGAATAACAAAAAGAGCTCTTAATTTGGGGCCCTAGGAAAATAGGAAAAGGTGAGAATCGCTTTTCACATTAAAATTTTGGTGGTTGTTTTGACAACAGTTATATATCATGCACCTCTTGGGTACTATTAACTGAAAGATGGAGGGAGAGTTTCAGTGAAATATGATGGCATATAGTAAACCCATTTTTCTAACTAAATAGAGGGACTAGTGGATGAAGCAACACAGGAGGTAAATGTAGGCTTCTCAAGAGGGATCCGGGAAGGCTTTCTGGAGAAGAGCATGACTCACTGGAGTATTACAGAGGGACTTGGATTAGTCAGGTGGAGTGGAATGGGGGTGGGTTCCGAGCAGTGTAGGCAGCAGAATGTGCGAAGGCAGGGAAGCTTCGAATCATCCCCTATCCCAGGTAGAAGACACCTGCTCTCCTACGCATTTTTCCAGCCCTGAAGCAGAAGAAAGCCACACTGGGTATAATCGAATCTCTTTGCTTACCATTTTTTTTTAAAAAGATGAGACTGAGTTAATGTTAATATAGAATTCTTAACCTGTGCCAGTTACTGAGCTAGATAGGTAGTTACACACGTTCTATTCCATTGTCAAAACAAAAATCAAGACAAGCATTATAACAGCCATTCTCCAGAAGAGTCTAAGGTTCAGGGAGGTTAAGTGGGTTGTCTAGAGTAATGCAGCCTGTGAGTGACAGTCTGGATTCAATCCGAGGGTTAGAGCCTGTGTTTGCTCTCCTGCATCGGGTGGCTTGCACACTAAACAGGAGCAGCTGAGAGGAAGCAATGATCTTTCAGGGAGTAGAATCCAAAATGAAATTCCTAAGCACTGTGAAAAAGTTAATGTAGCCCTGGATCACTGTTAGTGCCTCTGTCCCTCCTGGTGCTCTCTCCACTTCAAGTTATCCTGAAATGTCACACATTTGACTGTCAAAGGTCACGGCATGGGGTCCTCCTCCCCATTTTGTGATGACATAAGGGGGGGCTCAATTCTAAACACTAGACCTGATACTATATAATAGTTAATATCTGCCTTGAACTTATACGTGTCTTATCTGATATGATTTTCACCACAGTGCACTTGAGGTTGACAGAGTGGGCACTAATTTTATTATTATCACCCATTTAAAAATAGAGAATTTGTTGCCCAGAGAGACCGGATGCTTTGATCGAGTCACATAGCACAGGGAACACATGGCAATGCCAGGAGCAGAACCTGGAGCAGACCAAAAAAGGATGAATGAAGTCATTACCGAGAAGTGAAAATTTCAGCTTCTCGTGTGCTGGCAAGAGCAGAGTGATTGAGGAAAAGAGAGGAAAGCAGAGCAGCTGCTCTCACCAAATCCTGGACATGTAGGGTTGGAAAGAACCGGAACCTCATCTGGTGTAACAGGCCCCCACAGCCGGACAACTGTGTGGGCCTGGAGGCCAGCGGGAGACACACGGCCCGTCACGTGTCTGCTAGCAAAGACAGCTGACAGGAGTGTTGGGGACACTGGCCCCGCACCCATGGGATGGGATCAACAACGCGTTCAGAAATACCTCTCTGTACCAGGAGGGAGGATTGTCACATGGGTGCAAATCAGTGTTTCTGGTCAGATGTTGAGATGGGCTAGAAGTCCGGCAGGAGCACGGTTCTTCTGTGTTCTCCCCGAGTGCAAATGAATGGTTCAGATTTGTCTCTACAAATAAACACTCCTTTTCATTTTCAGATACATTTAATAAAAAGATTATACGATTTATTGCCAAGGAAAGAAGATATCTTGGCTCTAAGAACAGACAACAAGTTTGCTTTTATTTTGTCCATTATTTCTATAATGGATATAGAAAGCCAAATGGAAAATTGTCAGAGATTCACAGAAAACCTCAAGTAAGAATTAAAGTCTACTCCTAAGGAACCAGTATCGTATTTGTGCATATATGTACACACGTGTGTGTGACTGCGTGTATGAAAAACAGAGAGTATGCTGCCAGAATGTATGTTTAATGTTGCTAGTCCATTATTGCTTTTTTCTGTCGGATGACATATCATTTCTTTTTTTAAATTAAGCTTTTTTTAAATTAAGAATGTATGTTTAATGCTGCTTGTCCATTATTGCTTTTTTCTGTCAGATGACATATCATTTCTTTTTTTAAATTAAGCTTTTTTTGGAGATAATTGTAGTTTCACACGCAGTTGTAAGAAAGTACAGAGAGCTCCCTTGTGTCCTTTATCTAGTCTCCCCCCATGAAAACATTTTGCAAATCTATGGTACAATATCACAACTAGAATGTTGGCATTAAAACAGTGAAGATAGAGCACATTTCCTCAACGCAATGATCCCTCAGGCCGCCCTTTGTAGCCACATCCACTTCCTTCCCAACCCTATTCCCTCTTTAACCCCTGGTAACCACTTGTCTGTTTTCCATTTTCAGAATTTTCTCATTTCATGAACGCTATATGAATGGAGTGACACAGTATGTAATCTTTTGCTTTTTCCAACCAGCATAATTCTCTGGAGACTTATTCAGGTTGCTGCATGATTTGTTGAGTAGTATTCCATGGTATGCAAGTACCAAATTTGTTTAACCTTTCACCTGTTGAAGGACATCTGGGCTGTTTCTAGTATTTGTCTATTACAAATAAACATTTACATACAAGTTTTTGTGTGAACATAAATGTCCACTTGTCTGGGATAAATGACTGGGAGAGCGGTGGCTATGTCATGTGGTGGTTACTTGTCTGGTTTTTAAAGAAACTGCCAAAATGTTTTCCAAAGTAGCTGTACCTCTTTACATTCCCACAAGCAATGTCTGATTCCAGTTTGTCTACATCTTCACCAGCATTTAGTATTCTCACTTTTTTATTTTAGCATATCTGATAGGTATACAGTAATATCCCATGTTAGTTTGGGTTAGCATTTCCCCAGTGGCTATGGATATTGAACACCTTTTCATGTTTTACCTGCCATCTGTATATCCTCTTCATGACTTCTGCCATCTTCTAATTGACTTTTTTGCTTTTTTACTGTTGAGTTTTGAAAGTTCTTTATCTATTCTGGATACCATTCCTTTATCAGATACATGGTTTGAAATGTTTTCTCTTATTCTGTAACTTGCATTTTCATCTTCTTCACAAGGTCTTTTATAAGAGAAAAATTATTTAATTTTGATGAAGTCCAACTTATCAACTTTCCCTTTCATGAGTCATGCTTTTGGCATCAAGTCTAAAAACTCTGCCCAACCCTAGATGATTATTTTCTCCTAATTTTTTTTTCCCTAAGCGTTGTATAGTTTTATACTTTCCACTTAAGTCTATAATCCATTTTGAGTTGCTTTTTGTACAGAAAAGCACTTAAGTCAAGGCAACTTTTTATAATTATTATTATTATTATTATTATTGCGTGTGAATGTCTAATAGCCCCAGCACAACTTGTTGAAAAGACTATTTTTTTTCTCCATGAAACTGCTTTGGCATCTTTTTCAGAAGCCAACTGAGCAATAATTTAAAAAGAAATCAGTTGGGCATATTTGTGTGGGTCTACTTCTGGGTTCTCTATTCTGTTCTGTTAATCCATTTCTCTATCACTCCACCAATACCACAATATTGATTACAGTAGTTATAGAAGAAACCCTGAAATTGGATAGGCTATTCCAACTTTATTCTTGTTTTTCAAAATTACTGTAAGTTATTCCAGTTCTTTTTCTTTTCTATATAAATTTGACAACATTGTAAATATCTACAAAAAAATCCTTGCTGACATTTTGAAAGAAATTACATTAAACCTGAATATAAATTTCAGGGAAATTGATATCTTTACTATTTTGAGTTATCCAATCCATGAACAAGGTCTATCTCTCCAGTTACTTAAATCTTACATATTTCTTGCATCCATTTTGTGTAACCTTCATCATATAAATCCTGTATAGGTTTTGTTAGATTGACCCCTAAGTATCTCTCTTTTCAAAAAAGAAATGTTAAATGGCTAGTGCGTTTTAAATTTTGGTGGTTATTATTTCATTGCTAGTATATAGAAATGCACTTGACTTTTGTATGTTTATCCTGTATCCTTGCTGAACCTTGAAACCTTGCTGAACTCACTTGCTAGGAGTTTTTGTGTTAATTCCTTGAAATTTTCTGTATAGACAACACTGTCCTCTGCCAATACAGACAGCTGTAGTTCTTCCTTTCTAATATATATGCTTTCTATTTCCTCTTTTAACCCTATTTCACTGGCTGAAATTTTCAGCACTATAGTAATGAGTTGAGAGTGAACATTTGTACCTTATTCTGCATTGAAGGGGAAAAGCTTTCAGTCTTTCACCACTAAATAGAATGTTAACTCTTAAGGTTTTGGTAGATTTTCTTTATAAAGTCACAAAGTTTCCCTCTACTTCTATTTCTTCTCAGAGATTTTATCATGAATGAATTGAATTTTTTCAAATGCTTTTTTGTCATTAATTGATATGTCATATAATTCTTTCTTCCTTATCTGTTAATATGGCAGAAACCATTTATTGATTTTCAAATATTGAAGCAATCTTGCATTCCTGGAATGAGCACCAGCTTGTTATGGTGTATTATTTTACCATGTTGCTGAATTCTGTTTGCTAATATTTTGTTAAGGTTTTTTGGATCTCTATTCACATGCAGTGTGTGTGTGTGTGTCTGTCTGTGTTGTCTTTGTCTGGTTTTGATTTTGCTATCAGGGTAATACTAGTTTAATGAAATGAGTTGGGAAAGTTTCTCTCCTATTTTCTGAAAGATACGGTGTTTGGTTGGTGTTAATTCTTTAAATGTTTGGTAGCATTCTTTAGAGTAACCCTGCAGGCCTGGATATTACTTTTTTGGGGAGTTTTTAAAGTATGAATTCAACATTCTTAATAAGTATAGTGCTATTCAGATTACCTATGTCATAGTGGGTAAGTGTGGCAATTTGTCTTTTTCAAGGAATTGGTTCATCTTATCTAAGCTGTCACATTTATGTGTACATGTAGTCCTTAATTACTATTTTTATGTGTTCAGAGTTTGTAGTGATATTGTTTCATTCCCATATTGGTAATTTGTGCCTTCACACTTTGTTAGTCTTGCTGGAGGTGTGCTGATTTTTGATCTTTCAAAGTACCAACTCTTTGTTTTATTTTATTAATGGTTTTCCTGTTTTCAATTTCCTTAATCTTTGCTCTTAGCTTTCCCAAGTCTTCTGCTTGCTTTATGGTACTTGTCTTTTTCTTGATATGTTTCATTTATAGCGCTTTTTATGGTTGCTCTAAGTGTTATCTTATACATATATACCTTCTCATAAACTACTGGTGTCATTATTTTACTGGTTGAGTGAAATATAGAAATCTTACCTCCATTTTCATCCCTGTACTCACTCTCATTTATAGGAAAATTGTCTTAAATATTTCCTCTATATACATTTAAAACCACAGTGTTCTAATTATGTTATACTTAATTATATAAGTGTTATAATTATGTTATATTTAATTATAGTGTTAAAATTATGCTTCAATTGCCACACATAATTTAGAAAACTCAAGAGGAGAAGAGAATTCTATTGTACTTGCATATATTTTTTGCTATTGCCTTCTTTCTTCTTTTCCAATATTCCAAGTTTCCTTTTTTTTTTTTTTTTTTTATTGTTTCCTTTCTGTTTACGAAATTTCCTTTGCCATTATTTTAGGGTAGATCTGTTTGTGACAAATTCTCATATTAGTCCTTTATCTGAAAATGTCTTGATTTCCCTTTCATCCCTGTAGGATATTTTTCTGGATATAGGATTTGGGGTTGATAGTTTTTTCCATTTAGCACTTGAATAATAGTATGCTATACTTTTGGCCTTATGGTTTCTGATGAGAAATCTGATGGATTTCTATTACTTTCCTCTATAAGGAAAGTGTTCTTTTTCTCTAACTGCCTTCAAAAATATTTTGTCTTTAGTTTTCAGAATTTTAATTATAACGTATCTTGGCATATTTCTTTGAGTTATGCTGTGTGGAGTTTGCTCAGCATCTTGAATCTGTAGGTTTATGTCTCTTGCCAAATTTTACAAATTTTCATTAATTATTTCTTCAAGTATTTTTCAAATGTCTGTTTTCAGGACTCCATTGACATTAATGTTTATTTATTTTTTGTTATAGTCCTAAGAACTCCTGAGGCCCTGTTCTTTCTTTTCTTCCTCCCTCCCTTCCTCCCTCTTTCTTTCTCTTTCTTTCCCTTCCATCCTTCCTCCCTCCCTCTCTTTCTTTCTTTTTCTCTGTTATTTAGATTAGGTAAAATTGTTGTTTTAACTCCCATTTTACTTACTCTTTCCTCTGCTTTATCCATTCTGCTGTTGGGCCCACCAATTGCAGTTATTATATCAGCTGTTGCATTGTTCAGTTCAAAAAATTTCCATTTAATTTTCTTTTTATATCTTTTTGTATCTTTTCTTTCTTTATTGAGACCTTCTATTTCCTTTCTGGGGCTTTCTGTTTTTTTCCATTTGTTCCAGTGTGTTTGTAATTGCTCACTGAAGCAATTTTATTACAGCTACTTTAAAATCTTTGACAGATAATTCTAGTAACTCTGTCATCAGAGTGTTGGCATCTATTGATTGTCCTTTTTCATTCAGTTGGAGATGTTCCTGGTTTTTGGTATGGCAAGGATTTTCAATTGAAATCTGGACATTTAGAGTATTGTGTTACGAGAACCTAAATCTTATTTAAAACTTCTGTTTTAATTGTTTTTTCTGACACCTTTCTGGAAGGAAAAGTTGAGACACTGTCTCATTATTTCCAGGGGGAAGCAGAAGCCCAGGTTCCCTCCTTATCCTCTGTTGACACCTGGGTAAGGGGAGTTCCTCATTACTGTTGCAAGAGGATAGATGTTCAGGCTCCCCATGTGGTCTGCAATGATGCTGCATTGGAGAGTGAGCTTGTTATCCTCGGAGAGCAGTAAAAGTTCTGATTTTCCCTACTTCTCTGACAACATCCCAGCACAGAGTGGGAGGGATCTTCATTACTGTCAGATAGTGACAAATGACCACTAGCACTGAGACGAGAGGGGCTGGTTACAGGCTGATAGGGTGAAGGTCCCAGCTGTCTACATGGGCTTCTGTGACACTACATGTGTGTGGATGCTGCTACGCCTTATAACAACCTTGCAAAGATGGAAATCTGAGCTCCCTACCTGGCCTCTGCTAATATCAGCAGGGCTAGAGCTACAGTATTTTTGTGCAGTGTTGACTAGACTCAAGCATATATTGTCTAAAGGTTTTTTGTCTTGTGAGGTGGCTCCTTTCCTGGTCTTTTGGGTAGAGAAACCAGCTTGTACTCGGGCTTTTTTTTTCTTTCTTTCTTTTGGCTGTGCCATTGGCATTTCAGACTTTTGACCTCTTTGATTCCAGGTCTGGGATATTAGAGGTAAAACAGAAACCCAGAGAACTCACCATTATGCCACTCTTCACATCCCAAGATCTTTTGCTAGTCTTCCTTCCTCTCTCCATGTCTCAGTCTCCTTATACATGTCTGATAAATAATGTCTAGAGTTGCTTGGTTGTACTTTGTGAGAGAAATGGGAAACCTTTGTGTTCTGCCCTTTGGTTTTGAAACCCATCACAGTTCTTTAAACTGTGAGAAATGGGAGCAGACATGACAGACTACCCTGCCTTGGAAAAGCATTCAATAGATGCTCTGTTTCTGTTTTTGTGTTTAAGGCTTACTTATTTATTTTAGAGAGAGTGAGAGAGGATGCTTAGAGGAGAAGCAGAGGGAGACGGAAAGTCCCAAGCAGATTCCTCACTGAGCGTGAGCCCAACATGGGGCTCAATCCCTGAGATCAGGACTGGAGCTAAAATCTGGAGTTGGGCCCTTAACAAACTGGGCCGCCTGGATGCCCCTACCCCCACTTTTTTTTTTAAAGTGTTAATGATGCTAGAAAGCAACAGGTAAGACTCCCTGCAGGAACTCAGGCACCCATGTTTTTAGTGTTTAGATGGAGGGAGAGAGAGAGAGAGAGAGAGATTACATGGGGCTTGAAGGCTCGACCCTGAGATCAAGACCCGAGCTGAAATCAAGAGTCGGATGCTTAACCAATTAAGCTACCCAGGTGCCCCGAGAGAGATATATTTTTAATAGAGCAGCTTCATAAACATCTTCCTAAGCAGACCGTAGTAGCAACATGAAGGGCAGGTTTTCTGGGGTTAGGTCACCTCTTCCGATCTAGAAAAAATTGTAGAAGCCCACTACCACGGAAGCTCAAGCTGGAGGACCACCCTGAGGACTGAAAAGAAAATTTTTTCAGTGTCTTTAAGCATCAGAATAGTGTTTCCATGTAGATCTTATCCTCTGCTTCCTATGACTAAAAAATTACCCCCAGACAAGTCTAGGCATTTTTCTCTGAAGCGTTTAACGTGAAGAGGCCTGATGTGTAAGATAGAAAAGGGTGAATTTGCATAAGCCCCTGGTGATGGTGACAGTGCCCTCTTGCCCCTGCTGTGACAGCCATAATAAAGGCTTCAAGACTCACCAATAAACTGGAACCAAGAAGGCAGGTTGAGGTAAAGAACTTAGAAGAACATCTAGAGAAAATGGGAAGTTCAGAAGAGAAGCATTAAGAAATAATTCTGAGATGTGCAAAAATTGAAAACCAGAGGGAGAAAGGATTTGTTCTCTGGGGGCAGACAACCTTATTCTAACAGTAAATAAATAATTTCTGTCAGAATAAAATTTAACGCTTAGCCCTTAATACAAAGTAAAAACTCACTGAAGTTGGAATAAAACTGATATATTTTCCTCCTCCTTTCATTCTGTGTACAGACTTCTCAATTTTTTTATAGAAAGCAAGGTTATTCTACCAAAAGATAAGTCAATGAAAGGACAGTGTGCTGTTCATATTGAAAAATATTTTGGGTTGGGTTTTTCGTTTTTGTTTTGTTGTTTATCTTCCAAGTTCTAGGATACTGATACATTAAGAAAAATCTGTACGAAACAAAAAAAAAATAAAAAATTTGTCTGGAAACATAAAGGAATGAGGAGCAAAGACCTTTGGAAAAACACTAAGCAAATTAAGTATGCTTGATGTGCCCTAAGGCTGGCAGGGAGGGAGCACGTTGTTTTTACTCCCAGCCTTCATCCTACTCTGGAGAAAGCCAGCCCCTGGCCACAGTCTCTGACTCTGCTCTTAGCTCCGTAATGGCAGCTCCTAGATGGGCAAGCCCGAGTCCATTTTAGCTAGACTTGTGTATCAAGCTGCTTTGTTTCCTTAGCCTGGCTTCTCCCTCCCCCTTCTCAAGTACGTCCCCCTGCGGCCCTTTACGGCTATACAGTACTCTGACCGCCCTGCATTGGACCTGACTAAATCATTGTCTGCTTTCTTCTCCCCATCCCGTATCTGAATGTCTAAGAACACTTTGCTCCAATAGATAATCATGGGTTGGTAGATTCAGTTAAAATACAGGCCAGCTATTCTGTTTCATCTTTGAGGCAAGATAACGTCTAAGATGAGATAAAATATCCCTAACTCCAAAAGGATCTTTGGGAGTAGGGCAAATAGTGGGATGGCTGGTGTAAAAAGGCCCTTGTGCAGGAGAAATGTCTGACAGGTAGGTCCAAAGTACTCCTTAGATCATCAGCATTTGACACCAGAGGAAAGTTGCACCTTTAGCCATCACACTGGGCCAGCTCCATTCTCATCCATCACTAAGTCACTGCTGGATGCCTCACTCCCAGGTAACAGGGCAGTGGCATTTACCTGGGGGGTGTGGGGCTGGGGGTCCTAAACAATGCAGCTGTTTCTAAAGGAAAATACTTAAAAATCTAAGGCAGTTTCTACTAGTAGGATATTGTATAAATGATGAAGTATATATTTTCCTCAGTTTTGGATACTCTGATTATACTCCCATCCTTCAGAAAGAAATAAAGTTTATTAAACTCAAAATATGTTAGAAGTTGAAATTTAACCTCTACATACCAATCTACCAGTCACTCCTTGAGCTATATTGATAAAAGTCCTTTAATAGGTGAGAGCCAAGCATTTCCTGCCCCAGATAGGCAAGAATTGGTGCATTGGCCTAGGTGTTTGTGACCTACAATCAAGTTGTGTCTTCCTTTGGAATATTATCAAATAGGCATTTTTCTCCTGTATCTGTTTGGGTATAAATAGGGAAACAGTTTAAATAACACAAATATGTTTCAACTGGATATAGATTATAAAGCAATAAGATTGAAAGAGACAAAAATAAAAACTGAATCCATGATGAAAATAAACCACCTTATGTTTTCTCAGAGATTTCTATGTACTAGATTCTATGCCAAGTGCTTTATATACCTCAGCTAACTGAATTCTCACAACGAACCTCTGATTTATTTATTTTTATGCTCATTTTACAGATGAAGAAACCATGATTTCAGAGTTCATCTAACTTGCTCAAGGCCTCACAGGAAGTCAGGATTTGAATCCAGTTCTCTCTGACCCTAAAACCCATATTTTTAATTATCCAGCCTAGTAATCATTATTAGCCTTATAATCATTACCAGTGGGATTAAAAATACATATTTCTTCCTTTCATTAATAAACTGAGATTTACTATAAGTCAGTCCTTTTCTTTGTTTATTTTGATTCATCTATAGAGTAAAATGCCCAAAGATGTCATCCTATATTATTATGCTTAAATTTCAGATATTTATGGTATATTATAGTAATCACTGAAACAAATAAACTGAACTGAACAAATAAACTGAAAAAAATGTAAAATTACTGTCTCAATATTTTAGTCTTATTGTGAAACAAATTAATGACCCATCTGAAATAACCACAATGATATTGTTTAGACTAAATTTGTGTGCCCCAAACACAAATATTTCATCATCTCTGAAATTAAACACTATATTGCTTAAAAAAAAAAATCCACCTTCATTTCATGAGCAGAAAGACAATGGTGACCTATCTTTAGGGAAGATTTTTTCCATTATTTTCTATAATGGTCCATAAACTTTGCTCCCCCAACAAAGATAAATCATTCTGGTTACAGATTTATTAACATTAGAAAATAGACTTAGATTCAAGCAGTTAAGGCATATCAGTCAGTATAAGCTAATGCTCAGTAACAATAATAACGTCAATAACATAAAATTTTTGACTTAAAACAAGAAAAATTATTTATTGCATTATTTCAGATCAATGGGCTGCTCTGCTCATCCTAGTCATTCAAACACCCCTGCTGATGGAGCAACTACTGGCTCAAATGTTGCCTGTTGAACACTTCTTTCCCGATTTTAACAAACGCTGTGGGTCCTTACCTTATGTCCCCTTGGATCTCCTTTGTGTTGCTATAATGTCAGTCTGACTTTTTTCCAAAAATCAAATCTTGCATTTTTGTTGGAGAGTTGCCCTTAGGCTATCAGAAACCACTTTGCCGGCTTGCTGAGGGCTCAAAGTGATTCTAAAGGAACAAATTAACATTGCCCTCAGAGCCCTCAACAAAAACTAGTAATGTGAGTGCCTATATACCCAACCTCCCTTGCCCTTCGGCTGGGATAATTCTGAGGCATGTATAAATTGCCAGAACTCCCCTTGGGGATCAAGTTTTGGTCGTCCACTATAAGAGCTGGTTTAATTGCCTGTTCCTTAATGGCCGTCTGTGCTTCTCTAAATCACGCCCCCCCCCCACTTGCCTGATGGTATCTGCAACCACTAAATAAACTATATCCACTCCATCTGTTTCTCAGAGTCTAGCTTCTGGAGGCAACTAAAATAGTAAACAAGTGCCAATTTAGAATAAATGTATTTTAAAATGGGTACAGTTGTAGAATTAAGACAAAAGAAGAAGGAATAGCACCAACATGAGCTCTAAGGCATCTTGTGGGAGAATAGTGGTAGGGCTCCAGGAAGACCACTGCATTCCTGCAACATTCTCTACATGAAATACTTGTAGGAAAATACATTTTAAAAATGCATCATACTGATGTGGTATATATACAATGGAATACTATGCAGTCATCAAGAGAAACGCAGTCTTGCTATTTGCAACAACATGGATGAAACTAGAGGGTATTATGCTAAGCGAAATAAGTCAATCAGAGAAAGACAATTATCGTATGATCCCTCTGATATGAAGAATTTGAGAAGCAGGGCGGGGTGGTTGTTGGGGGGGGAGGGGAAATGAAACAAGATGGGATCAGGAGGGAGACAAACCATAAGTGACTCTTAATCTCAGGAAACAAACTGAGGGTTGCTGGGGGTTAGGAGGGGAGGGATAGGGTGGCTGGGTTATGGACACTGGGGAGGGTATGTGCTATAATAAGTGCTATGAAATGTGTAAGCCTGATGATTCACAGACATGTACCCCTGGGGCAAATAATACATTATATGTAAATAAATAAAATAAATTATAAAATAAAATAAAATAATAAAATAAAATAAAATAAA
>CM053608.1:62828381-62861590 GCA_028646535.1 Procyon lotor | reverse complement strand
GATCCCAGGACCCTGAGATCATGACCTGAGCCGAAGGCAGAGGCTTTAACCCACTGAGCCGCCCCAAGTGTCTGACTTTTGATTTTGGCTCAGGTCATGATCTCAGGGTCATGGGACTGAGCCCCATGTTGGGCCCAGCGTGGAGCCTGCTTAGAATTTTCTCTCTCCCTCTCCTTCTATCCCTCCCCCCACTCATGCCCTCTCTGTCTCTCAAAAGAAAAAAATAATCAAATCTCATGGAATTTTTATAATAATTAAATGAGATAATACATTCAAGCATGTAACACACAGACTAGCACATAATAAGGGTACAGTTACTGTTATTTCCTTTCTTCTCCCTCCCTGACAAAGAACTTACTTATTTTGTGAATCCTCTGTGCCCAATATTGCTTGATTTACAGGCAGTCCTCAAAGCTATTGTTTGAATGGATGAATGATCACCCGATCTAAGTTCTTGGGAGAACAGATACCCTTCTAAGTCAAGTCCAGACTCTTCAGTCTGATTCTGTGTTAACCAGAATCTAGCCTAACCTTGTCTCCAAGCTCTGCTCCTCTAGAATGGGAGATCTTGAATCAGAAGTCCCCCGTGTCCTCATGGTCTTCTCTCAAATCCTTAATAATGTTTGATTTGCCTTGTTCAGCCTTACCAATATTGCTCATTTTTTTTCCTATTGAAATCTCAACATTCGCTTTAAAAAATACTTCAGCATAACCCCAATGTTTATAGCAGCATTATCAACAATAGCCAGATTGTAAAAAGAGTCCAAATGTCTATCAACTAATGAAAAGATAAAGATGTGATATATATGTGTGTATGTGTATATTTCATATATAAATAATATATATTATACATAATAAAATATATAATAAAATAATTATATATGAAATGAAAAACATATAAATGAAATATTGCCATTTGCAATGACATGGTTAGAGTTAGTGAGTATTAAGTGAAATAAATCAGAGAAAGACAAACGCCATATGATTTCACTCATATGTAGAATTTAAGGAACAAAACAAATGAGCAAAAGGAAAAAAAGAGAGAGGGCAATCAAAAAATATATGGGTGAAACAGTTATCTATATGCTTTGGGAGTAGTTCTTGTCCTAATTGGGAAGATGCACTCCAGGGAGTATTATGTAGAATTTAAACAAAACAGTTATTGTTTTAATTTTATGAAAAGTTTTCAGGTAGCAATAATCATGCCTCAGATAAATCTCACTGGCTGCCATACTGGCAATGTGCAAAGCTACAAATGTAACATTGTTGAAAAGAAATCAGATGTAAAAGTATATATACCACATGATTCTATTTACATAATGTTCAAAACAGGGAAACTATTATATTTGAAATCATATAGTTGGTGACATCTAGGAGGAGAGAAGAGTGATTGGCATGGGGTACAAGGACAGACTACTGAGGTGCTAGAAATATTTCATTTCTTAACCTGTGTGGTGGCTGTGTTCACTGCGAAAATTCTTCAGGTTGTGTGGTTTTAATTTGAGTGCTTTTCTTCAGGTAAATCTTTTCTTAATAAGAAGTTTATTTAAAAATTTACATGCACATATTTGGTTTTGCTTCTTTCTATCTTAAAATGAAATCAAATTGCACATATTCCTAAATGATTTACTTTTTCATTTAATATTCTTATTCTGAAATTATACATTTATTTATTACATTATGTATATATTTATTTTGTTTGTTTGTATTACATTATTTATATATTTATTTTATATGTTTATAGATGCAACTAGAGTTTCGATCTCTGTATGATCATTAGATCATTAGATCTCTGTATGATAATTATTGTGTTTGAGGAAAATCAGTCCTGCTGTTTGTTATTTAGGGAACAGATTTGAGAGAAAGACAAATACCATATGATTTCACTCATACGTGGAATTCAAGAAACAAAACAAACGAGCATATGGAGAAAAAAAAAAGAAAGAGGAAAACCAAAAAAGATCTTCAACTATAGAGAACAAACTGATGGTTCCCAGAGGGGAGTGGATAGGATGGTGGATTGAAGAGGTGATGGGGTGAAGGAGGGCACTTGCTGGGATGAGCACCGGGCGTTGCACGGAAGGGATGAATCACTAAATTCTACACCCGAAACTAATATTACACTGTGTGTTAACTAACTGGACTTGAAGTAAAAACTTAGAGGAAAAACTTAAAAATACTTCAGCATAGGTATAATGCTGTGTGTGTGTGTGCATGTGTGTTTATTTGGGAGAGAGAGAGAGAGAGATGTGGTTTTAATCTATATACTTTGGGAGTAGTCCTTGTCCTAATTGGGAAGACACACTCCAGGGAGTATTATGTAGAATTTAAACAAAAGCCTCCAGGGCTCAGCTGTATTGGTTTCTGACCAGTAACAAAGATTGAGTTTGTTAACTTAACAGACATTAGCCAAAGCTTTTCATTAGTAAAATTTCATTAGTAGAATATATGAATTGGCTAGAATTATTATAGTGATGTTGTTTTCTTTTCCATAAACGGGATGGAAGAATCAAATAAGCTCAGAAGTCTTACGTTCTTCAGAATGGCATTTGAGGCTGCTTCCAAACAGAACTGCATCCACCCCTGATTCGCAGTTCTGATACCTTATACTGTCTATAAAATTAGCAGAATCCAAACTTTCTCTTTTTTTTTTTTTTTGAGTAAACATTAAACATTTCATTCAAGGTGTGGTTAGAACACCTAGGAATATCTAAAAGAAAACAGTGTTTACAGTGGTTTCTATGACTGATTTTGTACCTAGATAGTAGTAAATTGTTGCCTATGTGGCAAAATTCTGTTTGGGTGTCACATCATTGTTCCCTGGGAGTAGGATGGTTGTAAGGAGGAGCCCTATAACACCTCACCGATTTCTACGAGAGGCCCTCAAAACCCCAAATAATTATAAGCAAACAAATTAGCTCAAATCAGTTGTAAAATGTGGCCCGGATGGCATGGTAGCATTTACATGGATTGTTAAGTAAAAGCAGGAAACAAATATCTTTTCTAGGAGGAAAAATCTGTTGAGAAAACAGCATGCATATGTCTAAATGCATGTGTTATATAAAAGTAGACAGAAGGAACCCCGGGGGCGATTCAAAACAGATCATGGTGCTCTACCGGTGAAAACTTAGAACATCGGGAGCAGCAAGAAGGCCTAAATTGGGCGGGGGTGGGGTGGGGGTGGGGCGGGGGCGGGGTCGTTATTACCTCTCCTAGTTAATATTCATCTCAGCATACGTATTGTAGGAAGTAAAATAGAGAAAAATATTGTTGCCATGGATGGTGATAGGATGCTTATCAATATTCGGAAAGATATAAAAATTGTTAGTGAAAGTAGTGCAAGTGATTAATCGACAGAGCTCTGTCTCTGTCACCAGAGAGACCCCTGACATAGACTTGACCTTTCCTGCCCACCTGCTCAAACTCACTAACATCTGTCTTACGTTTCTCCTTAAGCGCTTCTTTCAGGCTTACCTCTTACCTCAGGCAAATGAAACCCCAACCCACCCCCCAGGTGCCGGCGATGCCCTGACTAGACCTCCTGCTGGCTCACACCCCCCAGGTATTTTGAGCTAAGCCTCCCTGACTTGCGCCTACACAGCTGGGCGCACAGAGTGACCGCTGGAATGACCGACAACTACTTCTCATGTTAATACTAAAATCTCCGGGGCACCTGGGCAGCTCAGTCCCTTGACCTCCAACTCTTGACTTCAGCTCAGGTCCTGACCCCAGGTTCCTAGGATCTAGCCCCACGTGGGTCCCAGCTCATCAGGGAGTCTGCTTCTCTCTCTCTCTCTCTCTCTCTCTCTCTCTCTCTCTCTCTCTCTCTCTCCTCCTCTTCATACACACCCACATACGCATTCTTGCTCTCTCTCTGAAATAAATAAAACTTTTTTTCCTTTTTTAAAGATTTTATTTATTTATTTGACACACAGAGAGAGAGCACAAGCACAGGGAACAGCAAGCAGAGGGAGAGGGAGAAGCAGGATCCCCCAGCGAGCAGAGAGCCCAAGGAGGGGCCTGATCCCAGGGCCCTGGGATCATCACTGGAGCCAAAGGCAGACACAAACTGAGCCACCCAGGTGCCCCAAGAAATACATCTTTAAAAAAAGAATACTAAAATCTCTGCCCAAAGAGGAGCCTCAGCCTCATTGATATTACATACAACATTTGCACAGACATGTTTCCTTAAGCACACATGACCTAATGCCCACCTGTACAGAAGAAGACAAAGTTTCCCTATCTAAGTATTTATTCCAACCCTAAACAAAAAGAACCCATTCACACTCTCTCTGGGAGTCACAGCTTTGGAAGCCATTGCCTATGATCCTCTTATCTGCTGAAAATCTTTCTTTCTTTGACAACTCAATCTGGTTCATTTTGACTCACCAAGGAGTGAACTCATGTTGGTTTGGTTACATCTCCTTTTAACCCCCAATCAAGGGACCTATTTCCAAGCACGGTACCAGATCATTAGCAATATAAAGACTAGGCACCTGGCTGGCTCAGTCAATAGACATCTCAGTGTCATGATGTCAAGGCCCACATTGGGTGTGGTGCTTACTTAAAATAAAATTGATAAAATAAAATATCTAAAGAGCATCAATCACAGGGATTTGCTGGGGAGTGAAGTTACTAAGTGATGAAGTTATATCTTAGACACAGTTTATACACAAGTTAAAATCCATCAAAAAAGAATTTGCCCAATGAAAGGAGAGGGGTGTTTGGTTTGGTTAAATGGCCTCATTGAGGAAGGAGAAACCTTTCAGATGATTTGATGTGTTGCAAATAAGCTTACCCTGACTATTAGTTCTAAAAGGAAGGAAGAAAAGAAGGGAAGGAGGGAGGGAGGGAGGAAGGAAGGAAGGAAGAGAGAGGAAAGAAGGAAGGAAAAGAAGAAAAGAAAAGAAAGAAAGAAAACAAAAACAAAAAAAAAAAAAGGAAAGCATCAATTTATCACAGAGATATAGACCAGGGAGAAGAAAATGTCTGGCCTCATTACTTAATGACAGCGGTACTAAAGGAGAATTGCTGGTTGTAATTCGTATTTAGGAGGATTGTGTTTATTGTCAGACAGTTTTGGTACTTGAGATGGAGATCAAATATGTTTGAAATTTGTAGATGCAGCATGATTTATTTATATGTTAGATTGAATATATTTGTAAAAAAGACCGAGTACTAATTAAAAGCTCCTTAAAGCAATTTTTTTTTTAAGATTTTATTTATTTGACAGAGAGAAACACAGCCAGAGAGGGAACACAAGCAGAGGGAGTGATAGCGGGAGAAGCAGGCTTCCTGCCGAGCAGGGAGCCTGATGCGGGGCTCGATCCCAGGACCCTGGGATCATGACCTGAGCTGAAGGCAGACGCTTAACGACTGAGCCACCCAGGCGCCCCCTTAAAGCAATTTTTAAATACTGCTAGACGTACAAATACAATAGAAGATTTGTAAGTTGAACTTAAAAGCATAATAACAAAGTAAAGATTTAATTTGTAAGTTGATAGATAATCTTAAAAGCAAAGGTGATCTTCTTTATAGCCTTTTCAAAAATAGAAGCATCAGTTTAGCTACTACAGAGAGTGCATTTGAATGGCTAGCAACTAATGGTCAGCAGAAAGAGTTAGAGAGGCCCAGGGAAAGAAAGGAGATAGACCTTTCAGGCACAAGATAATCACTATGGTTCCCCAGCTATCCCCGTGCTTCTCCGTGATCTATGCCCTACCAGCAATACTGGTCCTAACACACTTCTGGTGGAACTTCCTAGAAGGGGTCAGAACTACAAAAAATGCAAACATCCTCAGTAGTTAAGGATTTTAAGGGAACAAAGGGAATGCAAAAACTAACGGTCTCTACCAGGCCATGCAAGAGCCTAACCATATCAAAGACAGTAAATCAATGGTAAAACTCCCAGTGCTGTTCCAAAAGTAAAGTTTGACCTAATGCACATTTTGAATTGATTTTCTGGGATTGGAACATAGAGTTTCATGAAGTTAATGAGGTAAAAACTGACCCCTCTTCTTTTCACAGGAATGTTAACTTCTTTTGGAGGCAAACAAGATGAGCGCCAGCGGCCTAGTCCAGCTCGGCTGGCCCACCGGCTCACACAGGCGCAGGTGGACCATGCAATGACAGATCACTTCCTCTTCCTCATGATGACTTTAAAATCGCCACCCAAGGAAGAGCACAATCCTCATTCACATACGATGCATGTATGGCCATGGTTCCTATATAGGCATGCACAACCTCATACCTTTCTCTACGTGCAATAAAACTCCCTTTCCTGAATATTCATCCTGACCCCAAATAAAAGAAACCCACTCACCCCCACTCAGGAATCATGGCTCTGGCAGTTATTCCCCATGATCTTATTTGCTGCACATAAAGTTTCTTCTGTGGGACAACTCCACCTAGTACAGCCTCTATCTGTAGCAAACTCACATGAGTTAGCTTACAGAATAAGTCTTTAGTTTAAATCCAGAGCATTGCTAGTCCATGGGATAGAAATGTGTGACTCTATTTGAAGTAAAGAACCCCAATCTAAAAAAGCCACTAAATAAAAAATGCGAAATATGTCTAACTATAAAAATTCTGCTTAACATAACGAGGTAATCCTGGCTTATCTATGGTAAAGTGCCGTAAATCATATAAACATATATATGTATCGACTTTAAAAGCGTGAAAATATCTTGTAACACTGAAAAAATAAAAGTATTTGGGGAAAAAAATAAAAGCGTGCAAGTATTTTGGGGTCTCAAAATAGATTATGTTTGGAAAGGTACCAAGCCAATTGGCCAATATTATGAAGTTCTAACTTATTAAAAAAGTAAATTATGAAGGAGTGATTTTATATTGATTAAAAAATTAAAGCTTATATGGTAGGAATATAAAAGATGGCTGTTTGAATCTTGTTTACCCATTCGTGTGTATGTTTGAGCCAAAACACTTGGCAATCTATGAGCATGTTTGCATGCTCAAAGTGTATCACATGTAACCGTGTTTTTAAATAAATCATTAAAATTTATTAAATTTTATATTGATAATTATTCAATAAATTATTAATAATGTGTTAAATTAATAATCATTAATAAATTATTAAAATAAATACTTTCAAATAAATTATTAAGACAACCAACCAACTGACAAAAATCCCATCACTTTAATATAGGCAAATAGAAAAACCCTCATTATAAATCAACCAAAGAAGTGGCATTAGAACCAACCACCCCCCATTTCAGTAAAGCTTAATATAAACATTTATTTTTTTTCCTGCAAAATATATTTTTTAAGTTTGGATTTATACATAAAACGTCTTTTAAAATTTTAAATGTGATTTTCAAATACTATATAACAAGAGAGATTTACATTTAACATTAATTCTAAAGAACAATAATGTTTTTCTCTGTGATAATGATTATAGTTAGTACAGAATGAAACATTGAGAATTTGAAGCTATGATACATGTAAATTTCACAAAAAGTTTAATTTCTGCATTAAAACTAAATCATAAAGTTTATTTAAATGTGATCTGAGATTATAACTAAAATTAGTATTACAATTAGAATATGTTAAAAGTTATTAAAAACTAGAATCTTTTATGAATTGGCTTTAGTGAAAGCCAGACAATATCTAAAAATATACATCTATAAAACAGTTTCTATAACAATTTTCTGGGCAAAGTTTAATATAAAATATCTGATACATTTTTAAAGTAATAGTTTTAATCTCACTGAATATTATATTTTTAAAATATTTTATTTATTTATTTGACACACAGAGAGAGAGAGAGAGTGAGAGAGCAGAGAGAGGGGGGAGCAGCAGGCAGAGGGAGAAGTAGGCTTCCTACTGAGTAAGGAGCCTGATGCGGGGCTTGATCCCAGGACCCCGAGATCATGACCTGAGCCGAAGGCAGATGCCTAACTGACAGCCACAAAGGCACCCCTGAATATTGTCTTTTTAAAAAAGATGTTATTTATTGATTTGAGAGAGAGCAGGAGCGGTGTGGGAGGGAGGTGCAGAGGGAGAACAGACTCCCTGCTGAACAGGGAGCCTGATAAGGGCTTCATCCTAGGACCCTGGGATATGACCTGAGCTAACGGCAGAAACAACTGACTGGGCCACCCAGGCAGCCCTTAAATATTATCTTGTTTTAGGGGCACCTGGGTGGCTCAGTCGTTAAAGCGTCTGCTTTCCGCCCAGGTCAGATCCCAGGGGCCTGGGATCGAGCCCCGCATCGGGCTCTCTGCTCTGCAGGAAGCCTGCTTCTCCCACTACCAGTCCCTCTGCTTGTGTTCCCTCTCTCGCTGTGTTCCTCTCTGTCAAATAAATAAAATCTTTAAAAAAAAAAATATTATCTTGTTTTAGATCATATTTCTTAACATTCTTAAGTGCCTTTTATTTTTACAACATTGGATTAATGTATTTTTGTATTTACCGAAAGGGACCTGAGACTTCAGTTTTCTTGCTATATTGCCTAAAATTCTCCTTCAGTGTTGGAACTGATACCATGTGGCCCAAAGTCCCTATCACAAATCAGTGTTAGACTCTCCAGTGGTCGAAGCCCTTAGGCAAAGACACACCTATCAGACAGAATTCTAAGGGTTTAGAGCTCACTTTCTAGTAGTCAAAAGAATGGCCCACCCTCTTTGGGGTAGTGTTAATTCTTCACTACACTGATGCTAACACAGTTGAAAGAGATGTTAGAATTATTAAAGATTTTAAAGTAGCCATGATAAAAAAAACAAAACAAAACACTTAAATGAGCACTTATGGACATGCTTAAAACAAAAGGAAAAAAGTGGAAAACATCAGCACAGAAACAGATCATTAAGAAAAATCAAGTGGAAATTTTAAAACTGAAAATTATTTAAAAACTGCAATAAGAAGCCAAAGGATGAGTTCAACAGTAGAATGTAGGAGACAAAGAAAAAAAATCCATGAACTGGAAATTAGAACAATAGAAATTACTCAGTCTGACTAATAGGGAGAAAATTGGTTGAAAAGAAATGAACACAACTTCAGAGACATGTGGGATTATAACAAAAGAACTAATCTTTATATCATCAGAGTTCCAGAAAAGAGAGAAGAAAGAGGGCAGCCTGAAAAGTTTCTTGGGGAAACAATGGCTTTAACTTCTCAAATTTGGCCAGAGATATAAACCTGCTGATTCAAGAAGCTGAGCATCCAAACAGAATAAACTAAAAAAAAAAAAAAAAAAAAAAAAAAACCCATGCCACAGCATAGTCAAACTTATGAAACTAAACCCAAAGGAGAAAACCTTGAAAGTAGTGAGAGAGAAATGAAATCTCACCTATAGTGGGCAAACAATTCAAATAATAGCAGATTTCTTATCAGAAACCATGAAGAATGAAGGAGCACAATATTTTTCAGAATCTATTCTTCAGAAAAGAACTGTCAACCCTAATCCTATATTAGCAAAAATATCCTTCAGGAACGAGGGGGAAACCAAGATTTCTCAAATGAAGGAGAATTAAGATTTTTGTAAGCAGAACTACCCTGAAATAATCCTAAAGAAAACTCTCTAAACTGAAAGAAAACATTAAAGAAAGAAACTTGGAACATCAGGAAGAAAGAATAAACACAGTAGGAAAAAGAAAGGTGAATACAATAGACTCCTTCTGCTCTTGAGATTTCTAATTACATTTGATGATTGAAACAAAAATTATAACACCGTCTGATATGAGGCTAAATGTACATAGAGGAAATATCTTAACAATTATATTATAAGTAGGGGAGAATAAAGGGACATAAATGGTTATAAAGTTTTTATATTCATTTTAACTAGTTAAAAGGTTGACACAAGTAGACTCTGATAAGATATATAGAGAGAGATCTAAAGAGGTATATAGATACAACATATACCTACAGAGACCATAAAAAAAGCTATATAAAGAGATACATTCAAAAATACTATAGAAGAATCAAAGTGGAATTCCAAAAATATTCAAGAATATCTCAGAAAGCAGATAATGCAACATAATAGAAACTCAGAAATAGACTCACATCAATATGGCCAGCTGAGTTTTGACAAAGGTGCAAAAGCAATTCAATGGGAGAAACATAATAACCTTTTTAACAAATGGTGCTGGAGCAATTGGACAACCACAGACAGAAAAAGAAGTTGAACTCAGACCTCACACTATAAACAAAAATTAACTCAAATTTATCATGGACTAAAATGTAAACAATCATAAACTTTTACTTTAAAAAGGAGGAAAAAATCTTCAAGATCTAGGGCTAGGTAAAGAATTCTTACATACCAAAAGTATTATCCATAAAAGGAAGAATGGATCAGTTGGATTTCATCAAAATGACTCTTGCTCTCCTAATGAAACCATTAAAAGGATAAAAAGACATAAAAAGAGTGAGAAAGAACATTTGCAAGCATATATCTGACAAAAGACCAGTATCTAGATTAAAATAAAAACTCTCAAAATTCAATGGTAAAAAAACAATGGTAAAATCCAATTAGACAACAGACAAAAGACATGAAGAGACATTTCACTGAAAAGCATATATATATGGCAAATAAGCACATGAAAAGATATATTTAACATCTTTATATGTGCTGCTGAAGCGAACACGATATTTAACATCTTTAGTCATTAGGGAAAACCTAATTAAAACCATAGGGGCACCTCATGGTTCAGAAGGTTAAGCGCCTGCCTCTTGACTTCAGCTCAGGTCATGATCTCAGGGTTGTGAGATGGAGCCCCACAACTGGCTTCCCATTCAGTGAGAGTCTGACTGGGATTCTCTCCCTCTCCCTCGGTCCCTTCTCCTGCTGGCACTCACACTCTCTCTTTCTCTTTAATTAACTAACTAACTAATTAATTAATTAATTAATATTTTAAAAAAATAAAATAGGGGCACCTGGGTGGCTCATTCCGTTAAGCGGCTGCCTACAGCTCAGGTCATGATCCCAGGAAAGCCTGCTTCTTCCTCTCCCTCTGCTGCTGCTCTGCCTACTTGTGCTCTCTCTCTGTCAAACAAATAAATAAAATCTTAAAAAAAAATAAAATAAAAAAATAAAACCACAATCAGAACCCCTACATATCTGTCAGAATTGCTAACATTAAAAATGATGACAAGACCAAATGCTGGTTAAGGATACATAGAAACTGGATCATTCATATTACTGGTAGGAACGTAAATGGTATGGTCACTAGAAAACAGTTTGGTAGCGTCTTAAAAGCTAAACCTATAACTAGCTTAAGAACCTGCCATTGCACTCCTATGCATTTATCCTAGAGAAATGAAAACTTATGTTCATAAAATGCTTGTACATGATTATTTACAGCAGCTCTATTTGTAATGGCTCCAAAGTGGACACAACCCAGATGTGTTCCAACAAGTGAATGGGTGAGCGAACCGTGGTACTACACACAACAGAATACTCGTCAGCCATGAAGAGTCAAACAGCTGATGAACACAACTGGATCCAGATTCTCTGGATCTCCAGAGAAGTATGCTGCGAGAAAAAAGCCAATTCCACAAGGCTACATACTCTGCTGTTCCATTTATGTAACATTCATGAAATGACACAATTGTAAGAGTGAAGAACAGATAAGTAGTCACCATGGGTTAAGAAGGTGGTGGGATATGAGGGAAGTCGTGTTACTATAAAATAGCAGAGGGCAGGATTCTTGTGTTGGTAGAAACATTCTATATCTCAGTTGTTTCAATATCAATATCCAGATTGTGATTTGCATTTATAAAATGTTACCATTCAGGGAAAGTAAGTAAAAGTTATAGGGAGGGGATTTCTGTTATTCACAAAGGATCTCTCTGTATTATTTCCTACAACTGCATGTTCCAACCTTAAAATAAGAAGATTAATTTTGGGGCTCCTGCCTGGCTCAGTCGGTAGAGCATATGACTCTTGACCTTGAGGTCGTGAGTTTGTGCCCTACCCTGGGCATAGAGATTGGTTAATTTAAAAAATTTAAAAAGAGGTTAATTTTTAAAAATTGAATTGACTCATAAAATATATAATATCTAAATGATTAAGATTGGATAGTAAAAGGCAGAATTGGTTTGCTTTATAAAGTTTGTGTTTATTAAATCTTCACTTAAAACTAAGCAATAAGTATTTTTTGGTGAGCCATATTCCCATGAAACAAAACTTTTTGTTTTAAGGTTTTATTTATTTATTCATGAGAGACAGAGAGATAGAGAGACAGACAGAGAGAGAGAGAGGCAGAGGAAGAAGCAGGCTCCCCACTAAGCAGGGAGCCTGACATAGGACTCGATCCCAGGACCCCAAGATCATAAGAGCCATAGGCAGACACTTAACCATCTGAGCCACCCAGGCGCCTGAAACAAAACTTTCATAAAGAGCTTTAGAGAATACATTTTAACTTTTCTCAAGGTAGACAGGTAACGCCAACCCCCAACCGAAACCTTCCTACAGTAAATATCTTTATCAAGGAAAGGTGAGCAGTTAAAAGCTATTCTCGTCTATGAACTTAAAAGTATCATGCCATACCCTCAAATCCAAAATTAAATGAATCAACCTGAACATTATATAAGTATTTATACAACCTCAATCAGTAACCAGTTATTTAAAGTAGCTCTAGAATGTAGTATTTCACTCATACTTAGTAGAATAATGCATTCTAATAATGAAAATAAATGCTTGAACAACATTGAATATTTTAAGTAACACTTAAAAGAAACATCAAAAATATTGATATTGTTGTTTTAAGACTTTTGTCTTATTGGATAAAAGGATAATCACATTAATAATTATTCATTATATAATAGTAATTATATTAATGCTATCATATGAAAAATTTTGGCATAAGAGAAAAAGAAGTTAAATGATCGATTTAAAGAAGTTGCTGAAATACTGAGATATAGTTCTTAATTAGAAAAGTCCATATAAACCCAAGCTTTTTAGAAAATATCACTATCTTTATTAGCTGTGCTATGGAGTGAAGTTTGGATAACTCCCCACCCACCACACAAAATTCAAATGCTAAAGCCTATCTCTCCAATGTTCCAATGTGATGAAAGTTGGAGATGAGGCTTTTGAGGAGTTAATTAAGTCATGAGGATGGAGCCCTCGTGAGTGGGATTAGCACACTTACAAGAGACATAAGAAAAAATGATCTTGCTCTCTCTGTGAGGACACAGCAAGAGGGTGGCTGTCTACAAGGGTCTTACCAGATACCCTTACAGCCAGCGCTTTGGCCTTTGGCTTCCCAGCCTCTGGAACTGTGAGAAACAAATGTATGTTGTTTAAGGCACCCAATCTATGGGTTTTTTGTTATAGCAGCCTGAAGGAACTAAGCCAAGCTGTAACCATGGAAACAGCCTACAAACAATGCTGCCTCTGGAGCTCATGCACGCATAACACCTTAATTTTGGTCTCTAACACTGTTTTCCACTAAAAGGAACCAGGACTTCTTGGAGAAATGACTGATACCCTGTCTGAAAAAGAAATGGGGCAAGGTGAGTCTGGAATAATTTTTTCCTGTAGGAAGCCAAGAACTTTTCAAATGTTAATTTCAAAATGTTATGTCTCTGAAACAAATTCTCACTGGCTAAAGCTATAACAATTTGGGCATCATACTGGGGAGAGTAAAATACAATGAATCTATTTTAAAGTCATGAATCTATATGATACTCGAAAATGAAAAAAAAGGACAAATTACCTAAAACATATTTTTTCAATTTTTTCAAAAGGTTTAATTTATACCAAAACAGGTCTTTAGATTTGACTGCTAACAGTGTAAATAGAAATGAGCTAAACGACACCACAAATAAAGCAACAATACAAAACTAAAAATTAAGATATTCTACAAGATAGAGGGCATGAACTTTCAGCAGAGAGAGAAGCAGCACAAGAAATAGTATTAAATATTACGACTTAAGACACATAAAAATCAGGTGCAAAATGTGACCTTAGATTGAATCTGATTTTGATAAATCAGTTTCAAGGGAATTTGGGAAAATTTCCCAATTCAAGGGAATTGGGAAAATATGAATATGGAATGACTGACTATCCGATATTATTAAGAACTGTTAATTTTACTAAATGTAATGGTATTATTTCGGCTATGTAAGACGACAATGTTATTTTTTAGAGGAGCACACAGAAATATTTAGAGGTAGAAGTTTATATTATTGGCAAATTTGCCTTAAGAAAAACTTTCAACTTACAAAGGGTGATTTATAATGTTTATCAGTTAAATTTAACCTACACTATAGTGGTGTTCAGTTGTGCAGTTAATTGAGAATATACTTTCCAGAGGTAGTCGGTTCTGAAAATGAAATGGCCACACACCAGAAGTAGCTGCTACAAATATTTTATTTATTTTTTAGATCTCCAATCAACAATATAAGTTTTGGCAATTAGTATCATAGATGTTAGAAACAGTTTTTCATTGGTGAAATTAGTGGTATTAGGGATATGTTGGTTTGACTAAAATTACTGTAGAGGAACTCTCTGTCCTTATATGAACATATGTTATATGAATATTCATATTCATATTATATGAATAGCAAGTTCAATAATCTAAATTCAGAAATGATAATGGCCCCCAAAATGATACTAGGCTAGAAAGAAGGTAATTTCTCTATTTTTCAAGCTCCATTAATTCACTTCTGAAAACCGTGTTTTTCTGAAATTCACAGATTGACAAATTTTGATATTATATTGATACAACATTATCTTTATAATCAATTTTCATTTAACTGTAGATATAATTCATCATATCTCTTGAAATAAATTTCAATGCTTTAAAATTTGTCCTCTGTTCTGCTAAAGTTTATTTCAAACAAAGATTTTAATCATATGGAGCATACTATCTTATAGGAAATAGAGTGCTTTGTTAATTATTTTGTAATCATTTCTTTTCTTTAGACTTATGTTTTTTGTTCTTTAAATCCCAGCTGATTCGAATTCTTACACTTAGAAATCATTTTGTGAAATGTAATATTTTTTCCAAAGAAAAGTCTTTCATTAAGTTTTTTTCTTCTCACTATTCAAAAACAAATATGAACTTACATGAAATAACTATTTCTACTTGACTGCTTTCTCTATGTAGACTTTTTATGAAATGAAATATTAGCTTGGTAATAGCTAATAGTTATTAATGATAATATAATTATAACAGAATTATCTTGACAATTGTTTTCTTCCATGCCTACATGAGAAGATGATGCACTTGGGCATAAAATTGTTCCCTCCTAATTGGAACCACTTATGCCTAAAGATTTAGAAATTAATGGGAATGACAAGTTGATGGAATTCAATCAAGAAACTAGTTCCTATCATACTTTTAATAGACTTTGTGTGTGGAGGGGTTTTAAACCTTTTGAAGCCTAATAAAAACTGCTGTCCTTCTCCAAAAAAAAGTTTATACGTTTAAAACTTTGCATTCAAAATCAAAGGACTCAGAGATAATCTGAAACTCATCATATAACTAAGTAACTGAGGGTAAATTTCCATAGAGTAGAGGAGTATAGAAAAACAACTCTTGAAAATAGCATACAAATGCTCCCTCAAACCCAGAACTGTGGGAACACCAGTAACAATCCCCTAGGAACATAAACATGTTTCCTTTTCTCTTCTTCCTGTTTATGGGTTTAAAAGAGATTAATAGAAACTAATGGGTATAAAAATCTTGTAAGACCATCTACTCCCACCTCTTTATTTTTTCAATGAGGAAAATGAGATCTATAGGGTAATTTTCCCAAGATAATACCATTAATTAGTGGCAAAACATGACTTATGAACTCTGGTCTGTGAATCTTGGATCAGACCAGAGTTCATAAGCCGATGCTTTCTCCCCGAGGAGAAGAAAGATCATATTCTCAGGTCCTCCTCTCTACTGTTAGTGTTTATATGTCTAGAACCACAAAGTTGTAGGGGTTAGAAATATTTGAAGTACATAGCTACAGTTTTACATACTTCTTGGAAATGTCCCACTGGAGAATTTCATATTTGGGGGCTAAGGTTAGTAACATCAAAATCTACCTTGCCAGTGTAGAAATTAGCACCTGCATTAAATGGCTGGACCCTCTGGCAATGGAAAGAGAGTATCTGCTTGCTAGGCAAATCTAGGGCTGAGAGGCTGCGCCATTGGTGCTCATAACCTTGATGAATTTACTATGAGGCATGGAGATTCAAACTTGCAGTCTTGTAAACTGAATCTGTCAACATTCCTAGTGTAATATTATCTCTCGGGAGCTGCCACACATTAGCCACGCTTTCCAAGACTGAAGCATAGAACCAAAAGTGAATTTGTCAAATTGCAATGAGAAATATACGGTCACCTGATATGCCCTGGGGGCAAACGTATAAGTCAAATCCTCATCAGAAAGTTGTTTACAAACTTTGAGTCCAAATAAGGGCAGTTAGATGAACTCAGGACAACAGGTTAAGTGGTCCAAATTACCTATCTCACAGTAGGGACTGTATTGTATTGTCAATGAAAAACAGATTACTTAGATTTAGTCCCTCTCTAAGGGCCTTGTAATTTAAGTCTTAAGGTTTTATGCCCTGCTTTCTGCAAATTCCAAGTAAATTGGGGGTTCTTCTCTTTGACCTTGTGCTTAAATTCAGCACAAAGGTAGATGTGTAATCTGCCAACAAAAATCTTGACAGCCAGAGAAAATACCTTACCTGTAAGGGAAAAACAATTAAAATATCAGCAGATTTCTTATCAGAGACCAAAATGAAGTAGTACAATATTATTCAAGCGCTGAAAGAAAAGAACTCAATTCAGAATCCTATAACTAGCAAAATAATCTATGGGAATGAAGTAGAAAGCAAGATATTCTCTAATAAGGGAAAACAGGAAAATTTGTCATAAGCATCAACATAAAAGAATGGCAAAGGGAGTTTTATGTACAAAAAGGAAAAAAAATACAATAAGGAAACTTGGAACACTAAGAAGAAAGAAAGAAAAGGTAGCAAAAATATAGGTAAGGTTACAATTTTTTTTTATTGTTTGCTTGTTTCCCAAGTTTTAAAAAATATGTTTCACAATTGAAACTGGGTGTGGTGCATGAACAATCAATCTTGTAACACTGAAAAGATAAAATTAAAGTATTTGGGGGAAGAAAAAAAAAGAAAAAAACAAAATATAACACTGTCTGATGTAGTTTTCAGCAGGCAAGTTCTGTATAGGTTTTGTTGGATTGACTTAAATGTTTCTTTGCTTTTCTCTTGTGTACATGTAACTGGTATTGTATTTTCAATTTCAGTGACTATGTTTTCACTACCAGTATATAGAAATGCTGTTGGTTTTTGCATCTTTATCCCTATCCTAAGATCTTGCTGAATTCATTAATTAGTTCCAGGAGATTTCTTTGGTAGATTCCTTGCGATTTTCTATGTAGACAATCATGTCATTTGCAAGTAGGAACAACTTTATTTCCTCCTTCCTAATTTGTATGTCTTTTATTTCCTTTTCTTGTTTTACTTCAATGTCTTAGGTTGATAGAAGACACAAATCACCAATATCAGAAACGAAACAGGTCATCACTACTGATCTCATTAAAAAAAAAAAACTTCAAGAGGGAAAAAAAAACACATTAGGAGGGTAGTAAAGGAATACTGTGAACAACACTATGCCCACAAACTTGATAACTCAGATGAAATGGACTACCTCCTTGAAAGACATAAACTACCAAAACTTACAAAGGAGAAAAGGACAATCTGAATATGCCTATATTTAATAGAGAAATTGAATCAATAATTGCTTTCCCAAAAATGGAGTACCAGGTTCTTTGATTTCGTAAAGTCTATAAAACAATTAAAGAATAAGTGATATAAATTCTTCATAATCTCTTACAGAAGATAGAAGCAAAGGTAACACTTATGAACTCATTCTATGGAGCCAGTATTATCCTAACACTAAAACTGGTTAAAATGTTACAAAAAATGAAAACTACTGACCAATGTCTCTCATGAACAAGGATGTAAAATCTTCAAAATTATAGCTAATATAACCTAAAATACATAAAAAGAATTATATAGCACAATGAAGTGGTACTTATTCCAAATGTGTGAGTCTAGTTCAATATTAAAAAATCAATTCATTTAGTCCACCTCATCAAGAGGCTAAAAAAGCAAAAATTATATGATTAAATCAATTGATGCAAAAACATATATGGTAAAATACAGCACCCAATCATGATTTAAAAAAAACAAAAAGCTTTTAGGAAGGGGATGGAATGGAATCCCTCAGCTTCATGAAGAACGCCACAAAACCCTATAGCTGTCTTATATTCATCGTGAGAAACTGAACTCTTCCTGAGATCATTAACAAGGCAAGGACAGCCTTTCTTGGGGCGACTGGGTGGCTCAGTGAGTTAAAGCCTCTGCCTTTGGCTCCGGTCATGATCTCAGGGTCCTGAGATCGAGCCCCGTATCGGGCTCTCTGCTCAGCGAGGAGCCTGCTTCCCCCACCCCCGCCTGCCTCTCTGCCTACTTGCGATCTCTCTCTGTCACATAAATAAATAAATAATCTTTAAAAAAAAAAAAGGATGTCCCTTCTTACCACACCTATTCCACATCATACTGAAAACCCTAACTCAGCATAATAAGACAAGGATAATGAAATAAAACGTATATATATTGAGAAAGAAGAAATAAAACTAGTTTTATTGACAATTGAAGCAAAACATAATACTGTCTGATGTAGTATAAACTGTCAAAACTGTAGTTCTCTATTGGTAGGTGACATGTTTGTCTATATAGAAAATCACATGGACCCTCCCCCCTCCAAAAAAAACAGAACAAAACTCCTGGAACTAATAGATAATTATTTCGAGGTCACAGGATACAAGGATAATATACAAAAGTCAATTAATTTCTAATATGCATCAAAAAATGAAATTTGAAATTAATAAGCTCACAAAACTCAAAAAGTGGGAAAAGGCAACAATCCAATTAGAGATGCGCAAAAGACATAAATAGCCAGTTCATCAGAGAAGACACAAAGATTACAAATAAGAATGCGAAAAGATGCTCAATATCATTAACTATTAGGGAATTATAAATTAAAACCACAATGGATACAACTACATATCTATTAGAATGGTTAAAATAAAAAATAGTGACTTCAGTGCTAGTGAGGATGTAGAGAAATTGTATCATTCATACCTTTCTGGTGGAAATATAAAATGGTACAGCCCTTCTGGGAAATGGTTTGGCAGTCTCTTTAAAAACTAAACATGCAACTATCATATGCAATTGCACTTCTGGGAATTTATCCCAGAGAAATGAAGACTTATATTCATACAAAAATCTGTGTACAAATGTTTATAGCAGGTTTATTTATAACAGCCAAAACCTGAAGCAATTTAGATATTTTTCAATGGGCAAATGGTTAAACTATTTACAATCATACCACAGAATTCGAGTTGGCAATCAAAAGAAGTGAACTATTGATATCTGCAACAACCTAATTGGATCTCTAGAAAATTATACTGACTGGAAAAAGCCAGTCCCAAAAGGTTACATACTGTGTCACTCCATCATGAAATGACAAGACTATAGAAATGGAGAACAGATTAGTGGTTACTAGGGATAAGGAGGGGTAGGAGTAGGAGGGAAGCAAGTAGTGGCCATAAAAGAGTGACATGAGGGAATCTTGGGGATGATGTAGACTTTCTAACTTGACTGTATCAATGTCAATATCCTGACTGTTATATTTTACTATGGTTTTTCAAGATGTTACTATTGGTGGAATCTTAGTAAGGGTACACAGGATTTCTATTATTTTTTTACAACCATATGTGAATCTACAATTACCTCAAAATGAAAAGTTTAGTTGTAAATTCAATCAACACTTATTCAATCAAATCAAATCTAAAGAAAGAATTTCCCTGTAACTATTTTCCCAAGGCCGCAACACACCCACACATTCACGCACACATAATAAAATGAAAATATGTTACAGTGTATTTCCAAACAATTTGTATCACCTGAGGAAAGTCATTATATCTCATATGAGCAACATCTGTTTAAAACTAACTTTGTACAGGGGCACCTGGGTGGCCCAGTGGGTTAAAAGCCTCTGCCTTCGGCTCAGGTCATGGTCTCAGGGTCCTGGGATCAAGCCCCGCATCTGGCTCTCTGCTCAGCAGGGAGCCTGTTTCTCCCTTTTCTCTCTGCCTGCCTCTATGCCTACTTGTGATCTCTGTCTCTCTCTGTCAAATAAATAAATAAAATCTTAAAAAAAAGTAAAAAAAAATACTCTGGCCTAGAGAGACTATATTGACAAAAAATGAATAAAATTGATTTCAATAAGTCAATGACATTTAGAAAGTTAATCAGTCATGAAGTTTTAACCTAGGAATATTAAAATTAAAGAATTTCATCTCTGGCCCTCCCGTTAAAAAAAACTTTAAGATTGAGTGGCTGATTCTCATGATTCTCATCATATATTCAATTCTAAACACTCATATTTTTTCTTTTAAAATTATAAGACGAAGTGCACTGATTTAACTTTGAGACAAAATATAAATTTGAGACAGGAAAAAATCTACATTCTTCCAAGTAATTTCATTAATTCACTCAATATTTAATGTGCACCTACTATGTTATAAATACACCTATTATGTGCATCTACTGTGTTATTTAGGATACAGAGTGAACAGAACAGACTAATCCTTGCCCTTAATTCCTGCCATCATGGAATATTTAAATTCTAGCAGTAGTCATTCCAGGGAAAATACATTAAAGATCACTTATGTATGTATATATAAAATTGAAGTACAATTAATATACAACATTATATTTATTTTAGGCATACAACATAAGAACCATTTTTATATTATTGATAGTTCTGCAAAGATAGCAAGGCTGAATTGCTGTTGCTTTGGAAACCATGATTTCCCTAAGTCCTTTCTAATCTTGTTACAATAGCTCAAAACTGCAAACGCTCATCAACAGGTAAATGAATAAACAAACTGCTATATTTATACAAGGAATTATCATCCACATATAAAAAGAGAATGAACTGCCGATATTGGCAACAAAAAGGATGAATTTCAAAAACACTATCCTGGTCAAAAGATGCCAGACACAAAAGAGTACATATCATATAATTCCATCACATGAAACTCCAGAAAAGGTAAATCTATTCTATAGTGATAGAAAGCAGAAAGCAGTGACTGCTCAGGGCTCAGCTTGAAAGAAAATGACAGGAAAAAGGAAAAATGAAAGAGTCTATATCTCGATTATGGTGTTGGTTACATGGGGGTATAAAATTGTCAGAATTCATCAAAATATACTTAAAATGAATGCATTTTGTATGTAAATTGGTCCTCAATAAACATAAGAAAATCATATTATAAAATAAAAGAAATAGACTATTATTAGAATTAACAGAATAAATGAGAAAAGCGCATAATCAGGAAATTAGATGCAGAAAAACATTTGACAAAATCAAAACTCACTCATGATTAAAAAAAGAAGAAAACCTTTTAACAAATACAAATAGAAGCCTATCTAAAAAACAAGCAAAAAAATAAGAAAATCTCCTTAATAAATAAGGTTCAATAAAGGTTGGAAGTTCCCCTCTGGAGTTTGAGTATGAAATAATGTCTATTATCATTACTTTTTCTCAGTATTTTATTAGAAGTTCTAGCCAGTACAATAAGACTAGACAAAGAAATAAAGTTATAAGGATTAAAAAAATAATAAAACTATCATTATTCACATGCAACACTATTGCTTATGTTGAAAATTCAGAAGAATCTATAGATAAATGAAATTTAGCAATATTTTTGGAACACTGTATGTGTTATATGCCTATATGTTTAGAACAAATATTTGGAAAGGAAATTTTGAGAAATATGTCATTTACAAATATTTCATGTTGGTCTCAATTTATCAATAACCAACGTTGTGACTGGAACAGCCCTTGTGTTTATTATGATTGTAAGATGTCCTTTAGCAATAACCATCAGAAAACTTTGAGGGGAAAAATTTGTTACTCACAGATCCTAGAAAGCACATGGCACACTTGGGGCTGTTTAGAAAGGTTATGGGAGGGGCGCCTGGGTGGCTCAGTGTGTTATCTCAGGGTCTTGGGATTGAGCCCCACATCAGGCTCTCTGCTCAGTGAGGAGCCTGCTTCCCTCTCTTTCTCTGCCTGCCTCTCTGCCTGCTTGTGATTTCTTTCTCTGTCAAATAAATAAAATCTTAAAAAAAAAAAAAAGAAAAGAAAGTTTATGGGAGAGGGGGATTGTGAGCCCATGGCCTGAGGTTCTGCTTTTATGGGGGCTGAGAGTGATTTCATGCCTCACAGATGCCTCTTATGATTTCAATCTCCTTTATATTTGTTAAAGCTTGTTTTGTGGCCTTACATAAAATCTATCCTAGAGAATATTCTGTGCACACTTAAAAAGAATGTATTTGGGTGCTGTTGGATGGAATGTTCTGTATATATCTCTGAAGTCCATTTGGTCTATAGCATTATTCAGGCCATTTCCTTTTTAATTTTCTCCCTGGATGATGTATTCAGATTTGAAAGTTAGGTATTGAAGTCCTCTATTATTATTATATTGCTGCCTATATCTTCAGTTGTGTTAACATTTGCCTTAAATATTTAGGTGCTTCTATAGTGAGGGCACACATATTTACTTTGAAAAGATAAAATGTTTTGCATTAGTGTAAAGTGGGTGTAGCCCCCGCCAGGTCCCTGGAAGGGATCCTGCCTGATCACTGGCTAGGCTCCTGGGTTGGCAGAGCTGGCCCCGGACCATGGCTGAGAGGGCTGAACTCCAAGGCTGTTTTGGGTTTTACAGCCAAGATAGAGGTCTGCAGCCTGGCTCTCACAGCATGAATGAGCAGTGCCCCAGGCAGACTGGATCGCGTCCTGACCGTGACTGTTGAGGCTGGAGCTGAGAATAGGGCTGTTTCGGGCTCTCCTGAGAAGCCGAAGTGTTTCCCCCTGGGTCCCTGCACTGGCAGGACCGCTGGTGGAGTGCGGCTGGGAGCGTTCAGAGCCCAGTTACAGGGCCCTTTCAGAAATCTACCGTCTGCAAGAGTTTGGTGGGCTCACCTCTAGCGGCTGAGAGGACCTGGACCTGGTTCGGAGGCCACCTCAGAGTACACAGCCAGGACTGAGGTCGGTATGGCCCTAACTCATGGGTGGGCGTGACTTCTCGGTCTTTCTGTGTACAGTTGCTGGTGATGGTACCAAGGCCAGGGCTACAGAGCTGTTTTTCAGGTCGGTAGCTGGGATCACGATTACCAAATCAGTCACCCGGGTGCAGCCTTGCTTTCTGAGAGGGGCTCTCTTCGGTGTTGAACTGTATCAGGGTTTCACCAACAAAAGTGCCAAAGGATCATTGAGGGAAGCTGAGTGAGGGGACACGAGAACTCACTGCACTAGTTTTGCAATTTCTTTGGAGTCTGAAATTATTTCAAAATAAAATATTTACTTAAAAATCTACAAAAGTATTATTTAAGAATTCATTGGTCATTTGAAGTTTACAATAAAAATATTGTATTATATACAATATAATATTGTATAATATACATTTTTTTATTGTAAATTGTGTGCTCTGCATTCTTGGTATCAGTTAAATCCATAATAAGCATACATAAGCATATATGTACATCGGGGCCAGGTGTAGGCACAAAACTTAAAGGAGGCACTCACTCTTTCGTGCAAGTGTCTCACACTAGTCCCTGCAAGTCGTGCAAGTGTGTCACACTAGTCCTGAAAGAGCAGAGCAAGGCTAACTCCATTTTGTGCTATATTGTCCAGCCCACCCTTGAGTTAGAGTTAGCCAATAGGAATGCAGAACCCCTAACTGCCAAAGAATGTAAACCCCGCCTTTTGCCCGCCAAATTTGCACGCCAATTCTGAGCAGTGATAGGCTAGCTCAAACAGCTACCATAGGGTAAATTGTAATTCAATTGGCCACCTGTGTGTGGCCCAACATGACTATGCAACTTTCTGTGTGTGTTACAATCTCATTGGCCACTGACCCATATAAAACTGCAGCGCTTTTCGAAACTCGCTCTCTTTCTCTACATCACGCCACTGCTCTGGTGAGTGTGGGAGACTGAGCTCGAGCTAGGTCGAATAAAAGGCTCTTTTGCTTTTGCATCGGACTCGGCTCCCTGGTGGTCTTTGGGGATTTCAAAATCTGGGCATAACAGTCCCTACACCAATAAGCTTACAGATCTCTCATCCTTCTCAGAGTGACTGGAAATGTGCAACCTGTTACTCAGCAACAGCACAGAAAGACTGCCAGCAAATAATTTCCTTTGTTTCTCATTCTGCTTCCACTACCAAATGAATATGTTTCACTAATATCTACCCCTTCCCTTGCCTAGTTAAATACTTACCAACACACTACTATTTTCAAATAAATACTAGTTTCATTTGTTACATGAACAAAGACCATGTCATGAAAGTGTCCTAAAAAGTTTCCTGGCTCGGGGCACCTGGGTGGCTCAATGGGTTAAAGCCTCTGCCTTCAGCTCAGGTCGAGATATCAAGGTCGTGGGATCGAGCCCCACATCGGGCTCTCTGCTCAGCGGGGAGCCTGCTTCCCCCCCCCCCCGCCTGCCTCTCTGCCTACTTGTGATCTCTCTCTCTCTCTGTCAAATAAATAAATAAAATCTTAAAAAAAAAAAAAGTTTCCTGGCTTGTAATTGTAACAGCTTGCCTCCCCCCATCTTTTTTTAATCCAATTCTATTCTATGAGAACTTTTAAGGGTTGGAATATGGAATGTTGATCACTGTGAACTTGAGACTGGACATCTATCTAAGTGGAAGGGTGAAGTGTATCATTTCAAATGGAGAAACAAAAGCAACTTTGAAAGAAATGAGACGTTGGGGAGGGTATGTGCTATGGTAAGTGCTGTGAAATGTGTAAGCCTGATGATTCACACACATGTACCCTGGAGCAATGAATACATTATATGTTAATTTAAAAAAATTAAAAGAAATGAGAGATGTCAGAAAGTCCAGCAGGTTCTGGAACAAATTCTCCAGAGAAAAGAATGATCAGAAACTGGAAAGATTGAATCAAGCTAGGCAACAGATATATGGTGTATCATGAGGATAAGGCGAGACTATGGAGCCAGCTCCAAAAGAAAAAAGGACTTCAAGGAGGAAAGGTAGAACTGCAACCCTTGGTTCATTGGGAAAGAGAATCAAGGAACATCTCCTGAATTCTCCATAATTGAAAAGAAAAAAAAAAAATCATTGGAAATCCTGATCTTTCTCACTGAAGAAAGATTAATTCAGTTTCCCATTCTAGTCTTTACTTCCCCACAGTCATTATTTAAGATTGATCACTGTTCCTTTTTTTGATCACTGTTCTTAATCAAATATTATGTGATCAAATTCTATGTAAATAGAACTTACATGTGGAATAGAATTCTATGTAAATATTCACATGCAGTGTCACTGTTCATCTCATGGTAAATAGCTTTGGGTTTTAAGAGTAATTGTGAGTATAATCAAACCTATTTCTCACCCACATTCATCCCCTTTCTTGCAATTAACATCTCCCAGCCTTGATTCTCCTCCATACACCAGCCAAAAGATAAACAACCCTGGGATTGAATGAACTTTCATGGCCGCTCTTTTGATCACAAAAATCCAAATTTGAAAGGTAGGTAAGTAATTAAGTATAATTTTGTTATTGTTGTTACAAAGTAATGACAAATGCATATTTATGAAAATCATGTTTGAAAAAATTCTGGTATTTTTCTTTTCCTACTTTATGCCAGGAGTAAAGATCAGTGCTTCAGGGACTGACATCAGTAGTGGTTTCTGACATTCCTCTGCTCTTTGCATTCTCAATTGAGATTGTCTGAAGGGTTTCTTTAAACAAATGGGGTGTTGGTTGTTGAGTTATGTTTCACTCTCCCCGGTGGCTACTTAGCATCTGGTGAGCCCTCCCAATGGTGTTGGCAAGGCTCATCCTTCTCAGAGTGACTGGAAATGTGCAACCTGTTACTCAGCAACAGCACAGAAAGACTGCCAACAAATAACTTCCTTTGTTTCCCATTCTGCTTCCACTGCCAAATAAATGTGTTTCACTAATATCTAATAGCCTTTACCAGCTGTTGGGTCCTGTTCTTTCCAGTTATGATTACTCGGACTTTCCAGTTTCCATATTATCCTGCCATTTTCACAGCAGGGGACCCAGAGACATTGCAATAAAATCTCAAAACTCTTGCCTCTGAAGCTTCATTAAACCAAAGTAGTCAGCTCTTCCCTACTCCCTATACTGCAACATTGTAGCATAATAACCTCTCACCCAAAGTTTTTCTCCCTGGTAAATTTCAGATCACTTTCTAATGCCTTTGTTTTCTTTACTTTCCATTCAGTCTTTGGACAAAGGTACATTTAACTTTACACAAATGATTAGGTAAGAAAATTAGCAAGGCGCCTGGGTGGCTCAGTCATTAAGCATCTGCCTTCAGCTCAGGTCATGATTTTGGGGTCCCTGTATTGGGCTCCCTGCTCAGCACCACTCTCCCACTCCCCCTGCTTCTGTCCCCTCTCTTACTGTGTCTCTGTCAAATAAGTAAATAAAATCTTTCAAAAAGAAAATTAGGCAAGCAGACATGGGAAAAAGAAGGTCCTGGGCAGAGGGAACAACTCCAGCACATGCTCTCAGGCAGGGCACTCCTGGCATGTTGGAGGAAAGCAGAGGCCAGTTGGGAGGACAGACTGAAATGAGTCATAGGAGGTCAGAGGGCTGTCAGAGGCAGTTGAGACCTTGAAGGGCCTGTAGGCCAGGGAGGGCACTTGGGCTCTGACTTGAGTGAAATGGGGAGTCATTTGAGGGTTTGAGCAGAGGGGTGCCTTGAAATGATGCACATTTTAAAGGGATCATACGACCTGTAGCAAAGAGAGTAAACTCTAGGGACTAAGAGAGACAAACAGGACACTCATTAAAAGGCAAGTGCTATAATCCAGGAAAGATACCGTGATAGCTTAGATGTGGGTAGTAACATGAAGGGGGTGAGAACCGGTGAGAGGAAGCCAAAAAGAGGACTCAGGGATGACTCCAAGGCCAGTTGCCTGAGAAACGATCATCAATACAGGTGGGAAAATTGTAGGTGGAACAGGTTTGAGGGGGGAAGATTAAGAGCTTTGTTTTGAACACATCAAGTTTGAGATGTGTTTGAGACATCCAAGTGGATGTGTAAGTAGGAAGCTGAGTACATATGTCTAGAGTTTCGGAGAGAGGAGGTAGGGCTTCCTTTTTATTTCTGATCTAACCATCTACTCAATACTAATAATACATTCGCCCAGGAAATTAGCGCATTTCCAATGTGGAGACTGAGGATGGTGAATTTTGAGGAAAGGCTAGAAAACAGACTCTCTGATTCTGAGTCTTCACTAAAAACATATCCCAAAACATAATTTGACTTGATTTTGATTCAATTCTCTCACCTTAACATTCTAGGCAATGAATGAATAAAATTTCTCTAGATGGCAATGGCTTTCTGCATAAAAACTACTATTCATTCATTCACGATATAAACATTTATTTAACTTTTACAAGTAAGGTAACTGTTCTTCTTCTTTATCTAATTTGAATAGCAAAACTAGCCAAATGGTCAGGGGAAAAGTGATTTTAAAAGAAACACGTTGTAGAACAAAAGTCAGAAGGGCAGCCTGGCAAATCCCTGATTTTTAAAAGAATTGCACTGAGGTGTCCTGATGTGAAAGCCACTCACTCTTCAGAAAACAGAACAGCAGCAAATAAAAGCACTGTCTGGTGCCATGTGAGTTTCTGTGGTCCACAGAAGATTGTGGAAGACATATTTTACATGTAATACTTGTATTTTAAGCCTTAGGCTTCTTTGGAAACTAAAAACTGTCTTCACATATTCAGGGTTTAAAAAAAATTGGAGAAAGCAGAAGATGAAATCAAGAAACTAACCTTAAAAAACTATTTTAAAATTTGCTCTTTATTTTAAATTCCACGAAGCACAGTCTTAGAAGGGATCCTTGCAGATAGAATGCAAAAGATAGCAGATAGTAGTAGATGCCCATTAAAAGTAGAAATTCAAGTCCACAAATATGTGTTTAGTGTCCCCCATATTCAATTGGAAATATGAAGAATAATGAGAATCCTTCTCTCCAGTGTTCATAGCATAATAGGATACAGAACTTCACATATACACACCAATGGCACTAATACTAGGCAGACTGTGCTAAATAGGGAAAAAAGAATTAATTGTGAGATAGTAAGATTATGCTTCTTAGAAGAATAAGGACTTCTGCTAGGTCTTTAATAAAATACTACTACTAACAATAAGGACTGGAAACCAGGATGGAGTGGAATTTCTATGCACAGAGAACTTGAGCATACATCTGGAGGGACGACTGAAAGCCATGTATGGGACAGTTAAGGTCCAATGTTAGCAGAGCATTAAAAAGGTAAAGGCTAAGTTAAATGTACATATTCAGACATGTATAAATAATATAATGCAAGTGAAAATGCCTAAGCGTACTGCTCAGCATAAAAGCTCAGAAAGTTAACCAAATATCAGCTTGTATTTGAATATAATTCGGAAAGTGTGACAATAAGAATGAGATGAAAATGGTTCTGGAAAAAGTAAAACATGGTAATTATGGATGGACACAACTAGGGCAAATTTTTTAGGCTGCATGCAATAAGAGATATTTTTTAGAGTTTTTGAAATAAGTTTCAAAAGTTTTATTGAGGTATACTTCACAAATAATTAATGGCATATATGTGAAGCATACAGCTTGGTAGTTTCTGACATATGTTTACAGTCACGGAACTAACTCCATAATTGAGATAATGAACATATCCCTCATCCCCCTAAATTTTCTCATGTCCCTTTGTAATCCTCCTTTTCCTCCTCCCAATTTCCAGGCAACCAACGATCTGCTTTCTGTCAACCATAAATAGTTGGCATTTCTTAGAATTCTATACAAATGGAATTCTAAAGTGTGTTCTCTTTTTTGTCCACATCCTTTCACTCAACATAAATACCTCAGAGTCAACCACAGTGTAAGTTTGTATCAGTAGTTAGTTTCTTTTTATTACTGAGTACTATTTCTTCATGTGGATATACCACAGTTTGTTTCCAGTCACTTGCTGACAAACATTTGGGCTATTTCCTGTTGGGGGCTACTACAAATAAAGCTGCTATGAACCTTCATGTACAGTCTTTGCATGACATATGCTTTCCTTTCTCTTGGGTAAATATCCAGGCAAGAAATGGCCGGATCACATGGTAGGTATACATTTAACTTTTTAAGAAATGGCCAAATTTCTTCCAAAGCACTTGTACCATTTTACATTCCCACCAGCAGTGTGTGAGAGTTCCAGTTCCTTTGTATCCTGGCTAATATTTGTATAATCTTTTGAGAAGTTTATTATCTCATCCAAACAACCACACACAAATAGCCCTTCTGCACAGATGACCTAAGTTCAATAAACGTGTTCGATAAATTTAGAAAATAGCAAAATATCTACATTATTCAGAAAAATAGATTAATACCATGGAAAATAGCTAAAAGAGTTAAAGGGAGTGACTTCTAGAAAGTAGAATGAGAGGTGGGGGGAAAAAGGAGAGAATACCACTGGTATTTACTGCATTTTACAGACTATTGGCTTTTTAAAACATACCTTGGAAAATTAAAAGATTTTTGAATGAATAAATGAAAGCAGTCTTAAAGGTCTTTTCGCAAATGCATATAATGACCCCATTACCTATTTTTAATAAAAATAACTAAAATAAAATTAAAATTTTTAATTAAAATTTAAATTAAATTTAATTAAACATAAAATCCTTATTAATTTGCATTTTTAATATACACTGTGAGTTAATCATCATAATTAATATATTTTATATTTTCTATAAAATATATTTATATTTATAAATTTATAAATATAAATTTATATATTTATGTGTATAATTAAATATAATTAATATATTTTATAGCCCTAAAATCAGAAAAAGCATCATTTCAGATAACCTGGAGATGATAAATTGTTCAAGAATATCTGTTTATCCTGAGTGGAGTTCACACTGAAACAATGTATAAGCATTATGAAGACAAGTAGTTTTTATAGTTATTAGCCACATTTCATTAAATGTTTTGCTTTTGGAAAGTACTGGCATAGATTGAATTTAAAAACTTGCAAAGGTTAGAATCATTTATAATCAAAGACACATAGCTTTAATTCATGTATTAAGGTTGTGGAGTCTCATTATTGCTACTGTGACTTCTCTGATTACAAAACAAGTAAGGCCTGGAGAGGCATATGGCCTTTGGCTTCAGAGCCCCAGTTTAAATCCCGACATCGCAATTTACCAGCTATGTGCCAATACATGTAAAGCAATGTTAAAAAAATAAAAAAAATCTAAAAATGGCATTAAAATAACTGTTTCTCAAGACTACTCTGAGGAATACATGATATAAGTGATCAATAAAGTTCAGCTACTGTTATTCCCTGGGATTCATTATTGTAAAATACCCCAAGAGCTAAATATTAAGTATTATAGGGGATTTTAATTGGAAAATGCTTGGATTTTATGAACATCCATGCCAGTTAAAGCAGTTAATTAAAATCCTAAAAGAAGTGATTTTACAAGAAGGAGAAATAGATATCAACCTCTAGTTGATTAGTTAATTGGTTTATGCTGACTGCACTAAATTTCTTTTGATTCACTATTCTTACAGATGAATGACAGGGTGTATTCTCTGGGTAAAGCACTGGAGCTTAAGTTAATTAATTCTGCAAGTATTTTAAGTGATAGCTTGGTGATGAAGATATAAGATTATAGTAAATTCTATAAGCAAGTTAAGTGTACTGACATCAATCTTTTTACTTCAATCTTCAAATTCACCAACTCTCTTTTTCTGCTGTTAAGTGTGTCCAATAAATTTATTTAACCTAGACATTTGGACTTTCCATTTGGCTTTGTATAAAAATGTTTATTTCTCTGCTGATAATTTCTCTCTTTGATAATTTGAGCATATTTTCCATTATATCATTGAGCTCAGTTACAAGAGCTGTTTTAAAATTCTTGTTTGCTATTACCAACCTGAGGGTCAGTATCCATTGACTGTGTTTTCTTTTGAGAATGGGATACATTTTCTAGTTCTCTGAAAAGAACTTTTGAATTGTACTCTGACATTGTTAATGTTAAGTTCTGGAGCTGAGTTCTGTTACAGTCCTCTGATGAGTGTTGATTATTTTTGGTTTAGAAGTCAGTCAACTTGGTTGGACTAAAACTATTAATTCTGTGTCTTGAACGGGAACTCAAAGTTTATTCAGCTTTTTTAATCCTTCAGTGGGCTGCCCACATGCACATGTGTGAATCAGGGATCAGAGGTTTGGGCAAAGTTTATACACAGAATATTTTTCCTCTCTCTCTGGTTCTTGCTTTTCTGCAGTTCTACTCTTGCTTTTCAATGATTTTTGGTTGCCATGAAATCTTTCTTCTAAGCAATAAGGTCACAAGTTTTCTGTAAGAGTTTTGGTCACTTCATGTAACATTGACTGGAGTCTGCCCTCAATCTATAATCCATAAAATTCAGAAAATTCTCCTCATATCATTCCTTTTGCCCAAATGCTAACTTCCCCCCAGAATCTGCCTGCTTTATTTATTCTTCGGTGCCTTCATGTGGTTATCTTTGTATTTTCCCTGAAAGATTATAGTTATCAGTGGGAAGGTCAATCTCATAGAAGCTTACTCAGCCATACAGAAGCACACAGACCACAAATTTTACTTAAGTTCTACTCTCACAGGATTTGAGCAGGATTAGTGGTAAGGGATGCAAAGATATCTGGACCACTCCCACTTTTTTCATGAGAATGAAACTCTTACCTGGTGGGATCAGATTCCAGAACATTGATCACATAGGAGTTATTTGCAGGCGAGGTTGCTATTTGTTCAAAAGTCATCCTATCTCTTTAAACTGAGCTGATGCTAACTTCCACAAGTAGAAAAATGAAACCACTTTGCTTGCTTTCTCTTTTGTTTCTGTCAGGAGAACTTAGACACTTTCATTGTTTCATCTTTAGGTACTTAATTGAACCAGGATTTAAGATCTGGGTTTAAGTGGAGAAAGGACCAGAGATCTAAGCCATATTCAGGAATGCTAAAGGTACTACATGACAATTTGGGAAATGAGGATCCTTAATAATTGTTTTTAAGTATTCAATTTCCTGTTATAAATTTCCCTTGAGAAATTCACAGAAAGAAGGGGTTTTATTATTTTATTTATTTTTAATTTATTTCTTAGAGAGAGAGAGTATGAGAGGGGAGAAGGTCAGAGGGAGAAGCAGACTCCCCGTGGAACTGGGAGCCTGATGCAGGACTCGATCATGGGATTCTGGGATCCTGACCTGAGCTGAAGGCAGTCCCTTAACCAATAGAGCCACCCAGGCGCCCAAGAAGGGTTTTTAGACAGCAGAATTTGGATATTCTGAGTTTCCAGCTAGAAATCATTTACTAGGTCCTCCAAACTTTCATTAAGGTCCTAAGTAGTGACAGCCAGAGAGCATGACAAAAAGTGAGGGATGTGGGGGAAGAAAAGCAAAGAGGAAATTAGCAGATGAAATTCTATTGGAGGAGCTCACAATTTCTTAGAAACAGAATTTTTTAAATATTTAAATCTTTTATAATCAAATCACAACCCAGTTCCCACAAAAATTTGCACAGCAGGGGCTAGAACCTAGATGGGTTCACTCCAGTCTAGTAAGTTTTTAACAATACCATATACAGAAAGAAATCCATAAATCTAGACTCCCCATATCAAAGAACTTTGTTGCTCATCATTAAACTGGAAAATCTTTGGATTTTTGTTCCAAAAATCCTAGGGGTGCCTGGGTGGCTCAGTGAGTTAAAGCCTCTGCCTTCAGCTCAGGTCATAATCTCAGGGTCCTGGGATCAAGCCCTACATGGGGCTCTCTGCTCAGCGGGGAGCTTGCTTCTCCCCCCTCCCCCCGCCTGCCTCTCTGCCTGCTTGTGATCTCTCTCTCTCTCCATCAAATAAATAAATAAAATCTTAAAAAAAAAAAAAAACTTCTCCTATTTTAGGGGCACCTCAGTGGCTCAGTGGGTTAAAGCCTATGCCTTCAGCTCATTTCATAATCTCAGAGTCCTGGGATCAAGCCCCACATCAGGCTCTCTGCTCAACAGGGAGCCTGCTTCCCCCTCTCTCTGCCTGCCTCTCTGCCTACTTGTGATC
>CM053608.1:62796909-62827881 GCA_028646535.1 Procyon lotor | reverse complement strand
AAATAAATAAATAAAATCTTAAAAAAAAAAAAAAAAACTTCTCCTATTTGAATTCTGAGAAATTTCTTGCAATAATAAAGATCCTTAAGTAGTTTGGTAACTTAAAAATCTTACTGAGATGTGGGGCGCCTGAGTGGCTCAGTCGTTAGGCATCTGCCTTCGGCTCAGGTCATGATCCCGGGGTCCTGGGATCGAGCCCCGCATCGGGCTCTCTGCTCAGCAGGGAGCCTGCTTCTCCCGCTGCCATTCCCTCTGCTTGTGTTCCTTCTCTCGCTGTGTTTCTCGCTGTCAAATAAATAAAATCTTTAAAAAAAAAAAAAAAAATCTTACTGAGATGTAATATCATTTATACTGTTCAATTGACATTTAAGTCCTTATTAATATATGTCCCATCTTCATCACAGCTTCCTATGCTCTCATTAAAATAGATGAACTGTGCCTTACTATGTATTTTCTTTTATATTATAAATCTTGTGGGTTGTCAAATGTGAATATTTTATTATAAACACTTCCCTCTCTGCCTTGAATATTTTACAGTTTAAAAAAAAAACCCTTACTAAAAAAAAAATTTTAAATTGCTAAAACACTTAATCATATAAGCAATATTTGTAAGTTAGAAAAAGAATATTTTCTGTGCCAACTATTAGGACTTAAAATGAATATACCTCTAGTTATCTGAAAATATGCTAATTTACAATACTGTAAACCCTCTTACTTAAATAAAAATGGCTGATTGTCGTAGAGCAATAAGTTATTCTTTGACTAAGTCTGGAAATGCTGACACGCTATTCAAAAACTTGGCCTTCTTTAAGAATGAATCAGTTCTATAAATGCTTCACAAGTTACTATGTTGCCGTAAGATTGCTCCTCCCTCCTTTAAAAATGTTAAGTAGGGCAAACCAAATACAGACAAAAGCCAATTCCTCCCAGATCTGTTCATCAAAAGCCCCTCTCTAGAGGCAACTGCACTGTCTCTGACTGACCTGCTATTCTCTGACTCCATCAGGCCCACACCTACAGGAGCTGCATCAGGAAGAGTGCCGATGGCTTTATGAGCAGCCTCAACACCATAGCCTCGCACTGCTCAGCCCACAGCTAGGCGTTACACCAAGTATGTTCTGGCCCAGAACCTTCCATGATGCCTTCTTAAATGTTCTACATTCTCTATTTCTCACTTAAAAACCCACATTTGTTCTCCCACTGAAATGCTCATACCTTATACAATCATTATCATAAACAATAGTCTATATGAAACGACAATGATTTTTTTAGGGGTTTTTCAACTCTCTCTGCATCTCATTTATCTAAGGATGCACTTTTCCATCCTCTCTTCTTTCCTCAGCAAAACAAGCCACCAAGCTGGAGTTCTTTGCATGTGAACCTAGGCCTGATACATCATTTATAACTAGTAAAACCATTTTTAAAGAAAGAGAATGTGTCACAATGAGTGAGGTAATTAATTTTTTATGCGGTTGACTTTTCAGTCAGCTGTGGTGCCTTTGTTTTGTCAGGATGTAATCACCTACTATTCAAACAGAAATGCAAAGTCATATTAAGTGCAAATGTAGATGTCTTAAGTGGGCTCTGAAAACGGCAAAGTGTGGTAATCGTTGAAGCTGGATGATGAGTTCATGGTGGCTAATTACCATATTCTCTCTCATTGTATTTGTAAAAATTTCCACATTAAAAATTAAGTGTAGGGGCGCCTGGGTGGCTCAGTGGGTTAAAGCCTCTGCCTTCAGCTCAGGTCATGATCCCAGTGTCCTGGAATCGAGCCCCGCATTGGGCTCTCTTGCTTCCCCCTCTCTCTCTGCCTGCCTCTCTGCCTACTTGTGATCTCTCTCTGTCAAATAAATAAATAAAATCTTTTAAAAAAATCAGAGAGGTGATTCTTGAATACAGCAAGTCACTCTGGCGTCTACCACTTCACAGGACCTGTGAACAAATGACCCCTTGAAGTGCACATATTTGGAATTGCTAAACTGTATTTGGATTAGTCTCCTACTTCCAGATATCTGTGGTCTGGAACTCTGTGGAAACTGGAAAATCAGCTAATTAGGGGAACCAAATTCCCTTTCCTACAACCCTAATTTTTGAGAACAGAGTCCTCATCATCTTTATCATCCTTATGTCCATGTCACCTGCTCTTCACAGGGCATTTAGCTCTCACAGAGGTCACTTGTACATTGTCACTTCTAGTGTTGACTGTTGTGCCACCAACCTTGATTCCCCCAGACTCATTATGAAAAATGTAACTGCTACTTAGAGAAACATGAATACCACTCTATTTGTTTATGGAGCTCCTAATCTCTGGTCCTCTTGTCTAGAATCCACATCACCTAAGAATTCCAGATTTATGAGGAAAACCTGCTAAAATTTCTAGAATTAAAATTTTATGTTGGGGTGATTATGTTGGTGTGAACAGTAAATTGTGGAACTTTAACAATAATCATTCACCCTTTTAAAGACTTGAAGAGATCCCTTGGTATTTCTTAGCATTTATTGAACATGTTTCCATGTTTCATTAATAGGAAATTTTCTCCCTTATTATTTAGCTACATATTTCATACTAGAATTTAGTTTTATAGGTCCCTAACTTGATCATTTCCATGGGAGATTATTTACTCCATTATTTAGCTGAGTACTGAAACCATGACAGACATTCTTTTAAGTATCGAGTATATAATGATAAACAAAGTAAACAGGGAGTTCTAAGGAGCTTATATTTAATACAGAAACAGGCAATAAAAAATAAATAGTATGCCAGATGCCAGAAAGTGCTCTGGAAATAAATAAAGCAGTAAAAGAGGGATAGGGACACTGAAAGGGAGAGCTGATGTTTCATAAAGGGTGACCAAGAAATACTTCATTGATAAGTTTATTTTTGACTCCACAGAGTTTTGACATGAGAAATAGACAACAAAAATGTTTGAAGGAAGAATTTTACAGATAAAAGGAACAGCAGAGGTTTTAGTGAAGCAACATACTTAGTGAATTCAAGGAACAGCAGGAAGAAGGACAAGGTAATAGAGCGGGCTAGATCCTAGAGACCCCTGGAAGGAAATTGTCTTATAACTATATAAGTTATATAGTTACATATATATATATATATATATATATGTCTTATAACTATATAACCAAATGGAAGCCATTGCAGGGCTTCCAGCATAGGAATGACAGGACACAATTTATCTATTTACATGGATCCCTCTGGCTGCTGTTTTAAGAATAGACAGTAAAGGGCAAGGTTAGAACAGTAAGGGGCAAGGTTAGAATAAGGAGCCCAGTAAGGAAGCTAATGCACAATCAGGCCAGAGATCAAGACCAGGTCCACCACAAGAGTAATAATGGTAGAACTGTTGAGTGGCGATTAAACTCCAGGAATATCTTTAAGACAAGGCCAACAGGATTTACAAGGTGTAAGAAATGTGAAAAATGATTTGAAATTTTCTGATCTGAGAAGAAAATAATTACCATTTGCTGAGAGAAGGAAGACCAGGAGCAGGCAAAGCAGTATGTAGACCTGGGTTGGTTGCTTCTTACTCCTTTTTTCCCAAATTGCATGAAGTTAACAGGTACATTATAAGAGCCATGAGATAACAAGTTTTATCTTCTCTATCTATTGTCTAGAATCCACATCACTATCTTCTCAACAAACACAAGAATGGGCTTCCAAGAGCATTTCCTTTCTACCCTCTCTACCCCATATTTCTCTCCTAGAACACAGAAATAGAAAACGTGAGTTTGGAAATTTGACATATCACTTCTGAAAATCTGTGAACTTAAAATATTAAAAATATCTAAGGGCTCTTTTCTTCCTTGTGTCAAGTAAATACACACTCTTTCATCTCCCTCTCCCCTATCCTGTTTGCCCTTCTCATTGCTCTTTCAGAATTCTAGGTTTGCTCTTTCAAGAAACATAAAGGTCCAAGGACAGATGTGTCTCATTCAGGGCAGAGGTTTGTTCCAAGTGACCATGTGGGCCCTAGCGCCTGTCTTGAGTTTACCTTCCTCTTGTTTTGTAGGCAGGGATTCTCAAGGTAGTTGTCCATAACCAGAAGTCAGAAATCAAAATTTCAGACCCTACCATCAACAGAGTGACTTCCCCCAAAACTGAGAGCTAGAGAGAGAACTCATGTTTCTGACAGACATCATAAATACTAAGCCATCTTACCAATCATTCACCACCACATTGCTATTTCTCCTTGAAATAAATATACCCAGTGATTCGCCTCTAAGGTACTATTCCTCAATCTTCATTCCCAATATGTGTTTATCTTACTTGGTTTCCTGTGTCTCTCTTGAAAGGCTATGCTTCATCCCGGCTGGCCTCTGTGAGAGCCATTCCCTTCCCCATACAGCCAGGATTGGGAGTGAGCCCACTAAGACTATAGCGGTCAGTCCACTTGATTGTGAACTTTGACTCTACAGCAAAAACGGTGAGTATAAAACAGTTTTCAAAGGGTTGCAGTGTGCAACTCATTATGCTGGATAGGAATAAAATGTAGAAAAGGGCTTACCCTCTTGAAGGCATGAAAAACCTCAATTTTTTTCTGTAGACATACTAATCACTCTAAGTCAGAAAATATTTAGTGTTTTAAGATAGAAGGGAAGATCTATGAGAGCTGAGAGGCTACAAACTGCCTACAGCTGTCAGAGAAAAAAAGTGCCTCATGAGAAGCCAAAGTCAAAGTCTCTTCCCAAGGCTCAGATGAGTCCAGTGAAGTTATCACCTGAGTTTGGGGCAGAAGCAGAATTGAAATGGCTCAGGAGCCTGTCAAACAGAGAGAAGGAGATAGCCTCAGCAAGAATAACGTTCCCAAGGAGCCAGGTCATGCAAAGGGGAAAAGTATGTGTCAAATTCTAGGTGTGGTGGTGGGAAGTCAAGCACGATGGGGCCATGGGTCAAGAAGAAAATCTGGGTTGAGCATGTAGATGGGAGGTAAATACAGAAGAAAGGCAGAAATCTTGCCTGCCAGGATAACCTCCTCCTGTGGAATTTCTTCCTGGATTCCCCCTCCCTCAGCTTCATCACCCTGAGCAGAACTGATGTCTCCCTTGGCACCACCACATACTTTGTACACTTAGTGCAAGGACCCACATGGTATGTATGTTTATGTGCCCAACATCTGGGTACTTCTCACGCACAGTGGAAGTTCAAACAACACTTGTGGAAGTGAGCTGAAGGGGGATTGCATAAGAACAAAACTGATGGCACCTAGAGTCTCCTTTCAATGCAAAGAAACTAGAAGACAATTGTATTAGTTTCTTATGGCTGCTGTAACAAATAACCACAAACTTGGTTGCCTAAAATAATACATATTTATTCTCTTACAGTTCTGGAAACCATAAATCCATATGTGTGTATGTGTATGTTATGTATTTATGTATGTATACGTGAGCAAACATTTTCTAGATCTGCCCCTAGGGACTAGAAGCAAATACACCCCAGCAACAATGAGCACACCCAGCACCCAGACCCTATTTAAAAAAAACAAAAACAAAACAAGCCCACCAAGGCCCCTCAAAAAAAGTGGTCAACTTCAGAACTTGAACAATGTGGACTACAAGAAGAACCCAGAATATCTTACACTAAAAAGTAAGAAAATAGTCAAAAAATGAAGGAACATGTCACAAGACACAGAAGCTCCCAGTGGGACTCCTATTAGTCACATCTATGATACTTTGAGCACTAAAATAATTAAAATAATTATTAATTGATTTATTGATTAAAATAATTATTAAAATAATTAATAATGAATTACAAGCTACTGAAAAAGTTGGAATCAATGATCCATTTTCTAATATATAGATGAAGGATAAATCCGCTGAGGAAAGAGAACAGTAGGTTTTTGCTTAAGTGCAGATGGGAAAATGGAGGGGTGCTGGAGCTGGCAGATATCCGTTCTGCAGCCATCCTATTAAAGGTTGGTTCAGCACCATCAATGGGCACTAAGCCAAGGGGGAAATTTTTATTAAATTTGTGTTATCTCAAAGTGTCTCCCCAGATTGCTTACTAATTACAAGGAAAAAGACAGTGATTATTCAGTGGGGAATTGAACATGTTGACTGAGTTCACAAGTTAATTATCACCATTAAGGGGCAGATGGGCATAATGGACCTCAAGACGCAGCACCCTGAAAAGGTAAAACATCACTTCTAAAGTGTTCCAGCCAAGAATATACAACCTGAATGCAAGCATGAGAAAATGCCAGACAAATCCAAGGTTAGAAATATTTTCTTTTAAAAATATTGTATTCTTTAAAAATATCAACACCAGGGCACCGGGGTGGCTCAGTTGGTTAAGTGTCTGCCTTTGGCTCAGGTTATGATCTCAAGGTCCTAGGATCGATCCCTGCATTGTGTTCCTTGTTCAGTGAGGAGTCTGTTTCTCCCCCCCTCCCCCTCCCCCACTGCTCATGCTCTCTCCTCTCTCTCTCTTTCTCAAATAAATAAAATCTTTAAAAAAAAATTTTTTTTAACCATCAATACCATTAAAAGACAAAGAAAGACCATGAAAATATCCCAGTTTAAAATGCCTGAGAGACATGATAACTAAATGCAACACATTATCCTAAGCTGGATTCTGTAATGGGGGAAAAATATTTTAATGAAATTATCAGATAAAATGATGAAATTGAAATATGGAAGATACATTATGCAAAAGTATTGTGTTAATGTTGAATTTCCTGAAGTTGGTAACTATATTGTGTAGATTTTATTTATTTATTTTATTTTAGAGAGAGAGAAAGTGAAGGGGGAGGGAGAGAATCTCAAGCAGACTCCTTGCCGAGCACAGCCTAACACAAGGTTTGATCTCATGACACTGAGACCATGAACTCAGCAGAAACCAAAGTCAGATGCCCAATCGACTAAGCTACCCAGGTGCTCCAGATATCCTTATTCTTAAGAAATAATACAGAAGTATTTAGGGAAAAAAGACTATGCAATTTACTCCTAAATGGTATGAGTATATGTGTATATATATATATATGTGTGTGTGCGCCCGCGTGCACGCGCGCACGTGTGTGTGTGTGTGTGTGTGTGTGTATCTCAGGGGGGCACAAGCCAGTAATAATGATTATGGAGGAAAATGTTAGGAATAGATGAATTTGCTGGCACGCCTGTGTGGCTCAGTGAGTTAAAGCCTCTGCCTTTGGCTGAGGTCATGATCTCAGGGTCCTGGGATGGAGCCCCGCATCGGGCTCTCTGCTCAGTGGGAAGCCTGCTTACCCCTCTCTCTCTGCCTGCCTCTCTGCCTACTTGTGATCTCTCTCTCTGTCAAATAAAATAAATAAAATATTTTTAAAATAGATGAATTTGAGTAAAAGATATACAGATATTCTTTGTGCTATTCTTATTCTTGCCATTTTTCTGTGACTGTGAAATTATTTCCAAATAAAATTTTAAGAAATAGCAGTGTTCACTGTCATTTTTAAGCTATTAGAAGATGTAGCAGAAATTACTGAACCAACAATAGACCTCTCTGAAATGAAAATAATACTGTGAAGAACTTTAAAAAGAGGCATCACTTCAGGCAGATGTTTGTTGAATCTAAACCTTCGATTTTCCAATTATTTCATCATAAAAGTCTGCACATCCAACAGCAACACTCAGGATCTTCACATTACTCCTCATTCTGAATTCAAGCATGAATGAGTCACTATTAAGTAAACCCATCCCTTACAAAAATCCTTCAAAATAAAGGATAAAGGTAACAATATATGAAAGATAAAAAAAATATCCAGTAAAAACTTGGTCTAAAGGGCCATAACTCTAAACTGTGGACTGATATTTTATTGGTATTTACAATACAGAGTTAGCAACCAAAGATATATAAAATCCCTGAATAATAAGGTTGAGGTAGGCTCTAAAAGAATTGCTAATTATTTGAGCCAGAGAACACACAAACTTTATATAGAATGAGACATTTACTTGGGAACTTCTATATTAATCTTGAATGAGAACTTTCTCCTCACAGGTTGGGTTCTCAAAGCAGAGCCTTAAATGAGATTAGGGATGAGATGTAAATTAGGAGTGAATTGTGTATCACATTACCTGTGAAAGGTAGGGGAGGAAGCAGGTTGGGCCGGGGGAGAAGCCAGACTGCAAGCCTGATGAAGCCTTTGCCAGCCTGCTAGGGAGCTCTGACCCAGCACTTGCCCACCTGAGTTGTCCTGCATCATGCAGGCCCAGTTGGACCTGCCTTTTACTCCTGCCTCACTCAGTTGTAAGATACCCCGGGAAGGACCCACCCTGACGGGAGGTGCTGTCTACAATGGAAGAGCAGATAGCTCCTGGAAGAGCTATCAGCTGGGTAGCTGGCCAAGTTTCCCAAGAGCTGGGCAGCAAATCTTGCCTGGAAGGGTGAACTTGATGGCACATATCCGTTTCTACCACAGTTCACTCTCTCCGACTCCCACCTCCACTTCTCCGTATATATTCAGGGAGCAGCTCCAGGATTTTGATGAACCTCTCTTCTTGAGGGAATCTTAGAAGAGGGACTAACCACAAGCCCCACTGTGGCAGCTGGTCTCAGAGCCACAGCTCACACATCATCTCCCTCCCTCACTATCCATTCTGGGTTCCTTTTACCTTCCAGAGCCACCTCTGCCGGCCTTGCTAGCTTACGTGGTAGTGCGACCCAGACCCTGAGAGGTCTCCATGATTACTTATTCCAGGTTTGCCAAAATTTGTATTCATAGTTGACAAAAGGGTGCCAAGATATACCCAAATGGATCACCCTGGATTCTATACATGTTTTCCCATGTCTCTTATTTCCCCCTAATGATCAGTGTCAATTACCCCTGCGAAGACGGTGACATTTTTTGCCTGCCAGTCTTTGGACACAAGAACACAAAGTACCCTGGAAGCATCCACAACTTAGAAGTCAATGAGATGGTTACTGGATTCCCTGGTTGAAGTGCCCCCATTGTTAGAAATCAGGCTTTTCTCCCTGCAAAGCCCAGAGGCATAGGAATGAGAAGCATGAAGTTCTCCACCGAATCATGGGGAGTAATGATAAATGCAGTCACTACTGCTTCTACTTCCTGATCCCAGAACCCAGTACCACACAAAGGAATGGTATCAGGTAAGAGTCTCAGCATTGGTCCCTATTGTTGATTGGACATTGAAAGACAGCCATACCTAAATCAGTACGTTGGAGTCTAAGCTCTTGGGCCCATATGTAACCTTCATCTCTGCTGCCATGGCCGTTTTGTTCATTTGCCTATTATAACAACACTGGGCTGGTCAATGATGGAGGCTGGTGGCATATACTGTCCAAATCATTTTGTATACTTATCAGTCTAGTGTTTCTTCCATAGTGGATGCTCTCCAGTGGGTAACGTGTGATACGAAAATCTTTACACTCCATGGCCACTCCCATATGTCCATCCACATTTCTCTAGTCCAGAATCCTTGTCACCAAACATCATCTTTTTACTCCCAGCCAGACCATTCACCATGTCCATGAGTCCATATATTTTCTTTTTTTAATTTTACTTATTTTATCTTATAGTCAACTTAGAGTTTTGTGAGGTTAATTTAAATTCAATTAATTAACATATAATATATTATTTGTTGAACACCCAGCGTTCACCTCAACAGACTCCATATTCTTTCTAATTCAGGCTATTTCTTTCTCCACAAATAGGAGACGCCAGGTACGCCATCTGAAGTCTTGCCCATTGGGAAAAATTTCCCTTTACTCTATCTTTCAAGCCTACCTCTTAGTGGACTTTACTGTTGCTGCCCTCTGTTTTCAGCTTGAGCCCATATTTTGAGCTGACTCATCCATAAACCAAGCTCAAGCTTTTCCCTCCTCCCTCAGGTGTTTGATTGGAATCCCTAAAACTACTGTAAGCATGAATTGGAAACAAAGTGAGGGTGCAACATAGATGGATACTTAGGGGCCCAGGCAATGTGCTCCCAGTTTGCTTATGTTTATTGGTCCCAACTGCACCGCTTCTGACATACGAAGGATTGTTTCAGTATTCACATGGCCTTATAACTCTGAATCATCTTACAGCTCCTGGCCCCCCAGTGAGCACAGATTCTAGATCTGAAAACTGGCTCAGGTCTAGAAACTAGAAATGAGATTGTGACTTTTATAATCAACTTAGGGCAATCATCCATGATTTCTTCTCCTCATATAGATTGAGTCTCATTGGCTACCCATTTAGAAACACTGTGGGCCATTAATCATCTCCTTCTCTGCAGGTCAGGCCACTTTAGCTGCCATTCCATTCCTGCCAACTGGAATTATAATGGCAACCCTCTGGTGTCTGGCAGTGAAGTGTCACCACCTGGTCTTTATGTTTCAGGTTTCTGTCATCTCTATTTTAGCAGCATGACAGTAGGTCAGGAACAACCTCACCTACTGTCAGCCCCGGCCCATGGAGGACAACTACCACTGAATTCTTAGTGAATCTGGTGCCCGCCCCCTTGGTGCACTTTTGTGGCCTTGGTAAATGGTGTGTCCTCCAGGCCTTCTTGTGAAACCCACTTATCCATCCCAGCATATCCAAATCCTGAAGCCCTTCAGTCCCTAGCAATTTGCATTTCCACATTGTTTAATTGTAGGCTATGATTTTTTTCCATGCTTCAAGAACCCATCCTAATAATAAATGTTCATCACCTCCTGGGGTTCATTAAAAACAATTTGGAAAATACAAAAAAAAGTAGAAAACCTTATCCATAATCTCACCACATAGAGAAAATAGTTGGTATACTTTCTTCTAGACATTCTTCTGTATGAATCAGCATTTGTATATGTATAGTTAGACCCAGCTTGTATCTAAACTGAGCACCTTGGGCTCTGTAAGCCCCAGAATCCAACAGGGAGATCTGAAGTAAAGACAACTGACATAATTCTTTGTAAGTACATATAAGACTGTGTCAGAGCCTTCTAGGCACAACAGGTGAGACTGAATTATGCAAATAGAGGCAATAGACAGTGACATTTGTGACGAGGCCTCATTTGCACTCATAGGCTAGACTAGTGAAGGCTAAAGAAATTTAGGCCACAAACACGTTATAAAATAGATATCATACACTATATACTATTTTGTATTCTGCACTTTTAATTTTTAATAAGTACTATTTCACATCATCAAAATACTTTAAAAACATAAAGCAGCCGTTCAACCATACCTTTTGGTATGAGCAATCACACAAAGACCAGAATGACCATGGAAATGGATTTTAGGCATTGACACTTTCACGTGGGCCTCTGAGTGAGGGCTCCAGAGTAACAGAGCAATTCATTTTCTCTTCCTAAGTGAAGCTGGGCTAGAAATATTACAGAGTATGTTTCCTTTTATAAGCAAAAATTGATTTCTAAAGGAGCTTAGGAGGATCACACAATTATTACTCTGTATTGTTCAATGCTTTCATGGGGCTTACATCAATATTCCCTGACAGTATTTTATGATGCATTTTAGTATCTGCAGTGTTGTTGGTCCAAATTTCTCTGCCCTGTATCCTTTCAGAATGTGCTGGCCTTGATAAATAATTATCTTAGCCCTTGAAAAAAAAAAAAGCCTGAAATGTCTAATGTTTACAAATTCTTATCTAAATTATTCTTACTGCTTCCTCACTCAAGTTTTTTTTATTACCAATTATTTGTATGATGTGTAAATAAACTGTTTTTATTTCAAACCCTATTCAAAATGTAGAAGGAGGAGCCATCTAAAAAATACAAAATGAGAACAGTTAAGTGTGATTCCTAGGGTCACATTTATAAACATACACGCTACTCTGTGACCATGCCACTGCCAAGCTCACAAATCACACACCTTACGATTTGCTCTCAGCACTCCAACTCCTCTTCAACTGGAATATACGTTTGCTCAGTGTTGAGTTGTATGAGTTATTTGTCTGTTTGTATAATTATTTTTATATACATATATAAAATTATGTATTGTCCCTTAATGAGATATGTCATTTGCAAATGTCTTCTCCCATTCAGTAGATTGTCTTCTAGTCTTGATGATTTTGCCCTTTTCTGTGCAGCTTTTATTTTGATGTAATCCTAATAGTTTATTTTTGCTTTTGTTTCCCTTGCCTCAGGAGACATATCTAGAAAAACGTCAGTAGGACCGATGTCAGAGAAATTATTGCCTGTGCTCTCTTCTAGGATTTTTGTAGTTTTAGGTCTCACATTTAGGTCTTTAATTGACTTTGAGCTTATTATTGTGGATAGTATAAGAAAGTGGTCCAGTTTCATTCTTTTGTATGTAACTGTTATCTTTTCTTCCATTGCATATTCTTGCCTCTTTGGGTGAAGATTAATCGATCATATAATCATGCATTTATTTCTGGGCTTTCTATTCTCTTCCACTGATCTATAGCTCTATTTTTGTGCCATACCATACTGTTTTGATTATTATAGCTTTGTAGTATATCTTGAAATCTGGGATTGTGATTCCTCTAGTTTTGTTCTTTTGCAATGTTGCTTTGGCTATTCAGGGTCTTTTGTGGTTCCATACAAATTTGAGGATTATTTGTGCTAGTTCCCCGGAAAATGCCATTGGTATTTTGATAGGGATTGCATTAATCCGTAGATTGCTTTGGATACTATGGACATTTTAACAACATTTGTTCTTCCAATCCATGAGCATGGAATATCATTCTATTTGTGTCATCTTCAATCTCTTTCATCAGTGTTTTACAGTTTTCAGAGTAACGAGTCTTTCACTTCCTTGGTTGGGTTTATTACTAGGTATTTTATTATTTTTGATGCAGTTGTAAATGGGATTTTTTTTTAATTTCTCTTTTTGTTCCTTCATTATTAGTATATAGAAATGCAGCAGATATTTCTATGTTGATTTTGTATCCTGTGAATTTATTTATCAGCTTTAGTAGTTTTCTGATGGAGTCCTGAGGGTTTCCTATATGTAGTTTCATGTCATCTGCAAATAGTAAAAGTTTTACTTCTTTCTTAGCAATTTGGATCCCTTTCCTTTCTTTTTCTTGTCTGAGGTGTGTGACTAGGACTTCTAGTACTATGGTGAATAAAAGTGGTAAGAGTGGACATCCTTGTCTTATTTCTGATCTTGGGGGAAACGCTCAGTTTTTCACCAATGAGTCTGATGTTAGCTGTGGGTGTTTCATATATGGCCTTTATTTTTTTTTTAAGATTTTATTTATTTATTTTGTTGGGGGAGAGAGAGAGAAGGAGAGAGAGCAGGGAGAGGGGCACAGGAAGAGGGGGAGAATCTCAAGCAGACCACACTGAGAATGGAACCTGAGGTGGGGCTCCATCTCACAACTCAGGGATCATGACCTGAGCCAAAACCAAGAGTTGGATGCTTAACCAACTGAGCCACCCAGGCTCTCCTATAGCCTTTATTTTTTTTTTTTAAAGATTTTATTTATTTATTTATTTGACAGAGAGAGAGATCACAAGTAGGCAGAGAGGCAGGCAGAGAAAGAAGAGGAAGCAGGCTCCCTGCTGAGCAGAGAGCCTGATGCAGGGCTCAATCCCAGGACCCTGAGATCATAACCTGAGCTGAAGGCAGAGGCTTTAACCCATTGAGCCACCCAGGCGCCCCCAACCCCTATAGCCTTTATTATGTTGAGGTATGTTGCCTCTAAACCTACTTTGTTGGTTTTTATCATGAATGGATATTGTACTTTGTCAAATGCATTTTCTGCATCTATTGAAATGATCATATGGTTTTTATCCTCTCTCATATTAATGTAATGTATCACATTGATTTGCAAATATTGAACCACCCTTGCATCCCAGGAATAAATCCTCCTGGTCATGGTGAAAGATCCTTCACAGCAGCATCTAGACAAGTGTTTGACCAAACAACTGAGTACCAGAGCCTAGCCACATAAAGCTTTATCACCACACTTACTAACCACAGATCAAAACAAAACAAAACAAAACAAAAAAACTCTTCTGAATGATTCAATACTGAAAAATCCAATTCTATTCATATCTTTACATAAATTCTTTTTTGGAGCATTTCATACAAGATGTCAATGCATTTGGCTGTTTATTTAGAACAGAAGAACTAAAAAAAAAATAATGTCTCAGTGATTTTGCCTATATCTGATATTAATAAACTGACAATTTATTCTAGCAACTGATTCTGCCTTCATGGCATTTGGATGGCCTTGTTAAAAAATTATTCATTTTCCTGCTCATATGTCAAAGTCCAGCTTAGACACTACCCTATAAAAGGAGTTCTCCTAGATCTTCCTAGATGCAATTATTCTCTTTGTTTCCCATGCCAACCTCTATCATCTTATAGAGGCTTGGCTGATATTAGAGTCATTGTGATATGTGTTTGCTCTCCCACTGGATTATAAGATAACACATATGATGAAGGTTAACATGAGTTGAGCAAAAGTGCCTGCCCCACATGGTAAGCAGATATTTAACAAGCATACTGTTTTCTTACTTCTGGAAGGAAGCAGAGTTTAATTTATCTTTGTAGACTTCCATGACCCTAGGAGTGCCATACATATACTCAGAAGCACTTGTCAAAGTGGGTCACGTTTAATTCAAAATCATCAGATTCTAAATGAACTAAAAGTCACATCATGTCTTAGATTTATGAACATAGTCTGTTTTTTTTATAAATTTTTTTTTTAAAGATTGTATTTATTTGTCAGAGAGAACGAGAGAGAGAGAGAGATAAGTAGAGGGAGCAGCAGGCACAGGAGAAGCAGTTTCCTCACTGAGCAAGAAGCCTGATACAGGCTCGATCCCAGGACCTTGTGATCATGACCTGAGCCAAAGTCAGACGCTTAACCGACTGAGCCACCCAGGTGTCCCATAATGGTGACTAGAAATGTAATATTTAATTGAACACTTGACCCACTGCTGTAACAGCCATTGCACTGACAATAGGGATAGTAGTACCTTACCTAAATTCATAGACGCACTATGTATGTTTATCATACTCCCTTCACCCTCCCAAAACATTACTTGATTCATAAAAATTATAGCTATTTTGTGCTTCTTCAACAAATACAAACTAGCATACATAGTTTTCTTTTAATGTCACATATCAGATTATTTGCAGCCAAAAAAAATTCGTTCCACTTTTACATACTGAAATGCAGAAAAAAATCCTGCTGCAAACAACTAATACATAATTTGTTTCTACAATGAAATTTTTCTTTTTCTAACTGCTCCTGTTAGAGCCCCTGTTTTGCCTTCTTCTATCAGGGTAATCCTTCTCCATGTCTTGGTCCTCTCAGCTGCTCTCCTTCCTCCCCAAAGCTTCCGCCTTGAACGTCTATCTGGCTGCGTCTGTGAAACCCTTCATCTTCTCAAAGAGAAACAGTTTCCGCTCCTTACTCCTCAAGTCATCAATCACTAATGCTATCACTCTTCTCTGGGTCACCCAGACTCATTCAGGCTTAACAACACAGACATCACCTTCTGTTCTTTTCTCTTCCCTGTGTCATCTCTGGGCGTACCACATTTATTCCATTCTTTATTTCCAGTTTCTCTCCATGCTATCTTTCTTTTTTCATTCCACCTTGCATATTTCAGATTCTTAGTCATTCCACACATAAACTAATATAACAGTGTCTAAACTATTTCTAAGACAGCAATTTCATCACATTGTTCTTGACCCAAAACTTCAATGACTTCTAAACCTCATAATTTCTCCTAATATCTCCTTAAAGAACAGCTTATCCTTCTTCCGCACAATCCTTTTTTTTTCCTCCTTGTACATTTGGCTCAATTTTTTTCTTCCTCCTAAAGCCTTCTTTTGCCTACCCAGCTGGAAAAGACTTCTTCTTCCACAAAATTTAGTTTTTATTACACTCATTTAGCAATAATTGTTTATTATCTTATTTGCTGTGGTTCAGGCTGTCACTGTTGTTTAAATTTCTTCCTGTGCGTCTTGTTTCTCCAACTGGAATATCAATACTGAGTCTGAAGAATAGCAGGGAACCAGAGACTTAAATTTCCCTGCACCTTTTATATACTAAGCCTGGTATTTGACATATAAGTAGACACCAAATAAATAAATACTGCTCTTTTTTTTCGTTATCCCTTTTACTGCTATTAAATATGCCGGTATCAGAATCTAAAATATCCTCAAGTTTTGGCTGGCTTTGAGTAACAGAATAATAGAGGAGGAAACAAGCTAATCCATTGCCTCCCTTACATACTGTCCATTGCCTTTCAATCAAAGAATTTTGCTCATATTATGAATGTGACTATGAAAGCAGACCAAGACATTGCATCACAAATTTCTTATTAATGATCCCCAAGAAGTATAGCATGCTGATGAGGTCTTATTCATCAGAGATATTTCCTGAAGAAAAAAAAAGTCTGCACCATTCTTTTATTTTGAAACATGGAATGTCGACCTTTACACATTTGCAGGAATTTGCCATAATAGGTGATGCTGATCACCAGCTTTATTAATATCATAAACCAGATGAGAAAGCTGCTCACAAAGCAGAGAACAATGGTCAAAAGTGCCCTCTGCTCATTACAGCCCCTTTTGAAAAATTTACCATCACAATTATTCATTTGTGTTCCGTTCCTCTAGGTGATGAGGATGGTGTGGGCTTTGGTCGTGCTAATCACCTCCAGCTGATGCCCTCAGCCTCCCGCGCATTGTCATATGCCAACTCTGGCACTGTAGCAGAGCAGTAGGAAGGGGAAGATCACAAAATCAGAGTTAGAAAAACTCTCTCAGACTGAACTGTGATTTGTTATGGGCTGAGTTGTGTCTTCCCCGCCCTCAAAGTTGATATGTTCAAACCATAACTCCCTAACCCCAAACTCCAAATGTGACAATATTTGGAGAAAGCATCTCTAAAGAGGTAATTAAGTTTAGGGGCACCTGGGCACCTCAGTCAATTAAGTGCCCATCTCCTGGTTTCAGCTCAGGTCATGATCTCAGGGCTGTGAGGTGGAGTCCTGCATCAGGCTCCTTGCTCAGCAGGGAGTCTGCTGGAGATTCTCTCCCTCTGCCCCTCCCCCGCTTTCTCTTGCACTCAAGCTCTCTCTCTCTCAAATAATAAATAAATAAATCTTTAAAAAAATGAAGAGATAATTAAGTTTAAAATGTGGTCATTAGGATGAGCCTTAATCCAATACAACTGGTGTTCTTATAAGAGGAGGAGATTAGGACATAGACATTCCAGGTGAGAAGACTTCCTGAATCCATAGGAAGACAGACATCTACAAACCAAGGAGGGAGATCTCAGAAGAAACCAACCTGCTGATACCTTCATCTCAGATTCCAAGTCTCCAGAACTATGAAACAAAAAAATTCCTATTTAAGCCATCCAATCTGCATTATTTTGTTATGGGAACACAGCAAACTAACACATGGTCCAAAGGGGGGAAAAATGGATAACCAACCAATGTTTTATATTGGTTTGTTTGCTTTGAATTTATATAAGGGCATTATGAAACTCTTATTAACAATACAAACCCCCTTGATCTTTGAAATTTCCATGAGTCCTGGACTCCTTCCATGAAAGCCAGAAGGTAAGTCTATGGAAGAATGAGCAGGAATTGCCTCCAGTGCTCTGGCTTCTGCTTTTTAGGGTCTTCACACTTCTATCCCAAATGCCCATTGAAAGACTTTTGGTTTTTTTTCTACTGCACAACACATAAGGATAGCATCAGTGATTTTCCCCCTCTTAACTCCTGAGCACCATAACCCATTCATAGCTAGAAAGAAATAAACCTTGTTAACTCAAGCATCATTTTGTTAGCAAAGTCTACTCACTTGATTTTACCTACTGTAAGAGAACCTTGTCTCTAGTGATAAGTAGGGTCCAAATGCCTATATGCAATAATTCCCAAGGGTACCTAATTGGGTTTTTGACAATGATAAAAGAATTTATTGAAAATCACTTTATCAATTTGAAGTGATGTGAGTGCCTATGTTTATAATATTGTATTTTTCTTTCCTTTTCATATTTTTCTCAAAATAATTTTAGATGACTAAGTCTATACTCCTTAGCTGAAAATGTATACAGATTACATATATTATTAAACCAATTTAACAGGATCTATCAGGATCTACAGGTTCTGGCACCTTCTTTGCTTCTTCCACACTAAATATTTGGAGATAAATTCCAAACAGTGTCCAGGACACACGGTCTGTTCCCGAATGAATCCTCTTCACTGTATTCCTCACTGCCTGAATTAAAAGGTCTGTGTTTGCATTCCTGATCGTGGACAATCCCTACTATTTTTTTTTATTAACCCCAGCAGTGATTTTGTAATGTTGTAACTCTGTCTCTCTAATTTGCACACCCTCGTTTCTGAGTCTCTTTGGCAGCTGCATTTTCTTTGCAGAATTGGGTTTTTTTGTTTTGTTTTGTTTTATTTTATTTTGTTTTATTGCACTGTGATGATGGAGGAGAAAATGTAAAGCCTGTTTGGTGAGTAAACTCTTCTCTAGCTTCAAGTTAAACTAAAAACAGACTCCCACTTGCACAATACTTTATATACTTCCTGTGTAATACCATTAAACATCCCCAGGCAGCACTAGCTTAGAACCTTGCTTCATGCTCAGTATCCTCTAGATTATATATAAAACATATACAGGGTATAAAAGAAAATCTTTATTAAAAAAAAGAAAATCAGTTTATGTTATAATATATATTTAGCACTTGCCCTTCTCTGAAATTAACAGTAATTTTATTAATGGTATATTAATATAAATTTATTAGTACCATTTGAAATAACATTGCATTGATTATAAGTGTGATAAAGAATGTGGTAACAAAGGGCTCAATTTAATTTTTAATGGATATTGTAATAGATAAGTAGAAAATTAAGTTTAGGTTAAGATGTCAATGAAGAAAGAAAATGGGAGTCTATAATTATGTGGAAGTTTAAATATGTGGAAGGTTATCAAAAAATGGGACCGTTAGAAAAGGGAACTTCAACAAGTTTATTATATATCAAAGGGCATTCTTCCACAGAGAAGTGTGCTGCATTCTACCAATAAAGCAAGTCAATGATAGGCAAGCTATACCCTGAAGCTCACTGTAAATCTTAGGCCACCTATCAAGACCAAAGGCGTTGGTGCTAAAGATCATCAAGACTTTTATAACAACAACAACAACAATGTCAACAATGAACCCAAAGGTGGTTCTTTGACACTTCAGTCAAAACTGTGTCCCATATCTCTGACCTGTCACAGGTGGCCTCTCCAGTTAATTCAACTATGATTGTGATAAACCAACTCTGTAAAAGCAGGAAGGTACCTGTGAGTGAGTGTATTTGTCTGGGGGAAAACTTATGATTAATAGAACTGTTAAACAGGCTGGTAGAGAGGGAAATGTGAAGTTATTAATCAACAGGCATAAAGTTCCAGCAAAGCAAGATGAATATGCTCTAGAGATCTGCTGTACAGCATTGTACCTATAGTCAATAGTAATGTGCTGTACACTTAGAATTTTAGTAAGAGGGTAGAGCTCTTGTTAAATGTTCTTAGTACAGTAGAATTTTAAAAATAATAATAAATATGCTGAAAACATAATTTTTTGTCTTTGAAGGAAATTCTTGAACTTTTTTTTCCCCCTGAGATCTTAAGTTGCAAAGATATCAGTTGTTATAACAGGAAATATCCCAAATTATCACAATTTCCAAACTTCCCCAATGTCCTCCAATGTTGTCTCTAATGGGAGAGCGAATTCATCACACTGTATTCATGAGTCAAGAAAACATAACTTCTTTTCCTCTATACAACTGTCTTAATTTTCCTTATATATGTCTACACACCAAATAATATAGAGAAACCTTGAATTCTGTTCAGTGCAATAATTTCAACAGTTCCTTTAGCTATGTCCTTCACTTTACATAATATGGTTAGTATCTCAGATTCTACTCCCTCCCTCTGCTCCACAGAAGTGGAGGGTGGGTAAAAAAAATTCATTAAGGTCACGGAGAAAACCACCTCGGGAACCTTTAGGTTAAGATGTCAATGAAGAAAGATTAAATCACCAAGATTTAAGAAGGGCAAAGGAGAACCGGGGGAAAGCAAAGACTGAGTAGAAGCACCAGGTCTAAGCAGCTATTGTGTCTGAATCAGTTTATCCTGGCTGAGTCCTAAAAGTCTATTAAAAGATAAAATCATCATAGAAAACCTGAAAATGGAAAATCTGAAACAAACAAACAAATAACCCTAAAGCTGAATTTTTCCTTTCTTGAGTAAAGGAGAGCTCTACTCGTCAGGTAGAGTCTTACTGAGGAAAGCAAATCACTAATCTTACATACATTTTGGTGGGGATGAATTTATTTGGGTTTATGTTGGTCACAGAGGTAAGAGTGGGTTGACATGAGCCTTTGAAGAATGTTCCCTGGAACATGTTCACCTGCAATTGTCGGACTTCCTAAGTCTGTCGCTGACGGGTGGGCTTTCAGAAGTATATTTAATGAAGTGAGATGTCACTGGTCAACTAGAGATGTTTAAAACCAGCTCTGATGTTTGCTTGTTAGCACAGTCATAGGGCTGTCATTGACTAATTTAAAAGTTTAAAACCTGTTCTGGTGGTTGTTGCCATGACTAAAGGAGAATCAGACTTTTCCTAGGAGGATGTGGACTTTTGCTACTCTCAAAGTTAAATGCTGCAAAGATCAAGGCAAATAGAGACTGACATGCGTCCATTAGGCCTAGGAATTTCACCTCAGGAGCAATTTCAGTGGAGCAGATAAGGAACGAAACTACTATAATTCTTCCCTAACCTAGTCGTGCTCACAATTTTTTCCAAGAATAGTAAGCAGAAAGCAAAACATTGGATCAAGGAAAAATATAAAGAGGAACGGTAAAGTGAGGCTAGCATTTACTGAAGGCCTGCCATATGCTGGCCGTTGTGCTAGGTGCCTGACATACGCTACCTCGTTTAATTCTCACGACCACGCCTTAAGGCCGCTATGGGGAGGAATAGTCGCGCTCCCATTTGTGGGAGATAAAACTCACACTCTGGATAGTAAGGGACATTTAATGCCAAGGTTATACCGCCAGTGATTGGCAGGGAAATGGCTGGAGGCTGGTGTGAATTCAAAGTCTCAGCTTGTGCCATTGCTTGTGCCTCCTGCTAAAAAGGAGACGGAGTGAGCTATGGGAAGCACCTGCTCCAACCCGTGCTTCAAGTCTTAAGTTCTTCCCCCTGCAAAGCAGTGACTAGGAATACAGATGCAGCTAGGGACTCTGAGGGTACAGACCCTAAGAAATAGAGCCCGGTAAAGCCATGGCACTACTCACACAGGAACAATGGTGGAATAGCAGGCATTTCTATTCACTCATCATGAATTTAAAAAATTGTCAATTTTCTAATCATATAGCACAGGTGGCCAATAAAACTGTGCAGAACTTAGGCAAGTATCCAGCAAGTTGTTTTCTTGACTGATAGCGACTCATGCATTTGCTTCCTTACAATTATAAAATGACACATTCTATTAAGAGGAATACATACATCATAAAGTAATGTTAACAATCTTTAGATTGAAGTGAGTCATTCAGCGAACAAAATGCATATTGGTAATTTGGTAATCGTTTTGTGGTTATTATTTATACTTCTTAATCCATCCTGGGATGACATCTTTTTCTTCCTGCGTGCTTACTTACAAATCAGAGAAATATAAGATGTTCTTGAGCTCCCAGAACTTTCAGTCTCTGGAGACATGTGGGTTGATCCTGCCTTTTAAAAGACTGATATGCCAGTTCTAAATACAAGTCATTTTAGAGTACCGTCCAATGTAACCAGTCACAGAAGAAAAGCACCATGGCCTGAGCTGGCTATCCCCTAAAGCCCCTCCATGGGGATTTCTCACGTCTCCTCAGGAAGCACTGTCACCAGTTATTTGCATATTGAACCATTTACCTCCTGGCTGTGTCTTGGGATGATGATCAGGCATGCAGCTATATAGTGGAACAGTCTATCTTCTCATCAATAATTACAGTTTCAAATACAGAAGACAACTTAAGTTTTGTACCAGCATATGGGAAATAACTTCTTTTGTGTTCCTTATCATGAAGTTCAAATGTCCACAAAATAGTGTGGAATATATAAGCTGTTTTGTTATACAAAGAAATTTTCTGTAACAAGTTTTAATCATGGCATCTCACTTTGATTATGCATTTATAGCATGTTAGAAAGAGGCCAGAGAAAACAAAAAAAATGTGAACATCTATAATGAATTCAGTAGGAATTATTCACTGAAATGTTCCACCTTCATAATTAAAAACTACCACTCAATCCCACCAAGTTCTGTTTATGAATTAGCTGAGAATTTTCCTATTTAAATTAATACAGCCATCTTTCAATGTATGTCCTATGGGGATATAATCCTTCTATGGCTCAGTAGCTCCAGATGGACCCCTATCAGACCCTCTAAAATGATTAATTCTACTACATGGTGTGGAGAATAAAGTTTTGGTTTTTTTTTAAATCACTGAAAGCAAATCCCTGTATCCAAAGGCAACACACGTCTTTGTAAGAGAACAAACAGCTTGTTCTGCACCTAGACGATAACTGAAAGAAAAGATCTCTTGCTATATAAGCTAGACAATGTGACACTGGCTGCTGGTAGCAGATGGGTCCACGGGATTCATGTAGCAGACAGGCACTCTGGGACAGCTGATGGAAGGTTCTCCAGGATCATCAACAGGGAAAAGACATATAGTGGGATGAGAGAGGCAGCACTCCTTAAACCAGAGAGAGGCCTGAATGGGGAAAAATGATTCCTAAGAAACAATGAGTATAAGTCAGGTTGATTATTGATTAGTAGGGCCAATCCCAAAATGGAAGACTGCTCTCCCCTCAATGTGGTTCTAAATTATTTCCAGTAGGAGACATGAAGGGATAAAATCTAGCCGGGACAGAGCATTATCAGTGTAACCTGGTCCCAAAAGTTCATCTGGTTCTCCCTCATGAAATGCAAAGTTTCAGCAAGGCTTTCTGCTCCTCCAAATAAAGACAGCAACAGATCAAAAACCCCGTGCCTCCTAGGGGTCCCTCCACCAGTGAAAGCAAATGTCTGAGATCCACAATTCCTTGAAGATAATTCCGATAGCTACAGTGCAAGCTATCCATAGAAAATTTTCCCTGGGTTGACCTTTTTGAAAACCAGAGTCCTGGGGAGAAAAGAAGTCACTATTTAATATGTCACAGAGGGGATGGTAAGAAAAAAACCATGTAACTATTATCGGGCTGCAACTGAACAGAGACCCAGGTGAAGATTCCATTTGATGGTCTTTAAAGTTCAGTTGGGAAGGCATTTTTCCCTTAGACAAGAGAGAAAGAAAGCTTTTTGTTTTTAAATTTATTGTTATTTCCAAATAGTACACCTAACAAATGCAGCCATGTAACCAGACAAATAAAAAATGAAGCAAAAATAAAAAACCTGAGCTCCTCAAAAGATAGATAGGGTTAGAAGTACACTGAGCTAGGAACTAAAAAGCCAAACCAAACTCCTTTGATTGATTTTTAGTTCTAACCCCCCTCATCTCTGAACCATGTAACATTTTAAGTGCTGAATAACTTAAAATTCACTGATACCTGGTTCCAAATAAAGCTGTTCTCATCATATGTCTTTGGTTCTTACTTTGCTCTTCTCTAGAAAAACGTATCTTTTCATATTTGTCTTTACGTGGATGCTATATATATAATGGAATGGGAATAGATGTACTTCAAATCTGGCCAAGACTGGGACAAAAAGGGAAATTAGGTTTTACTGTATTCGTATTACCCACTCATCTGTTTCATTCCTCACATTTCTGACATAAAATGGAATCATTTAATGCTCCCTTCAGATTATCTTATGAAACTACTCTCAGTGTTAAAAGAAGGACCACAATGGTAACAAATTACCCAGCAGAGGTTTTCTCCAGTGTTTAGTGTCAAATGCAGGGTTCCCTTGGCCAGTCACTAACCCCCAGGAAGGGTCTCCCAGTCTTCTTTTACTTCTGCTTTAGTTAAACCTTTATCTATTCCTTAGGTGTCCCTGATGAACATTCACGTAACTTGATATTGTTTCTGTACGCACCTGTCATCTATGTAAAATTCACTAAATATGTACCAAGAAGAGTTAATTAGCTGCCCTTTTCTTGAAGCTGTATTATTTGTCACAACTAAAGATACTAAAACATTCCTAGTAGCCCTAGAACAAGGAATTCTGTATAGTTTCTCCATTAAACCACAGCACGGAGGAGTGGATAATGCATCGGAGTCAAGCCTGCACCTCCACGCTCCTCTCAGCCCTAAGCTGTCAAGAATCTGACAACACTCTGACACCTGTGACCCCCTCTGGCCCCAGCTGACTTCCCTCTACACAAGACTCAGGCTCTCTCTTCTTTTCTGTTCCAGTTCTTTCCTGGTTCTCCTTTTGGTCCTCTCTCCTTTTGGTCCTCTCTTCTCTTCAACCTTCTCCTTCCATGAGACAAGGGACTGTCACTCAGTTGGTGTTAAGGCTCACCACAGATCTATGATGTGAGTAGGAAAATGACTCTGAGCAATGATGAGATTTGCTTAGATTTTGCTGGGACTTTGGGTTTCACTTAGATCGTCTTACCACTTAAACACTCACTTGCCATTTAAGTTCAAAGATGTTGTCTGCTCCAGATAAATATAAAATATCCTGAATGACTACAAATGTGAATGGCAGAGTTAGAAAGTCACAGCTTCAAGGTATAACCATTAATGACAAAACATGGATTTCCAACACATAGATTTACAACATGGGTAGATATGCATCTATAAATAGAAGCTTTAGGAACCCTTCTTTAAAATAAGAACTCATCTTACTGAAATGAAAATACCCTGTTTTTATTAACTTGTAAAATCCCCATTAGCTGAATGAACCAAATCACTGGAGTTTATCATAGTCCGTGGTGTTTTAACAGTAAGGTATGGATGGCTATGACTGACTCTGCATGGGGAGCTTCATCATCACATAAAGCTGAGGAAGTGAGAATCTCACCCTATTTATAAACTGGACTGTCATAATTTTTTACACCTTCTTCAATACAGTGCATCTGAAAACTAGATTTATAAAAATAAATCCTTACAGAAAGAAAAGTTTTAGACTATATCTCTCTGCAGTATTGCAAAGCTTTTCAGTCACATGAGGTGCTGTGGCCACACCACCACCTAAAGTATCTGAGGAAGATGATCCATGATGGTCAATGTATTATTGACTCTATTATTATTATTATTGTTATTTGGGATTTCATTCTAGTAAATCCTGATTTTATAGTAAATCCTGGTTCATTCATCCTTTTTCTCTTTGCCTATTCCAGGGTCATTTTTGACCTGCCTTCATTGTCATTTTGACTATGTCCACAGAGTTTGATAACCAGTTTTCCTTGATGTGTAACTCTAAAAATGTGGATGGAAGTGTCGCCAGGATAGAGACATGACTATCGACTTTGGCAACATAAAACTAATTTGTGACTTTGACAAGAGTAGTTGTAATGGAATAAAAGGAACAGAAGTTCAATGAGAATAGATAAAGGAGAAAACAGGAAGTAGGAAAAGAAATAATGTGAAAAATTATACTGGGAATAAAGGAGCAAATAAATGAGACCATAGTTGGAAGGGGATATATAACAGGATTTTTTAAAGACAGGATATCCTGAAGTCCATTTGCATATAGAGCTATTTGTATATATTAAAATCCATAGAAATATCTATTTTATTGTTTTGTGGTTTTTTTTTTAAGATTTGATTTATTTGACAGAGAGAACACAGCGAGAGAGGGAACACAAGCAGAGGGAATGGTAGCAGGAGAAGCAGGCTTCCTGCAGAGCAGAGAGCCCGATGTGGGTCTTGATCCCAGAACCCTGGGATCATGACCCGAGCCAAAGGCAGACGCTTAATGACTAAGCCACCCAGGCGCCCCTATTTTATTGTTTTTTTATAAGAAAAAGAAGGAAAAAGAGGAGGAGCAAGGCCAAAAACAAATGAGCCAACAGCCATTAAATAATTAAAAAATTAAAAATTCAATTTTTAATTGAATTAAAAATTCAAGCCTCCACCTCTAAAGAAACAAAAAAAGAAAAACTTCAGAAACTCTTAAAATACTAAGTTGTTCCCACTTCCACAAAAATGAAATAAAACAAGTATTTGGAGTCTAATCTCAGCAAAAGGACCCCTTCCCCTTACACCAACAAGCTGATCTTTCTAGCTTAAAATCTTACTGTCAGATTTAAAACTTGCCATTCCTGAGAAACAGTCCTTCAAAAACAGTGTTGAACTGCTACAGTTCTGAGCCCTCAAATAATTATAGTAGGACTAGTAAGGGTCCCGAAGAACATTTGAATTTAATAGGGGAAGTAAGACTGAGACACACAAAATTAAACGCCAACAGAGACAAAAATACAAGGTGTATCACAAGCTGGTTTTTGAGAAGTTGATGTTATTACATCAAATTTAAGTTACAACTTAAATGCATTAGGAGTATCTGCATTCGGGGGGCCTTTGCCCTGGTTACAGGAGGATCGGAAGAGGCTCCTTGTAGGTGTGAATGATGTTTGATCTGCATCCTGAAGGAGGGTAAGTTTGACTAGATGGTAACAATTTACATACTGAATAAAGAGACTAATCTGAGCAAGCACCTTACAGGGAACCAGACGCCCGGTGCGGTGGAGAGTGGTAAATAAGCCAACCAGCCGGAGCAGGAAGGGCATCTGGCACATAGTGGCAGGTTGAATCCAATAAAGAAACAGTAGAGTGGTTTCCAGAACATAACCATGGGCAATGTATTTCATGTAATATTTGACCAAAATTATATTCTACTATAATAAAGGGAGATTTTAGTTCTAACAGTTCTAAGTGGTTAAAATGGACACAAATCTTACACACTTAATATATATGAAGGCTACCTCCCTAAATGGCTTATGTTTGTGTTCTTAGGAAGGTGGCTGTCTGACAAAGCTTTCGTTTCCCCTTATCTGAAATGGTGCCTACGGTTTGTAGGTTCGTATTCTTTGATTATTAACAACTTCAAAAATATTCCATTTGTTTCATAGTTCACCATTAGTAAGGTCCCACAAATTTATTAGGAATGCTGTCAAATTTGGGAAAGTTTTCTTTAAGGTTTTTGCCAATGGCAGTTGTGGTGGTAATGTGTGTGTGTGTGTATGTGTGTTGTTCTTCATATACAGGCTCTAATACTGGAAAGATTCTCTCATATATTAGCTTTTGGTTCTTCTATACATTTCAGATCTTATTTCTCCTCCACCCTCAATGTACATCCAGCGTGGGGTGCAACAAGACATCACAACATGACTTCTAGCAATGCTCCTTTGTAATTCAGCGCAAGGAGTGGGTAGCATGGTCCCGGAAGTTCTTTCTCCACCAGGACAGCTAACAATAGCTAATCTAGAGTTTAAAATGACTGCAAGCCATATAAATACATCCCACAAATACCAAGTGAAATCAAATTCCCCTCAACTGGATCCCAAAATGCCTGCAGCCACTCCAATATCACTCAGTGTGAAAGGAAGTGCGACAGGGGTCAGTATAAGTGGAAGGAGACCACAGTGTTAACTAATTAAGGTTAAAATGACAACTATTACAAGTTGTACAGAATGGTATGACCATGTGAACACATACTGAGGCCCCATCTGTGTCTTAAAGGGAGCCCTGCAACAAGGGGCACCGAAGTTCAAACTTAATAGCATCATACTCCATCTCTGAGTATCTGATTTAAACAGTAAAATGGAAAAAAAAATTAAATTCTCTGGCTTTCTTCATTCAGCCAAGAGTGATTTCCATTTGTTCAATAGAATACTTGATACTTAAAGAATACAAATTACTAGAACACCTGATCCTTGACAAGGCAATCAGGACATACACACATATAAAACAACCAGAATAACTCCTTTTTTTTTTTTAAAGATTTTATTTATTTATTTGACAGAGAGAGAGATCACAAGTAGGCAGAGAGGTAGGCAGAGGGAGAGGGGGAAGGAGGCTCCCTGCTGAGCAGAGAGCCCCATGTGGGCCTCGATCCCAGGACCCTGGGATTATGACCCGAGCCAAAGGCAGAGGCCTTAACCCACTGAGCCACTCAGGTGCCCCTAGAATAACTCCTGATGAATTACTGCTTACTGTGGCCATATTACAACATAAGGTGGGACAAAAGAGTGGGGCACCCTGAAGTTAGCTGGTAGTGGTTGGAAGGTCAGGGAAATTACCCATAAGGAGATATAATTTGAGCTGACCCTTGGAGATGTAAATGCAATCAAACTCGATGGGACAGGTCTGAGAACAGAGCTCTGTTTTACATCTCAGCCTCTGCAGCTCTGAAAGGAGAAGGGGGTGGGAAATCTATCAACATGTCAAAATGCATTAAGAGTATCTGCCTTTGTATTCCAGGAGTTACTGTACCCAAGTCTTTTTCAATAGGACAATGTCTCCATTTAATAGTAGTCTACAGACAGGGCAGCAGAGATTGACAATCAACATCCATTTCTATTATATAAGTTTTTAGTGTAAAAGATTTCTTTGTATCGACATAAGAAAAGCAATGCTAGCATGGGCTGTAGGCCAGACTATGGAGAAAGGCCCCATTATGTTGAATTGGATGTTATAATGGTATTTGATGAATTGGTGATTCTATCTGTGGGGCTTGGCACTCTTGGAAACTAGCACTTTTCCATAACTTTTTTTATCCCTCCACTTTGAAACACTCTTGTCCCCAGACATCATTTGGCTGGTGTCAAGCAGATTGTCAAAATTATTGTTTATAATACTGATATCCTCGGAGCTGTCTTTATAGATTTTTTTTCCTAAGAGGATTTTGAAATAATACCAGTGCACAGTTAAAATCGACCAACCATCTCCAAAACTTCCAATAATCAAGTTTTAATGTGATCTTGATTTCATTCCGTACATAACACTTTTTATGACTTATTTAAAGAATGTAACAAAAGAAACATAAGAGACAAATGTGAAAGGATTCATGTTTACCATCTGAATATTTCTCCTTGAAAACAGAGTTGCCATCATCTCAGATGTATCTCTTTAATCAGATCTTGCCTGTGACAAGGACCAATATAGTTTATAGAACCCACTCCTTCCTTTTCCCTTTCTCTTTTAGGATTACAAACTAAAGCTGAAGGAAATTTTTTTTTAAGATTTTATTTATTTATTTGACAGAGAGGGAGAGATCACAAGTAGGCAGAGAGGCAGGCAGAGGAGGTAGGGGAAGCAGGCTCCCTGCTGAGCAGAGAGCCTGATGCGGGGCTTGATCCCAGGACCCTGGGATCATGACCTGAGCCGAAGGCAGAGGCTTTAACCCACTGAGCCACCCAGGTGCCCCAAAGCTGAAGTAAATTTAAAGTAATCCTAAAAATTTAAAAATAAGGCCACAATTACTTGGGATCCAAAGTTGAAAGAAAAGCTTGCCAGAGAAGGAAAGTTAAAAAAAAAAAAAGCAGTCTTTGGTTAAATGGGCAGAAAGGTCAATCATTTACATGTTAGTAACCTTTCAGGAAGAACTACTGAATTTATGTGACAGAACTACTGTCATGAAATGTATTGTTTGCTCAAATATTAGAGAGATGCAAAAAATAAGAACTCTTTCTTTAATTAACAGGTAAATTTAAGCCAACAAGACATTTACCATAGTCCCTCTTCATCGTTGGGAGTATGTTCCAAGACCCCCAATGGATTTCTGAAACCGGATAGTACCAAACCCTATATATACTATGTTTTTCCTATGTACACATACCTATGATAAAGTTTAATTTATAAATTAGGCACAGTAAGAGTTTAACAACAATAACTAATAATGAAATAGAACAATTATAGCAATATCTTATTGTACCCTACTCACCCTTCTTCTTGAGATGAAGTAAGATGATAAAATGCCTGAGATGAATGTGAGGTGAGTAATGTAGGCATTGTGACCTAACTTTAGGTTATTGTTAACCTTCAGACTATATGTCAGAAGGAGGTTCATCTGTTTCTGGACAACAGTTGAACTCAGGTAATTGAAACACAGAAAGCAAAACCACAGATAAGGGAAGACTACTGTATTTCTATATGCATTTGCATCTATTAGTGATTAGTGATAGAAGATGGTCAACATCAGAAAATTCCTGAACTGTTTCATTTTGGTTTTTTAAGAACTAATATTTATTTAGCTTGAAACAAAATGTAATCAAACTCTTATAGACTATAACTTGAAACTAGTTTTTCTTTTTCTTTCTTTTTTTTTTAAGATTTTATTTATTTATTTGACAGAGAGAGACACAGCAAGAGTGAGTGAGATCACAAGCAGAGGGAGTGTGAGAGGGAGAAGCAGGCTCCCTGCTTAGCAGGGAGCCCGATGAGGGGCTCGATCCCAGGACCCTAGGATTATAACCTGAGCCTAAAGCAGACACTTAATGACTGAGTCACCTAGTCGCTCTTCTTCCTTCTTCTTTCCCCCTCCCCCTGCCCCTTCTTCCTCTTCCTCTTCCTTTTCCTCCTCCTCCCCCTCCTCCTCCTCCTCCTCTTCCTCTTCTTCTTCTTCTTCTTCCAGACAGAGAAGTCTCCAGGAAAGAAGATTTCTAGAATACCTCCCTACCATGGACCTGATGATCACAGATAATCCCAGTCAAAACTTTTAAGTAGGTTGTACTTGGAGTCCACATAAAATTTATCATCCAAATGAGAATAGTTTTGAAATGAAAAGGGAGTGCTATTGTTAGAAATTAGACCAGAGAAACAGGTTAACTAAGATCAGTAGTCTCTGATGGTACAGACCGAGCATAGCCTCTTAAACTCCCTGATTTGAAATTATTCCCCTCAACCCTCCTACACTGTTGGTGGGAATGCAAGCTGGTGTAGCCACTCTGGAAAACAGTATGGAGTTTCCTCAAAAAGTTGAAAATAGCTACCCTACGACCCAGCAATTGCACTACTAAGTATTTACCCTAAAGATACAAATGTAGTGATCTGAAGGGGCACATGCACCCGAATGGTTATAGCAGCAATGTCCACAATAGCCAAACTATGGAAAGA
>CM053608.1:62778348-62796409 GCA_028646535.1 Procyon lotor | reverse complement strand
GGGTATGTGCTATGGTGAGTGCTGTGAAATGTGTAAGCCTGATGACTCACAGACATGTACCTTGGGCTAAATAATACATTATATGTTAATAAAAAAAATAAATAAATAATATTATCAAAGAGAAAAAAATATTATATTTTTTTCTGGTAAAATTATTTTGAAGAGCATGCCTTTGACCTACAGCCTAAATGAGCTTTCTCTTTTACCTGAAAATGAATCTAATCGCTCTGAAGTTGAATGGCTGAGTAAAGGCAGCCCAATCTGCACAGAGCCAAGTCTGGCTTCCCTTACAGAACAAGGAGAGAGTCTCTCCCTAAGGAGGGAGCAGTAGAAAAGGATGCAAAGGGGAACAGAAACTCCTCCCCAATATTACCTACAGGGTGAAAGTTCCCATTTTATAGGCCAAGAGGAACATGGAGAAAGGGAGAAACTGGCCCCTCCCTTACACTTTCTGTTTGTTCTCTGGAGCCATCTGGCTTACCAGCCTAGCTGTGGCCAGCCAGGGGTGTGGCAGATCCCTGCAAGAGGAGAAGAGCAGTTTTTCAGGGCAGCCTTGCCTCCTTCTTCCCCCTAGAATTGCTCCTTTGTTTATTCTTCTTGGTGGCATTTCCGGTTTCTGTCCCCAGAGAGCTCTAAAATGTGTCGAGACCTTTAAAGTAACTCCATGACTATGTTTTACCTGAAGCTAGAAATTTACCCTCCATTCTATTTCCCATCTCAAATTATGCCTGTCATACTGTCCAAATAGCACAAATAGTCCAAATAGCACAACGGAAGCTTAAAAAACACCTACACGACATGGAAAAAAATCAACAGTATAAAATATGCCTCAAATTCAAACAATATGAACCCTTCTATTACTAAATTTCTAGATGAAAATTAATGTCCAAAATTACAGACCCAAGTGAGTTAAAGACCAAAGAAATAGATGTCCCAAAGCCTCTCATCCAAAATGTCTTATTTAGCTCACTTTCAGCCAAGAGTTTCTCTTGGTAGGCTTGCGTTGGTAGAATTGGAGTTCCTTTGACAGTGGAACCCAGGCTTTCTCTTAGAACACGTGGAGATCCTGCAACACCATCTAGAGGTAGTTACCATGAAGATGAGACCGGATAAGATGTGGGGGAAGGAGGTCATCAGAGGAAACATTAAAGGAAACATCCAGGCTCAGAGGATAGGACACATCTCTGCCAGTTATCCAAACTCCAGGACCTGTGACCCCAGCTGGGTCAGGAGAAATCTCACCTCAGAGGGTTGCTGATGGTCTCTGTGGGTATGAGCCACGGCTGGTTGGAGAGGTGGTGGAATGCCACCAGTTCCTGTAGAGTGGCACTTGAAATATTTTGATCTGCTTGAAAATTTAGAAAATTGCTCTGGGGTGACCTCCCCAGCCATCATGTCTTACTCAAGTCTGTCTTATTCACCATCTCATATTTTTAAAAACTCTTAATTTCCATTTCCCTTTGAATCCCTTCCTTCCTGGTACACAAATGCTGCGCTGAGCATGGGGTCTGCCTAGAAACGGGCTCTAGAGGCCCTGCCTCCCTGCCTTCAAAATCAGAGCACCCTGCACTGTAAGAGCTTTGCCTTCTCTACAGTCTGTCTCCTGCTTCTGTCTCTGCATTTTCTCATCTGTGGCAGGGTCTCAAGACATTTTTCCCAAGTCACGGGCTGCCGCCAGTGCCTCTGGCTCTTTCATGTCTGAGGCCTTCAAAACTTGCTTCTTGGAGCAGTTGCTCCCTCATCAGCACACCTGCCCCAGCAGCATAATCACCCCTGGCAGTCTCCCACACTGAAGCTCCTTCTGATGCTTTTGAAGACACTGACTTTGAGGGTGACTATGAACCAGTAGGTTTCCTGGCATGGATTGCATAAAAATCTTGAAATCCTCAGCTCTTGAATTTCCCATGATTCTAGGATACCAGTTCCACTGCATCTTTCTTGGTAGTCGTGGAAACTATATCTAGTGCTTAGGTTTCCTCTGATGTGCTCCTACTCTTTTGATGTCAGCTTAGCTCATTTTTAACATTCTTTTTTTTTTTTTTTTTAAGATTTTATTTATTTATTTGACAGAGAGAGAGAGAGAGAGAGAGATCACAAGGAGGTAGAGAGGCAGGCAGAGAGAGAGGGTGAACTGGCTCCCTGCTTCGAGCAGAGTGCCCAATGTGGGGCTCGATCCCAGGACCCTGAGATCATGACCTGAGCTGAAGGCAGAGGCTTTAACCCACTGAGCTACCCAGGCGCCCCCATTTTTAACATTCTAACCTGATTCTTAAATTGGTCCCTTTCCTTTTCTGCTTGTAAGTCTACATTACTTGCTGGATTTCAGCACCATTTTATCTTTTATTTTCCCTTTGTTTGGGGATCTAAACATTTATTTTTCTTACAAACATTTGAGGTTTTTTCTGTTAGTCTCCACGCCCCTGTCCTGCCCACAGTGGGAGAAATAAGGACATGGGATTTGGGCCTCCCTCAGATGCAAATGTAACAGGATGTTAAATTTGGCTTTTCCTCATGCTGAGGAATTTTGGTTGAGACCTCAAAGGTCCATAAATGCAATGTTTGTCAAGAACTCTGGAAGAGATGCCCTACACTATCTCTGCTGAGCAAGCTAAGAGAATGGGAGCCCAGGTGTGCCAGCATTAATGTTCATCCACCTGCAGCCTAACGGGGATGATATTGGAGATACCAGGGAAGAAGACATCCTGGAGGTATGTCATTGGACTGCACAGAACCTCACACTCCCATGGAGCATGCAAGAGAGATCTTTCCTGGGGCACCTGGGTGGCTCAGTCAGTTAAGCTTCTGCCTTCAGCTCAGGTCATGGTCCCAGGGTCCAGGGATGGAGCCCCACATCAGATTGCAGCTTGGCGGGAAGCCGGCTTCTCCCTCTCACTCTGCCTGCTGCTCTGCCTGCTTGTGCTCATGCTCTTTCTCTATCTGAAATAAAAAAAATAAAATATTTTTTTAAAAAGAGACAGAGATCTTGCCCCATTATTTCAGGCCAAGTGACGGTGGGTTTTGAGAGAACTTTAGGGAGAACTTGTCGCATGTTCCCTGGCACTTAAGAGGATGGAGACAGACTCTTTCCAGTAGGAAACTGAGAGGTTGTAGCTAGAACCACCTCTTAGAACTAAGGAGAAAGAAACCTCCTATGGGAGTGAAGCTCACTTCTTCTGATGATAGGGAAAAGATGCTTGAGATTTCTCAAGCCCAAAGGGTCCTTTTAAAAAGTACCTGAGGGGGCGCCCGGGTGGCTCAGTGGGTTAAAGCCTCTGCCTTCAGCTCGGGTCATGATCTCAGGGTCCTGGGATCGAGCCCTGCTTCGGGCTCTCTGCTCAGCGGGGAGCCTGCTTCCTCCTCTCGATGCCTGCCTCTCTGCCTACATGTGATCTCTCTCTGTCAAATAAATAAATAAAATCTTTAAAAAAAATAATAAAAAATAAATAAAAAAATAAAAAGTACCTGAAGTACCAAAAAAGTACCAGCCTAAAAGAGTGAGGGACACAACAGAGATCATTTGTTTGGGATGGTCTATAAGAAATCCAGTGGTTGAGCTAGATAGGATATATAAAATAGGCATTGACTACAGCAATGTCACTATAATTAAGAGGTCCCTAGGAAGTAGATCACACACACACTCACACACACACACACACTCGAGGGACCTAGGGCAAGAATACAATTAGAGGCTCCCCTATGATTACCTAAATACTTAAAAGTATAACTGAAGGTAATAAATTATTGAATAAAATATGTTTCATCTTCCTACTTTAAAAATATAATTTCAGAATGCTCTAGAAGACCAAGTTCTGATTAACAATTTTCAGACTCCTCAGAGTTCCATGGCAGAATAGGGTAGCAGGGTCATGTTGGGGGAGAGAGTTGCCTTCCCCCAATCTCTAGTCTGGATTTCTCATTCTGACTCCTCTTTCCAGTGCAAAGAGATCCATGTGCTTGCATATGAACACTCAAACCTAAACCAGCAACCTCTGCCCACTTATCACCACTAGCAAAAAGTCACCGTTGGCCATCCTGAGGGGGTAGGCGTGCACACAATGGGTGTGGCCTGTTCCTGGAAAATCATCTTGGCAAAGAGGCATGAGCAGGGACTGGAAAGCAGGGTCAGAGCCACTTGGAAAGGTATTCCATGGTCCTAGTACAGAGATGGGATCTGGAAGGGTGGGCATCCAGTCTCATTGGACTGGACCTTCGTTCTATGGGGAGGTGCATACTACAGAATGCAGGCCAGGGCAGGGTCCCCGCACTGAGTTTAAAGGTGATGCCCTGCACCCACTCTGGACACACATGCACACGCACACACACACATCACTGGAAAAAGAGCCAGCTAAAGTGCCTCCACTAGATCCAGAAGGAACAAGGGCTTTAGAACCTTATAACCTTTTACCTCATCTAGAATGTATAAACCTTGCCTCTTGTGAATTCCCTCTCCCCCTTTGGCTCGAACTCAAAATGTTCAGAAACCTCATCTTACAACTGAGGAAGGGAAGCATGGTGTGGAGAGAGAAGTCAATCACATGGCCTCCCCCATTACAGGCTACCAGCCCGAATCAGGCCCAGCTGAGGGGAGGAGAAAAGATACTAATCAAATAAAGTTTGAAGTTTTGACTATTATACTCAGTTGGACATCTTATTTTCTAAAATGAGCCTGTTCTTTGTTTCAGAGTCCCCAAAACTCTAGGATGTGCCTTGGGGTTTTTTTTGGGGGGGAGGGGGAGTTGTTTTTTTTTATCAGGAGATTTCCTTTTTTTTTTTATTTTCCCCAAAAATGTTTATTTTATTTTTTCAGTGTTACAAGATTAATTGTTCATGCACCACACCCAGTGCTCCATGCAATATGTTTTTAATCTAGGAGCATGGAAGAACAGAATTAGAGACCAAGTTTTAAAGGGAACAATTAAAATCTTTGTTTTTCTTTCCTCTAGCATCTCAGTGTCCTGCACCCAGCTCATTCAGAACACCAGTTACACACGCTCAGCTCAAAGAGATAATAATGTGGTAGGAGTAAAGAGGTTCAGTAAGAGTAGAGAACTTGGTTCTAATTATCCAAGGATGAGGCAAGGCTCTGGCACAGATGCACAGCAGCTCAGTATAAAAAATGCTCTATAATAAAAGATCCAGAGTACTTGCGCAGAGGTGAATCACTGCCTTACACATGATTATAGAAATGTAACTTCACAGGTGTTAGTGCACTTTTCCTGCTGTTAACATAACCCAGAGGGTCCTTCTTCAGATGTCCTCAGGGCAACATCCTATTTAGGACAAGAAGCAGGAAGCTGAAAACACACCTCATGAGAAGCCCAATAGTACTGCATGTTTTTTTCTGTCAAGAAAAAAAAATCCACATTTGGCTGAGATCTTTAGAATTGTGTTTTTATCTTATATTTTTAGCATAGCAAACAGGTTCCAAATTGATTTTGAAATGTGGCTTATTAAGTGGAGGAAATTTTTATGTGCAACGTTTTGCATATAGATCAATGAAGCAATCTTTGATGTATGCTTTAAAATATTTGAATAATTTTAGCAATCAATGTATCTAAAAAGGAATGTAATTTAAATTACTTCTACTTGGCATTTGCTAGTAAACACTGTGCAAATTCATTTAAGTCCTTCCTGTTTGAATTATCACCCCTCATTGTATCAAGGAGGTGTGGCCAAAAAGAGCCTACATGTGGTTACATCACAAACCAGTGGGATTCTTTAGTGTTTGTAAACCCTTTGCCCATAACTATCGGCTGAATGGCACAGGATGGTGCCCTTCTGCTAAAGCTACCTGGAGAGCACAATTTACACTGTCCAGCTATTGCACATTGCTGTACAAAATGAGAAGCCTAGGGACACCTGGATGGCTCAGTCGGTTAAGCATCTGCCTTCAGCTCAGGTCATGATCCCAGGGTCCTGGAATCAAGTCCTACATCTGGCTCCTTGCTCAGTAGGAGTTTGCTTCTCCCTCTGCCTGCTGCTCCTCCTGCTTGTGCGCTCTCTCTCTCTCTCTCTCTCTCTCTGGCAAATAAATAAGTAAATTCATTTTTTTTTTTAAAGATTTTATTTATTTGGCAGAGAGAAACACAGCCAGAGAGGGAACACAAGCAGAGGGAATGGTAGCTGGAGAAGCAGGCTTCCCTGCGAGCAGGGAGCCCGATGCGAGGCTCGATCCCAGGACCTTGGTTTCATGACCTGAGCCGAAGGCAGACGCTTTAACGACTGAGCCACCCAGGCGCCCCTAAATAAGTAAATTCTTTTAAAAAAAATGAGAAGCCTACACTTCCAGTATTATTTTACCTAAAGACACTCTTTTCCTATTGTGGGAATTACTCCTATACCTATGCTCTGAACCTTATAACTCAGGTTGGCTGACTTGTTTTTTTAGCATGGTGAGCAGTATACTCTATGTTTCTTTTCTGTACCACTGAATCATATTCCTAAGCTTTTGCCTTGTTCATCAGGAACTGATTTCAGGAACTGACATATACTAGAGATAGGATGATATAGACTATATTTTAGTTAAGACTGAGTCACATTTATTAATACTTTCAACACATGTGGTATCTACAGCTAACTGATTAATTCCAAACAGGGGAAGTAGAATTCTCAATACTGAATGAGCTTTAAAACCGTATGATAACATGTACCCTGGGGCAAATAATACATTATATGTTAATAAAAATTAAAGAAAAAAAAGAGAAGTAATATAAAGAAGAAATTTAATGTATCAATCTTTACTATAAACTACGAATAATTCTATTTGCCTTTTAAAAAAAAATAAAAAAAACCATATGATAACACCTATATATCTATTTGGACATAAATGGTTATACAGGTGATTCAACTTGGGTTAATAATTGGTGCAGGCATATTGGCCTTTGTGTACTTGTTCATATAGGTTGTTATTTGTGGCATCACTGAACTACCCTGATTTAGCAGGAGGCAAGAACATTAGAGAAGAGAGCCCTGAGGACCAGCACTATGCAGTGTTGTATGTTCTCATTCTCATTTTGTTCCTATAAGAATATTAAGTCTAAAATATGTTTTAAGCTACTCTAGGTCCCTCTTTAAACTTCAAGTTTCAAACAAACTTAATTCCTAGAAAGTATTCTAAGCACAAGCATTGGTTTCTTATTCCTTTTCAGCTTTTATAGTCATAAAAACTTCATTAAGTTTACTCTCTACCACAACCCAAGGATATAGTATATCTTTATAATATGGACAGCAATTTGCTACCACTCTACCTCACTCCTCCTTATCTGTTTATTGGTAAAATCTGCCAGTCTTCCACCGTGGGAATGAACCCTAGCTTGGGTTTCTAAAATCCAAGACCATGATGAAGATATATATAATCAATAATGCAGAGCTAACTTGTGGTAGGTGGGAACTACAGACGCCTGTTAACAAGCTACGACATTATAAGAGATTAGTCTCTCCATCTTTGCCACTAAATTCAGTTCAAAATAACATAAAGAACAGAAGTGAAAGCAATTCATGCAAAGCAAAGTGCCTTCACAGTTACATTCCAGTGTTCTGCTTCTGTTGGAAAACATAGTTAAAAGAGCAAAATCATTTCATTATCCAGTTAGAGGACTGATCTCTAGAAGATGTAAGCTGTGCCCACGGCATCAAAGTGCCAGCTGAACACCAAGATAAGGGACCATGAAGCAGAAGGTCATGTCAAAGATAGAGGAAGCCAAGGAGAGAAAGTATGAGTAGAACAGGCAAGAAACCCATGAGCCAGGAAGTGAGAACAAAGAAGAAAGTCAGCTGTCAGCTACCAAAGCAAGTCACCAGCTTAAAGAAGTGAGTGCTAATGTTAGGAAAGGCAAACTAGTTTTCTGGGACTACAGCAAGCAAATATATGGACTTTAGAGAGGGTAGGGCAACAGGCATAGTAGCTGGTGGAAAGAATAAGCTGGATGCAGAGCCAGGAGAAAGCCTCCTCCTCATCTTTTACACGTTCCTACGGAGTATTGAGCAGAGAAGAGCTGAAAGGTGGATGCAACAATTAGAGTATGGGGAGGAAAGGGTTCTGTGGCTTCAGGTGTATCCACCTTACGGCTAGGTGAGGGAGGAGAGCTGGAATGACAGCAGGCAATGTGAGCCTTCATTTATCATAAGTCATACAACATGAGACTCTCCTCCAGTATAACAGCACTGAACCAAGAGATTGATTGGTTAAATGAAAAAAGATAGATGGTTAAACCAAAAGACCATTTAAAAATGATACATGACAGGGGCACCTGGGTGGCTCAGTCAGTTGAGAGGCTGACTCTTGATTTTGGCTCAGGTCATGATCTCAGGGTGGTGAGATTGAGCCCTGCATCCGGCTCCTCACTGCGCTGGGTGTGGAGCCTGCTTGATATTCTCTCTCTCTGTTCCCCCTCTCTCTCCCTCTGCCCTCCTCCGCAGCTTGTGTGTGCGCATGCGTACTCTCTCACTATCTCAAAACAAAAAGAAAAAAGATACATGACACATAACCACACATAAATCACTTTGACTAAAAACACATTAATTTGCCAAGATTTTGGTTTAGAACAAAACTTTTCATTAGATATTGATTCACTGATTGGAATTCTGCACTGTCTTTTCATAATTTGTGACACATTATCTATTGCTTTCTAGGTTTAAGTCTTTTAAGTGAACTAAGAATTTAAAGGCACTTCCAGATTTTTATGGCTCCCCCTTCCCTGACTTTTATAGCATTTTGTCCACACCTAATTTTATAGCAGCATTTTGTTTTGGTTTTGGCAGCTTACTTTTTATCTAGTTTTTTATGCAAAGCATTTAACTTCTTTTCTGCATTGTTGTCATTAATTACATAAAATCTAAATAAATTATGAAACTGTAATAAATAGTACAGCATAAACAGGTGTGAGATCCAGTACAACCTACTTTCGGTAAGCATACAACTCAATACAGAGCCCAATTAATCTGGCAAATTAGTTTAATGACAATTAGTTAAAAGACTGTAATCTTATAATTCCAAAGTTAGAACTGTGGGGTTTTTTATCTGTTACATTTTACAACAATATCTTCTTGAAAATATAGAAAGATGTAAACCAGGGATTAGGTTATTTGCAGGAAAATACTTCTGGTATTTACTGGATTGTATGACCTTGATACTGACAAATGCCAAGAACTGATTTAGAGTGATAAAAAGATCAGGCACAGACATCACAAACAAGTTTTACTTATCTAAAGGATAGAGAATAAAATCAGTAAGGAGATACATTTGAGGTAACAGCAATATTTTCCTAGTCAGATGGAACCATCATCTCATAGAAAGCCAGTCCTCATCACCTGAGTGTGCAGTGAGTGAGGCTCAACTGTCCTTCTCCAAACCGAGCTTAAATGCAAGGCTTTTTTACATATTTATACACATGGCTGGAACAGTTCTACTAGTGGACCAGTCTGTACATGTGCAGGGGACTACCTTTTGTGAGCTGGTATAACTCATCACAACAGAATATCAAAACAGAGGAAGGTATAGAATAATCTATGGAGACATAGACACACCCCTGCTCTTTCTGAGTTAACGCAGCCTAGACTAGCACTTTGTTGAACATGGGAAAAACACCAGTTAGACCATCGCTGAAGGTCATGAAAGTTCTCACACCAGTCAGAGGTCTATAGATGTCAGTAGAAAAACGCTTCAGTCAAAACATTTGTAACACTGAAAAAAAATAAAAATAAAATAAAAAATTTTTAAAAAGACAAAAAAAATTTGGAAAACCCTTGGATAACCTTAAGTGAAACAGATTTCTTTTTAGCAAAGAGAATACTTAGTATTCTGTAATATTTAATATTAATTCATAGTCAGGAGGAGTCTATAGCTAGCAAGGTTTCCTGAACTAATTTCAACTCAAGCCTTTCTTTTTCCTGTTTATGAATTCCCCAAGATCTGGACCCCATAGAGCATCACTTGGGAAATGTCACTGCAGCTGGTATCCTGTGTTTCATGTCTGTGTCTGTGTTGGCTCCTAACTCTGAGGGCAGAACTTCCTTAGCTTATTCTTGGGTTTCACATTTGATGTTCAAGCAGGGCTTTTAGACCCTTGTCCAAAGACCTGTACCATTTTGAGAACTGAAGGGAATTAAAAACAATCAGAGATTATCTCCATCTTTGTTTATAAGGTAGTCAGAAACTTATACACATTAAGCAGTTAGATTAATACATGATAGTCATATTGCTTACAATAATAAAACTTATGAATTTTGGGGTACCTGTTGTGTTTCATATGCTGTGGTAGCTTCCTTATATATGTGATCTCATATGAGTCTACAAACACTAGTAAATATTTGTTACTTTTTTTTTTAGAGAGAGAGAGAACATTCATGCATGGGGGGGGTAAGGGAGGAGGATGGGAGAGGGAGAGAGAGAGAATCCCCAGCGGGCTCCAAGCCCCATGCAGAGCCTGAGGAGAGGCTCCATCTCATAACCCTGAGATCATGACCTGAGTTGAAATGAAGAGTCAGATGCTTAACCAACTGAGTCACCCAGGTGCCCACAGTAGATACTATTATTCCCATTTTCATATGAGGAAACTGAGGCTTACAGATGTTAAATCCCTTGCCCAAAGCACACGACTACTATGTCGCAGAGATGGAACTGAAATCCAGATCTCTTGACTCTCACACATATACTCTCTTATAAGCTCACCCAAACAGCTCCCTGTACATAAATGTTAGTGCAACAGTAGCTAAGGAAGAGAGATGGGGCATCCAAGAAAAGCTCATGAGTGATTGAGACTAACAGTGAATGATGTGCAAATTTTAGGTAAATAAAGGAAGGAGATAAGCCATTCCAAGTAAAGGGAACAGTATAAGCAGATGTGGATTGGGAGCTGAACACAGTTAAGAGACACATCATTAATCTAAAATGATTTTCTTTATAACCAAAAAATTATTAAGTAAAATACATTGCAACACATGGGAGGCTACATGGGCTAGTAAAAAATAAGACTACACAGAGAAAGACAAGTATCACATGATCTCTCTGATATGAAGAATCTGAGAGGCAAGACGGGAGTTTGAGGCGGGGGGAGAGAAATGAAACAGGAAGGGAGGGGGAGAGAGACAAACCATAAGAGGCTCCTAGACTCACGAAGCGAACTAAGGGTGGCTGGGTGGCGGGGGACGGGGGGGCGGGGGCTGGGGGGTTAGGGATAGGGTGGCTGGGTTTTGGACATTGGGGAGGGTATGTGCTGTTTAGTGCTGCGAAATGTGTAAGCCTGACGATTCACAGACATGTACCCTCCGGCAAATAATACATTATATGTTAATTAAAATAAAAAACAAAAAAATAAGACTACAGAATTTAAGAGAGTCAGCGATGCTCATGAATCTGCCTGGAGGAAGGTAGGAGCCATCCAAAGAATGACAAGCAGCCTCCAGACAAACTGACTTCTGGCTGGCTGGCCTGGCCTGAGGCCACTGGGAAAGGCTCTACATTCGGGAAAACATGGTGAGAAAGCTAGAGCAGCCCTGCTCTTATTGAGAAGCTGAGAATGATGGTGGGGAGAGTGCCTGGCTGATTCCCCTCCAAGGCAAGAGAAAGTGTTTTAACTCTATGGATTCATCTTGTCTTCTCAACCTCTCCTCCTTTTCTGGAGAGCCCCCGCAAAACAAAGAAAGCGGCAAACAGACTAATGATGACTGAATTGCACACAGATTAACAAGAGACTGATCTCGGGGTAAACATGCAAGGTTAGTCACATCATTATTTTAGAGTAGCTAATACTTTTTGGTACCTTTAGTCCTGCCTACCCCACCGCTATCACTTCTCTCTCCTGAATGCATGGCTAGTCTTCCTGCTTTATTTCTCCTTCTGGTAACAAAGCTTCTGACCATAGAATAATCACGGAAGGAGTCCTCTGTGTTCAAAGCAGTATTACTAGGCTGAATATTTGTCCAGCACTTAATCATCTATTTCCATCACACTATTTGTTTACACCAAATTTGATAACCAAAAGAGGGGTGGTTAGTCCTGAATACGTTAGTACAACAGTTTCTGAACTTTTAAATCATTCAGCTTCTTTATTAAAGATATGTTTGCTCCACCAAATTTTCCGAACAAGCCTCCACCTAGGGTGGTATCTGGTGTCAAAAAAAGTCATCCTTTCTATAACTTATCCTATAATGTTAGCCAGTTTTAACAAATGGCCTTAAAGCTTGTATTTAAAATAAAGTGTTATTATTTTTATTTCTTTCTAAATTTATATATATATATATTATTAACATATTATGTATTATTTGTGTCAGGGGTACAGGTCTGTGACTCAACAGTCTTACACAATTCACGGCGCTCACCATAGCACACACCCTCCTGTGTGTCCATCACCCAGCCACACTATCCCTCCCACCCCCTTCCCCTCCAGCAACCCTCAGTTTGTTTCCTGAGATTAAGGCTCTTATGCTTTGTCTCCCTCTCTGGTTTTGTCCCATTTCATTTCTTCCTCTCTTTCTCCATGATCCTCTGCCTTGTTTCTCAAATTCCATATATCAGCAAGATCATATGATAATTGTCTTTCTCTGAATGACTTAGCATAATACTCTCTATTTCCATCCACGTCGTTGCAAATGGCAAGATTTCAAATTTTTGATGGCTGCATAATATTCCACTGTGTATATATACACCACATCTTCTTTATCCATTCATCAGTTGATGACATCTAGGCTCTTTTCATAGTTTGGCTATTGTGAACATTGCTGCTATAAACATTTGTGTGCACATGACTCTTTGGATCACTACATTTGTATATTTGGGGTAAATACTGAGTAGTGCAATTGCTGAGTCATAGTGTGGCTCTATTTTAAACGTTTTGAGGAACCTCCATACTGTTTTCCAGAGTGGCTGCACCAGCTTGCATTCCCACCAGCAGTGTAAGAGGGTTCCCCTTTCTCCATATTCTTGCCAACATCTATCATTCCTGACTTGTTAATTTTAGCCATTCTGACTGGCGTGAGGTAGTATCTCACTGCAGATGATATAACACCTTATGTGGAAAACCCAAAAGAATCCACCCCAAAACTGTTAGAAATCATACAGGAATTCAGTAAAGTGGTGGGATATAAAATCAATGCCCAGAAATCAGTTGCATTTCTACACACCGACAACAAGACTGAAGAAAGAGAAATTAAGGAGTCAATCCCATTTATGATTGCACCCAAAACCTAAGATACCAATGATACCTAAGATATAACCTAAGATATATTTAAGGAATAAATCTAACCAAAGAGACATAGAATCTATACTTAGAAAACTATAGAATACTCATGAAAGAAATTGAGGAATACACCAAGAAATGGAAAAACATTCCATGCTTATGGATTGGAAAAACAAATATTGTTAAAATGGGTATGCTACCTAGAGCAATCTACATTTTTAATGTAATCCTATCAAAATGCCATCAATTTTTTTCATAGAAATGTAACAAATAATCTTAAAATTTGTATGGAACCAGAAAAGACTCTGAAAGCCAGAGGAATATTGAAAAAGAAAACCCAAGCTGGTGACATCACAATTCCAGACTCTATTACAAAGCTGTAATCATCAAGACAGTGTGGTACTGTGTGGTACTGGCACAAAAACAGACACATAGATCAGTGGAACAGAAAAGAGAACCCAGGAATGGACCCTCAACTCTACGGTTAACTAATCTTCAACAAAACAGGAAAGAATGTCCAGTGGAAAAAAGACAGTCTTTTCAACAAATGGTGTTGGGAAAATTGGACAGCCAGAAGCAGAAGAATGAAACTGGACCATTTCCACAAATCACACACAAACATAAATTCAAAATGAATGAAAGACCTGAATTTGAGACAGGGATCCATCAAAATCCTTGAGGAGAACACAGGCTGCAACCTCTTAGACCTCAGCCACAGCAACTTCTTCCTAGACACATTGCCAAAGGCAAGGGAAGCAAGGGCAAAAATGAACTATTGGGACTTCATCAGGATAAAATAAAGTGTTATTTACTTAAAATGAGTCTGTATCACTTATCAGCGAATAAAAACTGAGTTATACATATCCTAAAATCTACATTTTAGTACAAAGTGACTCACTCTGAAGAGTAGTTGTCATTTTAGCTATGAATTCCTAATCTTTGTTTAATTGAAAAACAAAGAACCCAAAATAAAAATCATAGTGTTATATAGGTGCATGAAAAACAAAAATAAATCAAGTGGTATTTCTGACTACAAATATTTGGGCATTTGTACAAGGTAAGAACATGTAACTCACAAGTGAAAACCCTTCCACAATGAATGAAAATAAAATATCAAAGCATATTAAATATGATTCCCACTGGATAAGAAAATGAGCCCAGTAAAAAATTGCAGACTTCTGGTATTTCATTTATTTGATGGACATTATGCTATGATCTGACACTTCTACTGAGATACACATATTTTTTGCTAATAATACATCTGTGCATCTTAACAACAGATGTGCACTACTTGGTCTAAAATATGTTGAGTGTAATTCAAAAATTTAAGGGCAAAATTTCAACAAGAAACAACTGAATCCTGTGGAATATCTCCACAAATCCTCTCTTAAACTGGTAGCAATTAATTATCTGGTAATCTCCTGAATCTGTTATTACTGCTTTTAAGTGACTCCAGTTCTAAAACTCTAGGTGAGCCTGATTCCAGTTTCTCATTTTAATAATCATTTTAGTTGTGACATGCATAAACCATTAAGTTTGTGAAAAATGACCAAAATTTATATGAGGATTCTATATCCCTAGTTTGCTAGGGATGCCATAATAGAATACCATAGACTAGGTGGCCTAAACAGCAGAAATTTATTTTCTTAAAGTTCTGGAGGCTGGAAGTCCAAGATTGAGGTCTAGCATGGTTGGCTTCTCATGAAGTCTTTTTCATTGGCTTGCAGATGTCTGCCTTCTTGCTGTTGGGTCCTCACATAACATTTCCCTTGTGCATTAGCACCCCTCATGTCTTATCATCTTCTTATAAGGACATCACTCCTATTGGATTAGGGCCCCATCCTTATGACCTCATTTAACCTTAACTAGCTCTTTAAAGGCCCTATATCCTAAGGCAGTCATATTAGGGGTTAGGGCTTCAGCTTACAAATTTTGAGGGACATGATTTAGTCCAGAACAGACCCACCCACTTCCAATGATTACGTGTTGGTTATATTAATAATATTCAACATCATCAAGCATTTACCATCAATTTCATGATCATCATCAAGTATTTTGCAAACGTCTAGTACCTGCTTTGCTAAGCAAGTTGCTCACCAAGAAAACATTACATTTTTATATGCTTCACAACTTGTGAGGGTATTTCAAGTACACTTTCTCATTCAATCCTCACAACTACCCACTCTAATATTATCAAGTCAAGATTATTACCCTTTTTTTAAAGGTGCAGAACAGACAGGGAGAGACTGACTTGCCCAATATAGAGAAGATAATAAATGATGAGTCCAGGACCAGACATTTGTCTCCTGTTGTTTCTTTTAACCCCAAATTGTGATATTGATTAGATTTAGAATGACCCAGGACACCTGGGTGGCTCAGTCAGTTAAATGCCTGCCTTTTGCTCAGGTCATGATTTTGGGATCTTGGGATCAAGTCCCACTTTGGACTCCTTGATCCGCGGGGAATCTGCTTCTCCCTCTGCTTGCAGCTCCTCCTTCTTGTGCTCTCTCTCTCTCTGACAAATAAATAAATAAAATCTTAAAAAAAAAAAAATTTAGGATGGCCCTGCCTTGGAAAACTGTAGTCTTGAATAGTAAGGTAAACAATGTTGGGTTAGTTGTGAATTATTCATAAAATAAAAAAATTTGAATTGGACTCCACGTCCATAAGCAGTTTCCCAAGACCAACCATCTTCAGAACCTGCCAAGATTATAGTCCTAGGCAGAGAATATGGTTAGGAATCTAGAACAGTAATGGGCATATGATAGGCACTCTATTAATCTATATTAAATGACTACATATTGAATAAATCCAGGAAGGCCCAATAGCTGGCCCACAGTCTTCAGTGTAGTTGAATGAATAAATGAATGATTAAATGATAGAGTTAACTTATTTCTAAGGCTGTGTGGTACTTAATGAGAATGGAAAGCATTTCAGAATGTATCTTCCCACACACATCCTTCTGGCTCAGCTCAAGAAGCTCCTCAAGATTTCCTAGTCCCTCCCCATGTGTCCAAATCCCCTCCTCTCTATCCCTAAGACATCATTTCTCGTGGTCTTCTTAATGGAAGTCATGTGCATAAATTTCAGTGTCCCCTGTTAGACTGTGAATGCCCAAAAGACTGGATCTTTGTCCTATACTTATCTCCCACAATGGTTTGCACATAATAGGCACATATTAAGTATTATGGAACTGAATCAAAGTTTGCTTATTACCCACACTCAAAAGTGGGAGCTCCCTCTGGGGTCCTTGGAAGATTAGTCATTTCTCTCACATTTGTATGTTCTGATCTTATTCTCATGAGCAGATGTGTATTGAATTTTTTTTTTTTAATTTCAGAAAAGACATCTGGAATGGTGAAGCAATTCTCTTATACTTCTACAGTTTGAAGCTAAAAGGCAATTAGACTTTACTCTCTTAAAACTGGTTTTTCCATTCAAAGTTTCACAAAACTTTTTTTTTCTATTTCAAAGGTTCAGTGATATCAGAAACACAGGGAGGTTTTAGAGAATGTTGAGAAAATTAGGTGATTTAGAGCTTTAGTTACATCTGCAATACCAAATGTAAACAAGAATTTGCAAAAGATTCCTCAAACTAGAAAGTTTTCCTATCCAAACGCCTTGCAAAACAGGAGCCAGCTTTAGCAGGTATAAAAACAGTCTGAAAAGCTTTTTTGGGCAGGTGCTGATTGAAATGGAAATTTTATACAACAAAATTGATTATACTTGAAAAATGTAAAAGTATAAGAAGAAAAATGAAATACAAATAAGAGTTGGTTTCAAAGATTTCTACTGAATGTCTCTCTTTACACTGTTTTTTTTTTTTTTTTTCCCAAGCTGTAGAAAATTCCCTGGCTGCAACTGCAGAAAACAAGGGGCTCAGAGAATAGGTATCTATCTAACACAAAGGAAGGGCCAAGATATGAGTCAGAATCATGATCATCACCTAAGCTAACAAATCAATTCCCACCATCAAAGAAGTGAAAATCCACTTTGGACTTTCCAGGCATCAAAACTTGGAAGATCCTCAGGTTAAGTATCCCATGACCCAATGCTCATGCCCTATTTTTTGTGAATTTGCCTCACTCTTTTCTCTATTTGGTTGACAGTTAAGTAAAGAGAGTTGAAGCAGGCCAGACAAGACTTAGAATAAAACATTATCAAAATTTTACACTCAAAACCTAGATTTGTTGTGATTTTTCACTGGGATTTGATTACAACATATTTCAAAGGCATAAATGCCTTTTAAAATCTAAATAGAATTTGACTGAAGTAGAATACAAGGAAATTCAAGTGACTTGAATTTTATTATAATAGTGTAATTTTTTAGAGAGACTTGTGATATTAAAATGCCATTTGATACAGAAATTTTAAGGATTAGAGAGATGTAGTTGCACAGAGCTGTGAACAGAATCATTTTCGGAACAGTGACATTCATAACAATCCGAATTGGGAAGAATAAATGGTACATGGTCATAGTCATCACTTTGTCCAAAGAAAGAAAACTTGTTATGTTTGGCTCATATACAGGCAATGATGCTAAGCACCTCTCCTTCCCTATCTTTTAAAGCAATCGTTCTCAATGAGGCAAAGAACAGGAGACCAGTGGAAGATGCCAGGAGGAGATTTTATTTGGCTGGGAAGGTTTTTAAACTACAAAACCCCCTCCCCAGCTGTGCCAGAATCAGATACAGAAGAAGAGGGAAGGCATCTGTAATTTGAAAAAGCTTCCTAGATGATTTCCATTAGCCTCCAACTCCTAGTAAAACAAACAAACAAGGGGCACCTGGGTGGCTCAGTGGCTTAAGCATCTGACTTGATTTTGGCTCAGGTAATGATCTCAGGGTCATGAGATAGAGCCCCAGGTCAAGCCCCCATGTTGAACC